>OU898282.1:150890626-151245731 GCA_918026665.1 Diabrotica balteata | reverse complement strand
ACACGCAAATACCCCAGGCAAGTAGGAAAATTATTTCCAGAATCTTGCACTGATAAATTATCAGTCTGTCCCATGGATTTTCTGGGGGGGGGGGGACAAAAAATTGATAAAGACAGGAAAAAGGTACCCGAATAAGACGACACTTTATATAGCAACATATAATGCACGTTCCCTACTATCCAATGAAAGACTTACTGAACATGAGTGCAAACTAGAAAACATAAAGTGGGTCATAGTCGGTCTCAGCGAAGTCAGAAGACGTGGCGAAGATAGAAATGGTCATCTTACAGCCAACAAAGAGAAAACCCTTAAAATAGTTGAAAACCTACAAATTGCTGAACACAATCCAACACAAAGCAAATAACAGAGAAAAAGGGCATTATCAAGAAGTGCTCAAGATAGAGTACAATGGATAAAAATGAGGGAGTCCTATGTCCAGCAGTGACACAAAAGGTGATGATGATGATCATGTTGTTGTCGATTCTGGGGCGTGAAAAAAATAAAATAGCATAGAATAGAATAGAATAGAATTTATTTAATCAATATACAAAAATAGTTTTGTTTTTGACAAGTCAAAGGAATAGTGACAATACTTATAAACATATAAAATTTTTTTTGGATAATTTAAACATTACAAACATGTATGTATTTAATATTAACAGTTAAAAAAACGACAAACACACTTTGTGGAATTATAAAAAAACATGAAATATAATTATAATAGGCAACTGCCCAGACTTTTTACTTCATCTGGCAAAAAGTTATACAAACTAACGTCAGTCGAATTTTTTACGCTTTTTGTCAAACTAAAACGTTGTGCTCTAATAGCATCTCTAGATCTTGTATCGTGATTATGGACGTTGGAGTTTACGTTAAAACTTACCTTTGTTGGCATGAATTTCAATCAGCGTCTCATATATATAGAGTGAAGGTAGTGGCATAATACCTAAATCCAGAAATAAGGGTTTACAGTGTTCCCTATACTCTGCTCTTGCAAGTATCCTCACTACTCTTTTTTGTAATTTATAAATTCGATCTGCGTAAGAAGAATTACCCCAAACAGTTATTCCGTACTGTAAACGGCTATGAAATAGTGCAAAGTAGCACATTCTAAGGGTATTTTTTGGAATCATATAAACTAAGTTGCTTATTAAAAATATACTTGTAGCAAGTCTAGAACTTAAGTAATCTATATGAGCACTCCAATTCAATTATCGTCTATAAAGATTCCCAATAGTTTAACACTATTTTTAAGATATACTTCCAATCAGAACTAAAAATCAAATCCTGATTTTTCTTTTCATTTAGCATTAGCCCATTATGTGAAAACCATTTTTTGCTTTCTTGGTATCACTATCTATTTTAATTTTTAAAATATTATGATTAATACCAGTATTTATGAGAGTTGTATCATCTGCGAAGCAAACACATTTTATAGGAAAAGTGTAGTGAAATAAATCGTTCAGATAAATAAGAAACAAAGTGGGTCCTAATATCGAACCTTGAGGTACACCATATTCGACAGTGTTAAACTCAGAATAGCTGTTATTAAGAAAAACTGCCTGTTTTCTATTTGTTAGGTATGATCTAAATAGATTAAGAGTGTTTCCCCTAATACCGTACTTATTATTATATACCGTACTTATTTTTTTCAACAGTAATTCATGAGAAACACAGTCAAAAAGCTTTGGATAAGTCACACAATGTCAAAGACACAAAATGACCTTCCTCCAAGCCATCAACTATATCTCTCACAATTTTCTGTATAGCTAGTGTAGTGCTACACTTTTTTCTAAAGCCATATTGGTTACAGTGAAGTATTTTGTGTTTTCTAGATATTCACACACATTACGACACATATTCTTAGAAATATGTGTCGTAATGTGTCGTATAAAATATGGGCGTGTCGTAATGTGAATACCACAAAGAAAACAAAAATTAATCTTAGACATATATCTACGTCACTGTTGCCAAGGAGACATTTTTAACAGAAAACTCATTGAGATTCGCCACGAACTTTACGTATAACAATAAAAATCTACGGCTGTCAAAATCGATTTACTTTAGCTAGGAAATTCTACTAGGTACTTTTCTTTCGGACTTAAACTTTAATATAACCGGAAGAAAATGAATGTGACTAGACTATTTCAGTCGTATAATGGGACACGGTTCATAATTTTATCGGCTTTATATATTCAGGGACGAACTGGAGAGCGAACCGAAAGCCAGAAAATTTCCACAACTTTTCGACGATTTCAATTCAAATGCATCTATGAACATTAGCATGTTCTTTACGCTTTCTTATAAATGAGCTAGGAAGTCATACTTTGCTCTATTTTTTGCAAAAAGGTATGCAATATTTTTATCGCTAATAATTAGAATTAAGTCTGTTATAATAATTATAAAAAGAAGTCTTTATTATAACAAGTCTTCATTCAAGGATGAAATAAAACTTCAGTTAGATGAACAACAAAAATTCAGATTTGCAACATCCTGCGTATATGCCCTATTTGTACTAAAACAAATCACAAAAAATGCCATCAGAGATGAAAATACTTCGATGAACATGCATAATCACTTCTTTTAACGCTTCTCGATCTTTTGCAACGTGAAATATCTGTTCAACACTAAGGTTAGTCCAATCTCTGATATTCCTCAGCCAAGATTTCTTCTTTCTTCCCAAGCCTTTTCTTCCCTCTACTCTAACTTTCATGATGACTTGTAGCAGAGAGTATTTATTGTTTTCGGAGTATGTGGTCCAGATACGATGTTTTTCTTATTTTAATTGTGTTCATAAGCTTTCTGCTATGTCCAACTCGTCTTAACACTTCCTCATTTGAGACTTTTGCAGTCCAAGGAATCTTCAAAATACGCCTGTATAGCCACATTTAGAATGCCTCCAATTTTTTTATAGATTGGGCTTTCAGAGTCCAAGCTTCTACCCCATATAGTAGTTGCGACCAAACATAACATTCGACGAACCTCAATCTGATGATCATACTCAATTTCTTATTTGTAAACATTGACTTGTATTTTATAAAGCCTTATTGAGCTATTTCTATTCTGACCTTTATCTTCTGCTCTTGATCTAACTGTGAGTTTATAACTGCTCCGATGTATTTATATTTGTCGACTCTTTCTAGGGGTTTACCCTCCAATGTCAGTTGTATGTTGTCAACAGGGTTTTTTAAAATCACTATGTATTTGGTTTTATTTATATTCATTGTTAGTCCCATCTTTTTGCTTTCTCTGTTAATGATTTCCAGGAAAGTTTGTAAATCATCTATATTCTCTACCATGATTGCGGTATCGTCAGCAAATCTTATGTTATTAATGATGCTAACCATACCTATTACCATAAATCAGTTTAAGAACTTCATATAACCAAAAGAATTGTTTTCTGTTGTTTCAAGAGGACGAAAATACTTGCGGGAGGCCATAAACTAATCTTCAAACTGACTGGTTTTTATCTCTGAAAGAAAAACCGATTTCAGATCCCTGGTTTAATTTTCTCCTATGTCTTTCGCTGCTTCGTTTTCATCACCTTAGAGACCAGACGTATATTTCTTTACATTTTATCTCCCCTCTTATCATTATATGTACCATGTTTTTTCATCCAGCCTGAAACTCATTTGCTTCTTAAATTCTTTCCTCTTGTTTGCCCACTTCTAGTGGTTGTGAAGATGGACGGTACAGTCCGCTGAGGCAGATTTGCTTATTATATTTGTGAAGGTGCAAAAACTACAATGTCTGGTCAGAAACTGCGTCAAGAAGTACAAGAACCGTTTTTCCTGAACTTAAATTCCCTACAGTGCATCAGACCTTAAATAAGCTACTTCGTTCACCTTGCTTTGCCAATATAATTTGCCTATTTCCTCTGTCACTCTTCTATCCTTGTGTCTCTCTCTTTCTCATCTATATTTACATCCATCCTCCTCGCATACACCATTGCTTGCTTCACAATTTCTTCAGACTTCGATTGATCTTCTCCACCGTCTTTTTGAGGTGTACTTTAAACGTTGATCCTTTAAATAGCCAGACTCAGAGATACTTAACCAATTAATCCGATGCTACCTCTACTTCCTTCACTATAAATCGAAAAGAGGATTTGTCCTGGCTCCTTTTGAGAACTATCACCTTAGTTTGCTGTAGATCGTTCTTTATGATTCACCTACTAAATCGACGCAGGGCTGAATTTGCCACATTAGCAATATCCTTTTGCTGACTTCTCTTCGCAACCAATACGAGATCATCGACATAAGCTACAAGAAAGTATCTCCTTGGCATATGAAGCGTCAGCACCCCGTCATACAGGATATTCCACAGGGTACGACATGGTATGAAACGCTGCATAACACCGTGCGAAAACCTGATGATGATATCTTTTTTCCTTGTGGACCTCTCAGTAAAATATCTGTTAAACACGTTGACCAGCTACTCATAAACGCCTAATTCTTTCAGCATGGACCTTAAGCAGAATACATCAATGCTTTACTTGGAAAAATTAATACCATATACTAATATTTCCAGTCCTCGTTAAACTCGATAAAGAATTTTTAAAAATTGGGTCGTAATAAATGCCTTTGTTTTCTGTCTCCGAGTTGAAATTTCCAATTTCGCATGTAACACTAAAAGATATTTTAAAACTCGAAATTAATTTGGCGCCTACATTAATTTTCCCAATTACGATCATTCACAGAAGGGAGAATATAATTACTTACTTAAATATTTTGGCAAACCGAAGAATTTTGTATTTCGACGATCCCCGCGTTCCAATCAAATTCTCGAAACTTTTCACCCTTCCGTTCTTACTACATTCTTACTTTAGTATGGATCATTAGAGGAGTACATCAGCGTGCACATACAATCTCGGGGGATGGAAATATTAGCAAATATTAGAAGTTTGAGCGCATTCTCCAAGAACGTAATTTTACGAAATATAATTAGCTAAAATGAAAGAAATAGTATAATATTACTTAAAAAATTGAGTTTTTGAAATCATTTCAAAACAAATCAAAGAAATCTAAACAACTTTAATTTGTTTAATTTAAGAGAATCTATTCTAAAAACAACTACTAAAAGCAATTCGTTCTTACATACCTTTTATTTACCTCACTTACCTATGGTATTATCATAAAGTACTTAGTAAATCATATGTAATAAAGTTACATATGATTCTAATGTCTCTACTGTCTATGATTTTATTTAATAAAATTTCTTTAAGCCGATTATGCTGCAATCTGTCAAATGCCTTTTCAAAATCAATGAAACAGGCATATACTTCCCGATTAATATCTAAGCATCTCTGCGAAAGAACACTTACTGCAAACAGTGCATCTCGTATTCCTAGTTCTTTCCTAAATCCCATTTGTGTATTACTTATGCCTTCATCTAATTTTTTATGTATTTTATTGTGAATTACTGTTAAAAACAATTTCAAGACATGACTCATTAAGGCTATGGTACGATGTTCATTGCAGTCCTTTGCATTGGTTTTTTTGGGAAGCAGTATGAATGTTGACTGGAGCCATTGGAGCCAGTATTATACCTGTTCTATATATGGTATTGAATAGATCCAAAAGAAGATCAATAGATTCACTATTCATAATTTTTGAGTAATTTCATAGGAACTTCATTAGGCAAGGGAGATTTACCACCTTTAGCTTGTTTCATAGCAGTATCATCCGTAAATTCTTTTGGTGCTTTTGTTCTCTCTTTGTCTTCAAAAAGTTGGGGTATATATTGTGTCCATCTCTGCATTTTTTGGTTTATATCTATTATAAGTGCACCACTTTCATCTCTTAGTTGCATAGTTTAAAGTATTTTTCTTATTAAGTTCCCTTAATCTCTTAATATCAATTCTACTTTGTGTGGGTTTTTTACCAGTTTCAATTTGGTTCGTAATGTGACTACTATTGGGTTATGGTCTGAACCGATGTCTGCTCCAATAAGGACAAAGTCAATTTGATTTCGGATTCTTCTATTCGTTGTATCACCGGGAGATTTCCATGTATACAATCTTCTTTTGGCAGCTTAAAAAGTGTATTAGCTATTACAAATTCTTTCGTCTGGCAAAATTGTATCAAACGGTCACCACGTTCATTTCTATTTCCTAGACTATATTCCCCCACATATCCATCCACTCTTCCCTGTCCAACTTTGACATTGAAGTCACCCATTACTATTGTAGTGGGATGTTTCTTCATTGATTTTAAGACTTGTTGCCAAATCATGGTAAAATAGTTCGATATCGTCGTCATCTTTATCTGCTGTAGGAGCATAATGTTGAATAAAATTTTACTATACCTTTTTTAGACTGAAGTCGTATTGATAAGATCCTATCAGAATTAGAAGTAAAACTTCTCACAGAGTAATTGACCTTTTTTGCAACTAAAATAGCAACACCATAGCGATAATTGACCTCGTTGTTACTTGAATAATGCATGGTTCCATTATTTGTATTTGTTTGCCTGAACCTGGCCACTGTACGTCACTTATACCCAAAATATCAATTTGGAGGGTTTCAATTTCAAGCAGTACGTTCGCTAATTTACCACTTGCGTATAAACTTCTGACATTCTAGGTTGTTATTTTTAATGTCTTAAGTTCACAAGTATTTCTCTGCTTTACGACCTGGGAGGCCCTGTGATCTACAGTTATTCCTCCCCTGCCGGATCTTGGATTCCGTGCTCCATAATCAGTAAGTGTGTTTACTCTACTTGTCATTTGCCATTTATGACTTTACTAGGGTACTCTAAAAGTCTTTAATGCAGTGGTTTCCCGTTGCCTTCTGCATCCTTACGCCGTTGACCTATTTTTCGATTCATCCGCCTTTAGGACCAGTTTTCCAACCCTTGGACAATAGAGTGCCCTTCCACTTATTAACTCATTCGCCGTTGGTCAGAAGTGGGGGATTGCTTATACCGGCAATCATTCGGTAAAATTACTTAATTGTAAGTAAGTAAAATGAAATTATAAAAATCATATTTTTAGCTCGAATTGTATTTCTAGATATTTAATATTCTACGACTACGAACATTTCGTTTTCGAATTTTCATTCGATTGTTTTTACCATTCGACTTTTTTATTTTTACTTAATCAAAGGTAAATTTTGATAATATTAAAATAGTGAAACAGCCACTGGAATTAAAAATGTTGCACATAGAGATTGATGAACGGATAAGCAAATAATCCCCGAACCCTTTTGGCGGAAACCTCGCCCGTGCATGCTTAATCTTCTTTCTGGTTATGGCCTACTTGGGATTATTAGACAATTAAGGAAATTTTCAGGAACGATCTGTAATAAGGGAATTCTAAATAACTTTCAATATTAGCAAAATTATTGTCGACTTAAGTTCGGCGGTGGTCGCCGCTTGCCTGTCAAACATAAACAAACTTCTGCGAATTGCTCGACGGACTGCCTACTGTGTGGATTTAATTAAAATCTCACTAATTGGATTCACGGATTCATCGGAATATTTCAAAAATATTGTCTCACAGTTTTAGGATCAGTCATTACTTCCTATGTAAATTATTAAGGTGTATAGACAGTTTGTCTCCTGTTGTTAGTTTTGCTGTAAACTATATTCTTAATGATTTCTTTTATTTAATACCTTAAGTTACCATAATACTCTAAGTTTATAAGGAAAACGTCTGAATCTGACTCGAAGAAAAATCAGAGAAACAAAAGAGTTATGGATGACAGCAAAATGTGAGGAATTAGAAGAATTGCAACGAAAACATGACGAATTTAACACACATAAGAAAATAAAAGAAGTTACAGTACACAAAAGAAATACACCCATAACATTAACGAATAATAAAGGTCATGCACTATCCCTAGAAGACGAAGTAATGGAGGAATGGGAAAACTACATTAAAGCATTATTTAAGGATGATCGAGGATCACTACCTAACTTAAGTGCAAATACAGGACCATCAATCTTAAAAGCTGAAGTGGAAAAAGCCATACACCAAGCCAAAAACAACAAAGCCAGTGGAGTAGATCAAATATACAGCGAATGGCTAAAATTACTCTCAAATGACAATATAAAAGAACTCACTGTACTTTTTAATCAAATATATGATACCAGTGAAATTCCATCGGACTGGTTAAAATCGATCTTTATTCCTCTACCTAAGAAACCAAACGTTAAGAAATGTAGCGATTGTAGACTCATTGAGACTACATTGAGACCCAAAGAAATGGATGGGACGGAAGAAACTCTCTTGGATAATATCGGAAATCGGATAATATAAGCATGGTATATATTAAACTATTTCCTAGAATAACTAACTACTTTGCACTTATTGATATTCAGATTCAAATGATTTGCATTACACCATTCATGTACACGATTCAGTTCACTCTGAAGAAAATGACAATCATGAAAGTCGCTTATCAATGAATAAATCTTTAAATCGTCGGCATAACATAAATATGGTGCAGAAATTGATAAACACAGATCGCTAATAAATAACAAGAACAATAATGGACCTAGATTAGAACCTTGTGGAACCCCTGAAGAAGCTAGGTACTTTTTCGATTTGTAACCATTATAAGCAACGATACATTTTTGGTTGTTGTAGAATGCATTATTAATATGTGATTCTATATCTACTAAAATGTTGGTAGTCGATCTTAAAGGACGAAACCCAGATTGTTCATTAATCAGTTGGTTATTTTCTTCCAGACACCATAACAAATAAATAAATATTGTTTAACCAATTTCTGAAAGTTTCGAACAGAGTTATTGTCTACTAATGTAGCGACACCAGAATAAGCTCTTTCGTTCCGATCTACACCACTGTATATCATTGTGTAATCGTCCAGCTCTTTTACTTCCTAGAACTCCTACATTAATAAATTCAGTGAATTATATCCAGTATTTCTAATAATATTTACTTTATTGGAAACATGTTATAAATAGAAGACAGAAGTATTCTTTTGGTGTCCAACAACGTTCAACATATTCAGCTAATCAAAGATGATCAGAAAGCAAACAAATATTGTTTACCTCAATAATTAAAACATACAATCTGTTTTGCTTTGAACCTACATTGAAATATAAAATTGTTAAATTAAATTCGCGTTTTCATTTGATGATAACATTACATACGCTTCGACAATTCCCGTTCGAGAGACACAATGTACATTAGCCATGATATTTTTTTTATCAAATATTCAATTTCATGAAAGTAAATAACGGTGTGTATGGACAGATGGAAAAATGCGACCTGCAAAAATGGATGCAGATAATTTGATAACGCACGATACGGATTATCAACATGAACATACGGGTAAGCTGTTTGGGTCATTACTCAAAAAATATTTTAGTGCTGCCAACATTGTTCGTTTTAACCTACTATAAAATACGAGAATATTTTTAGTAAATTTTGAAAGACTTTAACCAACAATTATTATCATTCATTCAATAAAAAAACTTTTTCGAAAGTACTTATCGCCAGATAGAAAGACTAAGAACCAAATAGACTACGTGCCCATCGAAAAAGATGAACAGCAGTGTATAAATAATGTAAGATTAAGCAACTGATACCAGAAAACAAAAACAAAATAAAAGATAAGGAATGTATAAATATCCTAATTCGATTAGCAACAAAAAATAGAGCAAGAAATGTGCGAGGAAGCAATGGAAAGAGAACTAAAAAAGATACAAATAGAAGAGCAAACGGAGAACAAATGGGAAAACATAAAGCAAGTAATGAGCAAAGCAGCAAAAGAATGTAATTAACAAGAGAATAAAAAGAGGAAAGACTGGTGTGAGAAATTCTTCAGGACTTTTCTTGTTATATTGACACGTTGATTTTGAGAGTTTTGGGTAGAGAAACAAAGTGCTTCGCCATTCTGGTAATTTCTGTAATATTCTCACATCGTATGGTGGCTATTAAAATCTCCCATATAAACTGATGGATGGCAAAGATGAGGCAATAATTCTGGAGGCCACTGGGTTTTTGGGGGCTTGTATATATTAGCAATTGTAAGTTCTTTGATTTTTACTGTAATGATTTGAATGTTTCCATTGGTACTGGTGTCCACTAGATGGGCGTTTTCTATGTTACTGCGGATATATGTTATACAGCCGTATATAAGGTGATATGTTACACCAAGAATTTCATATCCTAGTACTTTGCCCCTACGTTTTAGATCAGTTTTATCACCTACATTAGTTTCTTAAATTGTAGCCACATCAATGTTGTTTTCTAGTTGTTTCAATATTTTAGATAGTACCTCACACTTTAATCTACTAAGTGCCTCCATATTTAGTTGGCATATTCGAAGGATTGAACCAATGCTTCTTGTCATATAGTTCTAAGAAGAACTAGTTTTTGTAACTCTTTCCATGAATATCAATGACCAGGATATCTTTAGGCGATAGATTACTCGCCAACTATTGCCAACTATTTAAAATGTGCAGATCACATCACCATGATTGTTACTGCCTATACAAGCTGTCATATGTCATATGTCACCTTAACATTTCCGTTAAGACCAGAAGCCTTTGTTTCGCCTAATGCCAATCAACATGTAGCTTCGTAGTTTTTAAATAATTTTAAACCGTTTGTCCTTGTGTCGTGTAGTGTTAATGTACAATTTTATGTTTATGACATTCTCAAAGATTGTTGGATAAGCCAAATTTGACAAAATAAGTCTAAAGCGTTGTATTACATACAAAGCTTTTATCAAACATTAACTTTGAGTTTTTTAGTTATTTAATTTTCTTCAGTTGAAAAAACGTTGCTTGGCATATTTTAGATGCCCCTGAAGATGCTCTAGGAAGCGAAAGTACTTGGACAAGATTTAGTTAATAAACTGTGCTCAATATCTGCCTTTCATTTGATTAAAGTTAAAATAACATAATTTATACTCGAAGTAAATTTATTTACTTATTTTTTTATAATAATCAGCAAATGAGCACATCGTATAATGTGTTTAAGACTAATCCCCAGTTTCTTTAAACATCTTGGTTTTACGATTTTAATAAACTTACGATTGACTGTTCCACATCTCTAAAGTCTATAGTCCGACATCTTCCAAGCTCTGAATTTTTATTAATACCTTAATACGTCCAGGGCATTAATAAAGCCGCTTCTCGATAATATCACCATTAAATGCCCCATCCGGCTTTGGCCGAACCGAAAAATAAAAAGAAAATACATTTCTGGCGCGCAAAAAATAAGGTCAGAGGGCCGGCATAAAAGGAAACATTTAATAAAGATGTGTTCTGTATCAGGCTCGCTTCGGAAAAACATGGTCATTTGCTATAGATGCCCCGAGGTTATTCACCAAGACCCCAACCGAAAACGCTCTGATGCGTTTCCCCATTTGTCACCCCCGATGATTTTCCCGAACTAGGAAAAAATTAAGTAGGTCTGAAAGATTGAATAGAACGTACGCCAATGGTGTAATTGACCTATAAATCTCACGGAAGGTTTTTCTCGAAAATAGAAAGGGAATTCTGAGAATTGTACTTAAGGTAGCGAGATAGTACGACTATTTATTTCCACCGTAATAAAAGGACTTATAAGTTTTAACCATTAAAAGTAATTTCCTATACTTTTATGTTTTATGTCAATATTAAGTAATCATTAAAAAAATCACAGATTTTACCTGGATCACACCCAAGAGTAAAACGGTCAAAATTATATAAGGTAGTCATTTTGCGCAAGTTATCAAATTTTATTCCTCAGTCACATAATTTCTAAATCCAAAATTACATTGACGTATTTTTAAAGCCATCTTTTTGGGGCATCCTTATGCAACTACTATTTTTTCTAGAAATAAGCCACAATTCAAGTTTAACATAAGTTTATTTTTAACATTTTAATTTCCACCCCGTAAATTGTTCTGAAATTTGAAATTGAAAAAATTTTAAACGCAAAACCAAAATTATTCTTCTCAATGTGCCTATCTTCTAAAGATGTTGGCGACCACATTAACCCATCTTATTCTATTCACAGCAGCTCGAAATAGATCAGTTGACGTTAGACAAGTCCATTTCCTAATATTGGGTAGACAGGATATACGTCTACGACCATGGCCTCTCTTACCCTCAATCTTGCGCTGTAGAATCAACTGTAGAAGTCTTTATTTATCATTATGCATGACGTGGCCAAAGTAAGCCAATTTTCTGGTTTTTATGGTGCTAATAATTTCTTTGACTTTTCTTATCCTCTGGAGAATGGTTATGTTACTTGTGTGGTGTATCTATAAGACCTTCAACATACGTCGCATTCTTATCGTATATATGTCGAATTCTTATGCGTATATTGATACTTAAAGATAAGTTGCAGATAATCTTTCTAAGGCTGTTGAAAATGCTTCTGGCTTTTTCAATACGACTGTTTATTGCGTAGCTGTGATCCCAAGTATCCTTAATATTGCAGCCCAAATAGCATAAATAGAAGAGCAATAGAATAAATTTATTGACTCTGCCTAAAAAGGTAATTTACTTGCCTACTAAAGATGTAACTCGGTATTTCGGCTTTCAATTGAATGTCTTAACAAATAATAAGGACGCTATCCTGACCGGATAGATATCCAAATGTTTAAATATATAACAATAATAAAATATTAATAAATAACTTTCTGATTAAATGTGTACACATAAAACCGTAACTGAGTTAAAAGGGTGGATTTCAAACCTCGACCTCTAGTTGACAGTTTTAGTGCTTATGTTATTTATAATTATTTAAAAAAAAATGACGAGTCTTTATTATTAAATGAAATAGTATGATTTAAGATTGAGAAAAAAATATTATAAAAAAATTATTAACAATTAATGAATAGAACAATATAAAAATAAACAATGTTTTACACTCTATATAAGGGAGGTCTTTCTGGATGGTTTCCTGAAATGGTTCGAGAGTAGTCTTAGAGAGATCTAGGCCTCTGATGAAACAGCTAAGAGTGACGGACAAATGTGCAAATTCAAAATGTAATCCTTGACTCTGGATTTAACTTCTTAGGTAGGCTAAAAAGAACAATTGTGTTATAATTATAAGGGAAGAACACAAGGCTTATTAACAAATGAAATAACTTGAAAAATATTACAAAAAAGTTGCTGGAAAGCTTGTATCAAAGAAAAAAGCTGCAATGATTTTGTAGATAATGTGACCTTCGTATGGTTTGACAATATTTGATGTAAAATAGATTGATCAAATAGATAATGTTAACGAAAAGCTTGGTACAGATATATTTTTGAATATAAAAGAACGGTATGAGGCAGAATATTTTTACAGATAGTCTTAATAGATAATAGGTCGTTTTAAAAATGGATAATTATATGTTTTAACATTACTATATCTAAATCCAGAATGTTTCTTAATGAAATAATGTGAGAAATGACAGATAGATATTACACTATCGAAGGATAAATGACGATATTATAGAAGTTAAAATGGCTGATGGTTTTTACACTTTTTATTTACAATTGAATCAACTTACCGGCTAGAAGTGGGTATAAATCAAAGGGTATACACTACGAAACAACTAAAATCTTTCTATATTCTTTCTTCTCAAAAAAATTAATATTCTCAAAACAAATTTAGCTGTCTCCTGCCGCCTACCACTTTCTAGTTAAACGAACTTGTCTTCCAAAAACTTAAAACCAGAATAAGCGATAATTGCTAGCCGGATCATCATGTCGCCCTACAGCGCCGCAGGTGTCGCTGTTTAATACCAACTTAGAAATTCAAAATTAGGAAAATCATTAAGAGAATTTGGATTTAAAAAATTTTTATTTAAAAATGTTTAAAGGATTATTGAAGTGACGCACTCGTTAAAATACGCGGTAGAAACAAGACCTGATACAGAGAGGATAAAAAGGATGTTATAAACAACAGAGATGAAAACATTTAGAAAAATTGATGGTAAAACACTATGAGACAGAGTACAGATATACCACGTAGATGCAAGGTGGAGAACATCAAGAACTGGATAAGAAATAGAAGAGTAAAATGCAACGATCATAATATAAGCCGAATAACAACAAAAAAAAGTAGTAAAAACGGCAAGAGGCGGTTTCCCAATAGAAAGACGATCAGTAGAAAGACCACGCAAACGATGGAATGACAACTTACTGGAGGCACATTGAAAAACAGACAGAGTCATGTCTATATAAAAAGAAGAAAAAGAAGAAGAACATTATGGTTGGAAAGAATACTCAGTGCCGAACAACTATTTCTAATATAGGCAAATTTTTATATGACAAAAAAAGAATAATTGACGGAAATCAATTAACAAAAATAATATGAAACATCGTAAAACTGACTTTAGGCATATCAAAGAAAAGAAGGCTCTAATAATCAACAATTTCCTTTTCGTAGTTCCAAACCGGCCCAATTTTCAACCGTGAAGGAAACATAATCGAAAAAATTTGAAATAAACACGTGATCGATGTCGCCAGACTTTAATATCAAGGCCTCTTGAAAAGTTTACGACTGGTTATCTGTGCCGGATCTCTGTCTTCGAAAATTCTTATAAATCACCGTCTCACACACGCGCTGATGCCGCGTCACCACGCTGCTCGCAAATAAAAACACAATAACATAATCATAAATAATATTATAATGTGGGAAAAAGTCGAGGAGCATTTCCTCGTTCGAAGAAAATGTCGACGTTTTCGAAAGAAAGCTTACCTTCTTGTTTGTGATTGCCTTGAAAAAAATGAATCTGAATTAAAATATTTATATATGTCAACATTGGAGATTTTACACATAAAATAAATAAATAAACAGATAATAAACTAAAATAAAAATTTATTATTTTTTTTAACAAAAAGATTGTGAAAAGACAAGGGTATAATAAGAGCATAATACGAATATATATTTATATTGTAAGTATATTTTCATATAATCGTATTATATATATATATATATATATATATATATATATATATATATCATCCAGCCAATCGCATCCACTGCTGGACATAGGCCTCCCTCAGTTCTTTCCAGTATTCTCTACACTGGGCCACTTGTAGCCAGTTTCCCGCTACACGTTTAATGTCATCGGTCCATCTAGTCGGTGGTCCTCCTCGGCTTCTTTTATAATTTCTAGGCCTCCATTCCATAATACGTCTTGTCCACCGTCCATCTTGTGTTCTGGCTAAGTGCCCTGCCCAGTTCCACTTAAGCGTCGTGGTTCTTTCGATGACGTCTTGAACTCTGATCTTCGCCTGATTTGTTGGTTTGTTATGTGGTCTCGAAGGCTCACGTTCAGCATTGCACGTTCCATGGCTCGTTGTGTAACTCCTAACAAGTTTATTCGCAGATTTTTGCGTGAGTGTTAAAGTCTCTGCTCCATAAGTTTGTACAGGTAAAACACATTGGTTATAAACCTTTCGCTTGAGACACATGGGAATTGAACTTTTTAGAATGTGGCTTAATTTGCCAAATGCTGCCCATGTTAGACCTATTCACCTCTGTATTTCATGTGTTTGATTGTCTCTGCTTATTTTGATTTCGTGTCCCAGATATTTGTAAGTGTCTGTTTGTTGTATGGTATTATTGTCAATAGTTATATTTCCACTCATTACGAGATTTGTTATAATTTTAGTTTTCTCAAAGTTTATCTTTAATCCTGCTCTTTCAGACAGACTTTTAAGCGAATGCATCATAGAAACTGTATCATGTAAGTTATCTGCGATTAATAGAACATCATCTGCAAACCTTAGGTGATTTAATCTTTCTCCATCTATATTGGTGCCCATATCTTGCCATTGAGTACCCTTAAATATTGACTCTAGAGCTGCCGTGAACAATTTTGGTGAAATATTGTCTCCTTGTCTAACTCCTCGACCTAAGCTGAATTTTTCTGTGTCTTCGTGCAGTCGTATACTTGATGTAGCGTTCTGATAGATGTTTTTGATTAGTGTCGTGTACCTGTAATCTATTCGGCTTTGATTTAGGGCTTCCAGTATTGTTTCAAACTCTACAGAATCAAAAGCCTTCTCGTAATCGACAAATGCAAGAACCAGTGGTATGTTGTACTCGATGCACTTTTCTATTAAGATCTTTATGGTATGCAAATGGTCATTTGTGCCATATCCTGCCCTGAAGCCTGCCTGTTCTTTGTGCTGATAGAAATCAAGTTTAGGTGTTAGCCTCTTTGTTAAGATTTTCATAAAGAGTTTGTATATATGTGTCAAGAGGCTGATGGGTCTATAATTTTCTAATTTAGTAATATCGCCTTTTTTGTGTAACAAGACTATTACTGCATTGTTCCAGTCTTTTGGAATCGTACCCGCATGTAAGCATTTAGTAAACAGTTCGCTTACTGATTTTAATAAAATTTCTCCACCTGCTTTTATTGCCTCGATAACGAGTCCATCATCACCAGGCGATCGATGGTTCTTCATTTCCTTTAAAGCTGCTCTTACTTCTGACACAGTAATGGGTAAAAGTATTTCCGATCCCTGATTTATGAGAGTCTTTACTCGTGTCGGGAAATTGTCTTGTGGTCTTTTGCTGGTACAGAGGTCTTTATAAAATTCTCTAGTTATTTTCAGAATGTTTTGTTTATCTGTTGTTGCCTTTCCGTCTTTATCTCTCAGCTTGTATATTTCTTTTTTACTTTGCGTAAGTTTTCTTTTCATTATCTTTAAACCTTTGTTCTCTTCTCCTGTTTGAGTTATTACATTAGTATTATATCTTCTTATACATCTTTTCTAATTTCCGCTGAAATTCTTTTATTTAGTTTTTTATATTCGTCTTTGTTTCCCTTTTCGTTCTTGCTTAGGTTTCGTCGTATTTCCATGAGAGCCCTTGTATCTTTGCTAATCTTTTCACTTTTGGTCTCATATATATATATATATATATATATAATATATATTATAATATATATATATATATATACATATATATATATAAAAGTAAGCCATGAAGGGAAGTCTAATTTTGTGGTTATGGATAATTTAAATTCATTGCAATCGAATCATTTTTGATTGATTCTTTCCCTAAAGGGTTGCACTGTAGTCCAGTTTACTGCGAATAACTGATTTGTAGAGGTTAAGCAGAATACTAGAATCAGCTCCCCATATATTACTCGATAGAATTTTCAGCAAGTTTATTCTATTTTGACAAGTTAATTGTAAAGTCGTAATGTGTGTTTTCCAGTTTAATTTGTAATCAAACGTTAGGTCCAAAAAATTCGATTTTTCTGAATGAGATATATTTTGACCGTTAAATATTAAAGAAACAGGAATGGTATTCTTGCGTTTGCTGAATACTGTGTAATGTGTTTTATTAGTTGAAAAGAGGAAGCCTGTTTTGGAAGACCATTCTTCGATTTTGTATAGAAGATTTTGTAGTATTTATTTATATTTTTATGTAAATGTTTACGTGAGTTTTCTAAAGCTAATAACGCAGACATTGAATCTGACATAATTGCCACTTGGTAGTTAGAATTTTTTTTTTCTTGACAGCCCATTCTAGAGCTTTATGAATTGCGAACATTTCTGCAGAGTATATAGAGCATTGTTTATTTAACTTAAACATTATTAGACCAGAGTCTATAATTTTTGAAACCAAAAAAAATTATAGTAGAATGAAACTTTTTGTAAAAGGAAGAGAATATACTAAAAATGAAAGAAAAAATAAATTCAACTCCACCCAAGGTCGAGAAGAGGGAGGATTGAGTTTTTAAGGGTAAAAATCGGTTTATTGGGATTTACGGCGAAACTACAAGTGCCATCGAAAAAAGTTAAATAGCAAATTTGTAGGTAACAAGAAGGTCGGTTATAGGTTAGGTAACCGTTACAAAGAACTGGTTAAAACAAAACTACAAACTCATATAGAGATTTGCTCTCTTCTATCTAACCTTAATCCTGGAAGACTAAATTTGTTGATTACTTTTCTTAATCTAGCCAAAATCATCCTATAATATATATTCCTTTCTTATATTCTACTATACCATAACCTCACAAACTGTTTTTTCCAAGAAACAGAAGTTTTAACACAGTGTTTATGCAATATAAAACAATTTCAATTTAGTGTTATATGGGGATATTCGAGTGTCCAGAGCAAGTTGAAGATATCCGCCCTGAATTAGCTGGGAAAATTATCCCTTAGGATATTATCCGATAAAGGAAAAAGAAGAAGAAATATAACACTATACTTTTAATAGTGATTAAACTATTACCTATTTTAAAATTTCCCTTAGAGTTCATTTTGAATCATTTAAAAATATTATACTTATTAAAGATATTGCAGTGATTCTATTGCTCAACTTTTAATTTCTTAATAAAATAAAATAAGTGTGGAAAAAGTGTTACGATTTTAAAGAAACTGTAGCCTGTAAGTCTCCAGACATCAATCATTTCTTTCCTGATTTCAAGAAAAATCTTTCTGGGGATTTTTATGTGCCGGAAGGAAGCAGGAGCAACATTAAAAATTGACGGAATTGACGAGCGATATATAGATAAAAGAAATACTAATAGAATTTTTTCGATAAGATAAAAAGTATGTCGGAGTTTTTATCGAAGGGAAGTTCTTAAACAACTTCAATTTTTCATCAAGAACAATCGCTTTCACGTGAGTTCGGAATTTTTATCGGACTTCTTTGCGGGAAGGAGTTGAGTGTATGGGAAATAAATGCATTTTAAATTGATGTTTCGTTTTTGTAATAAATATAAGAAGTTTTGCTCTTACGTGTTGTAATGAAAGAACACATTATGTTACATACACTACATAAAATAATATCAAAATTTTTTGAAAACAATTTCGATTTTTCTGTTTTTGTTTTAATAAAAAACACACTGGTGCATTTTTATATAATTACAATTTGATTAAAGTTCTGTAAGAAATTTTATTTTACTACTTTTACTTTTACTGTGACCTTTTTTGGCTCGTTGTGTGATTTTTCTCCATTCCTTCTTTTTTCTTTTCTGGCCTTCTAGTCCAATTTTTTCCATATCTTTTTCTACTTATTGATTTTATCTATTTGTTTGACTTCCTTTTCTCTTTTTTTAAAGCTATAGTGTAGTTTAGTACCCTTTTTTGAGTCCTCATATTCGGCATCCTTTCTAGGTGACCTCGCCATCTTAGTCTCTGTGCCTTTATGACTGGTATTATATTAGGTTGATTATATAATTCCTTTAACTCATCATTTAATCTTCTTATCCATAAACCGTCTCGTATTACTCCTTCATATATCTTCCTCAGAATTTTCCTTCCCCATATCTCCAGTAAATTTTGTTCATTTTTTGTCATTATCCATGTCTCACTGCAGTATATTACTATTGGTTGTATAGTTGTTTTGTGTAACTGTATTTTTGCCTTTCTTGATAAACATTTGCTTTTTAACATTCCAGTAAATGCATGTACTCTTCTATTGCCTGCCATTATTCTAGCTTGTATTTTGTCTTCTTTAACGTTAGGTTTACGTGATATTATTGCATCTAAGTATGTAAATCTTTCTACCATTTCAAATTTATATGATGACCCTTCTTCTACTTTAAACTTTTGTATATCCCTGAACTGATCTGTCTACTGCATACATTTTGTGTATGCAGTACACAAAATGTATGCAGTGTTTCGCTGCTTTTACTATTTTCTGTACTATCTCCCATAGCTCTTTTTTTCCTCTTGCCAGCAACACTACATCCTCCACAAATTCCAAAACTTGATGTTTTTGATGATATAGGAGTCCTTCTCTATTGATTTTTGCTTCTCGCATTATTTTTTTATTTTGTTTTCTTCTTCCTGGTTCATAATCCAAGTTTTATTGTCATATATCACTGTGGTATCTCGTAGACTCGAAGTTTAGCTGTTCTTGCTTTATTAATCTTTTGTCTATCTCTTTTGCTTCTTTTCCTGTGTTTGTTATGATTACTCTTAAGTATCCCAAATTCTGACACTTTTTCAAACCTATAGACAGTCTCTGCTCCTTCCATTTTGATACATTTGTTATTATTTGTTATGTCTCCTCTCATTTCCATATATTGTAGTATTTTTTTAGACTACTTCTAATAGTTCTATACCTATATCTAGTTTTCGCACTTCGTTTTGTCTCCTTTTTTAAAGATAGGACAAAAGAGCGGTATTAGATCAAGTGAAAATATCCTCTCCTTCAATCTTTCAAAACCTTTCTTGAAAATCTCAGCTGGGAAACCACTTTCTCCTGCACTTTCGTTCTACACAAATGTTAAGATATAATAAAAAATTAAAACTAACAAAAGTATTTCAAATATCACTAAAAAAATAAATAATAAAATCTTGACAAATACTAGGTTAATATTATTTTTAATAAGATTTGACAGTATGGCATTTAAATCGACTAATATAAATTTATTTTTGTTCCAGAGATATCCTAGGAATCCACAAAATGAACGAGCCGAGGATTAGGAATTTCACGATAATCGTCTTATTTTGCTGGTTCTCGTCAGTTAAAGGTAAGAATTTAATTTCATGAAATAGAAATATCAAAATAAAAAAACTGAAGCTCCTTGTAAGAGACCTAAAAATGTGAAAATTATTTATGTGTGTTTCATTTGTTTTGTGTTTGTCTAATCAATTTTCTCTTTTTCCCGCTGAACTTCTATTTCCCGTAATTTTCAAAGAATGTATAATAAATAAAAGAATCTTACATTGCAACAACATTTGCAACATTAACAACACAAAACTTAATTTCCAAAGTCACAGTATCCACTGATTACATTGGTTATCAGGGCATTTATTTAGTAGTGGAATCAGTCTTTCGATAGAAATATGCTTTATTGTCACTGAAAATTATTGAACAATTTTATGGAAAAAGCTAAAAAATAAATCAGTCAAATAATACAAAAAGTATAAAACAAAAACAATATAGTAAAAAACAGAATAACACAATTTTAAATTAGTAAAATTATTGTATAACCACCGCCACCGATGGCGGTGTTTTAGTCTTTTGTCCCCAATTTTCTAAGCCAGGATAATACTTTATTTTTGAGCTCATTGTCATTTGAATACTCCTCTTCACGCAAGAATTCTTCTAGTTTCGCTTCGTCTGGTCTTGAAAAGTGAAGGTGCTTAAAAATTGCCCAATATAGACGTTGCAATTGAAGTTGAAGAACATACCACGCTCCCTTTTCTATAGATTTTATGTTATGATTGCTGATTATCTGAATTATATTTGACAATACTGCTGACGTATGGGATTACTGCTCCATAATTATAGATCCAATATAGATACAATTATTGATCAATTGCAAAGTGAATATAGAGTTTCTTCTTCTTTAGTAATTAAGTTTCCATGAGTTAATTTAGTGTGACTAATTTTTTTAAATAAGAAACTTAATTATTTAAAAATCCTCAATACAGCATAAAATTCAGAGCTTTTTATAATAAAGGTAACGTCAACAGAAAAGAATTCAAGGAAACCACAAGACAAATTAGAAATCAGAAGGGTGAGCTATAAACAACAAAAAGATCAAATGAAATCGTAGGCTTCCACGGCCAGAGTCAGAATTATAGTTTATTCGTCTTCCGGGTTTGACCGTGTCACTTGTGAGTGATCCAAAAGTGGGTTCATCTCGACGTTTCGCTACAATTGTATGTAGCTTCTTCAGGAGAACAAATAAAAAGAAATCAAAAGACAGGAAGATGGGTAAGTTTGGTTTTCACCTCTGGCTGCGTTAAGTAGTTGAGTTACTGTGACCAAATGCCCATCTTGGTAGTTAGTATTCGCCTCTGGTTGCGTTGAGTAACGAAGTTACCGTTGCTAACTACCCATCTTCCTGTCTTTTGATTTCTTTTTCTTTATTCTCCTGAAGAAGCTACATACAATTGTAGCGAAACGTCGAGATGAACCCACTTTTGGGTCACTCACAAATGACACGGTCTAAACCCGGAAGACGAATGAACCAAACAACAAAAAAGATCGTCTGATCGTCTTTCTATTGGAAAACCATCTCTGGCCATCTTTACTACTCTATTTGTTATCATTTGGCTTATATGGTCTTCCATTCCACTCGTCTATTTCTTACCCACTTCTTGATGTTGTCCACCTTGCATCTAGCTCTGTTCCATAGTGTCTTACCATCAAGTGTTTTTATCTCTGATGTTTCTAACATCATTTTTGTCCTCTCTGTTGTCTGTTTTCATTATTAGCTTTATTTTGTTTACCAGAATTGCAGTTACCATTTACAGGTGTATATTTTTTCTTTTCACTACTGATACTTTAATATATTTCTGCATTTTTTCGCATCTACAGTCATGTAGTCATCTGTTTTCATGTTAATTTACAAAAATCCCGTTACTTTCATTACTTAGTGAATTTATTTAATAAACGGCATAAATCCTCTGCAATTCTTTTTTAGTTTTAGTTTTTAAAGTGTTAACAAATTGCGCGTTTTCTGGCAAAGTGATTTTAAAAAACTTAAAGGCTACCAAGGCTTTAGAAAGACATATTTGTCGTTAAAAATATTACAAAGTATGTCGAATTTTTAATCTTGTCAAAGAAAAAACTGGCTACGTAATGTAATATCAGTAGTCAACCACTGAACCGACAAACGCGTATTGCAGCTTTTTTCCTTTTGTAGGGCAAAACGACGCATCGCATCGCGTCCCATCGTTTTGGAGTGCAAAATGAAAGGCACGTACCAAAAATGAATTCCAGCCCCGTTTCAATCTTTTATTTCCTCGTGGCTGTAATATTTCTGCCTCGTCGCTAATTCCTATTTGTGCTTTGTTTCGCCAAGTGTGTACCAGGCCGACTACGATTTTGAGTCTCGTTAAATTTACATGTAGAGATAATGCAGTTTTTGTTGCGGGGGGTGGATCGCTGTGGTCTCTTTTACAAGATCGGTAGGGCCTCTAACTTCGAATTATACGGTTGTGGACCGAAAAAGGGTTCAGAGTTTACGTTTTAATTAAGGCACCTTCGTTTTTTGTTTAAACGTTAAGGGTTAAAATAAAACAGAAGGGTTGAAACAGTATTTTTCCACGATAAACGTTTATTAAGTTATTTTTAATTCAAACAATAAACAAATGTTGTGCGAGGGCTGCTATTTACTGTCTCTAGTGGTATCAGTTTAAGAAATTTATTTGGTTTTTGTTTTTATCCGAATTTACCTTTTGTGATCCCGATAAACACGTGTTTGTCCTATACTTTTCTCGTTAAAATGGTACCTAAACGGTATATCTAAAAAGGTTGTAGGATAAAATAACTGACAGATCTTGATAAGGAATGAAAAGTCTTGCTCAAGCAATATCAGTAAACGAATAGAGATATATTCTATCATATCGCAAGAGAAAAAATACAAATTAAGTTGAAAACCACTGTCAAAAGTAATAAGCCAGAAACTTATCAAAACTTCACGAAATTTATCTGTTTTCAAGATATTATTATTTCAACGGACCAAGGAAGTAAAGGGAATAGAGGGAGTGGACAGCATGAAAGAACTAATGAATGATATCATAAAGAGAGCAGAAATACCACAGGACTGGAAGAAAGACATTATACTACCAATACACAAAAAGGGTGACAAGAGGAACTGTAATAATTACAGAGGTATGACTATATCAAGTCTTCCTGGGAAGGTATTTGCAAGAATAATAGAAACAAGAATAAAAACCCAAATAGAACCGACTATGGAAGATACACAATGTGGATTCAAAAAGGACAGAAGCACGCAAGACCACATATTCACAATGAGACAAGTAAGTGAAGAAGTAATCAATAAAAATAGAGTAATACAGATATGCTTTATTGATCTGGAAAACGCGTTTGACAGAATACAAATAAAGGACGTATGGAGGACATTAAAGGAAAGAGGAGTTCACAGGATAACAATTGATGTAATAAAGGCTATGTACAATAATAATACAAATACGGTGACAACACCAATAACGAGGAATCCGAAGAATTTTCTACAAGTCAAGGCGTCAAACAGGGATGTGTGTTGAGCTCACTGCTGTTCTCAATGGTACTGGATGAAGCAATAAAGAAAGCCAAGAGATGAATGAGAAAACTAACATTAGGATACTGGCAAATGAAATAGACTCAACTATCTGAGCTTCTATTTGCAGACTACATGGTTTTGATAGCAGAAAATAGGGAAGACCTACAGAACAACCTTGAAATTCTAGAAGAAGAACTGTCAAACATAAATATAAAGATAAATACAGAGAAAACAAAAACAATGACAATTTCACGCGATAGAAAGACACACGCAATACAATTAAAACGAAAACAACTAGAACAAGTGGAACATTTTAAATACCTAGGAGTAATAGGAGTAATAACAAATTAATGAAAATGCAAATGAGGGCATAAAAATAAACGGAGAATTAACGTACAATATAATATATGCCGACGACACGGTGATCCTTGCCAGTACCATAGACGAATTACAACAAGTAATGGAAAACTTTATTCAGTTAGTAAGGAATACGGCCTGAGCCTCAACTTCAACAAGACAAAGTGGATTCTTCTTCTCGTGCCACTCCTAGCGGAGAATTGAAATCATCATGGCCACTGCGACTTTGTTAGCAGCGCGCCTGAAAAGTTCAATCGAACTACATCATTCGAACCATTCACGTAGATTACGAAGCCACGATATTTTTCTTCTTCCCACACTTCTTTTGCCCTTAATTTTGCCCTGCATGATGTTTCTTAAAAGTTCGTACTTTTGACCTCTCACAATGTGCTCCAAGTATTCCATCTTTCTAGTTTTTATCTTATTTAGAATTTCGCATCTTTTATCTAAAGTTTGGAGTACTTGCGTGTTAGTGACGCGCTCCATCCATGACATTCTGAGAATGCGCCTATAGCACCACATCTTGAAAGTTTCGATGTTTTTTATGGTCAACTGTTTTAGTGTCCAAGCCTCAACTCCATATAACAGGGTAGAAAAGACATAACACCGCAGCATTCGTATTCGTAACTTTATATTGATATCACGATTGAAAACAGTTTGCGCATTCTATTAAAGACTGATCTAGCGATTTCTATTCTACATATAATCTCTTTTGTTTGATCAGTATCGTCTGTGATCCAAGCACCTAGATATTTATAATAGGGCACACACTCAATCGTTATATTGTCTATTACAAGATTAGCTCTGATGTTCTTTGATTTCGTGATTACCATAAATTTAGTTTTTTTCAAATTAATTTTCAAGCCGTAACTGTTACAGTATATATTGAGACTTTGAACGAGATGTTGTAGTTCTACTAGCGTTCCCGTTAGGAGAACTGTATCGTCAGCATACCTTATATTGTTGATCGTCTCACCATTTATTATCAGACCAAGATCTTCTTCCTCGAGTGCTTGTTCACAGATAGCTTCAGTATACAGATTAAATAAAAGTGGCGATAAGATACATCCCTGCCGGACTCCTCGACGGATTTGAATTTCTTCTGTTAGTCTGCCCTCAACCTTGACATTTGCTGTTTGATTCCAATATAGATTGCATATAATTCGAATATCTCGGCTGTCTATATTTTTCTTTATTAGAACTTGTCTTAGTGGTTCATGTTGTACTTTGTCAAAGGCATTTTCGAAATCAATTAAGCAGGCGTAAATTTCTTGGTTCATGTCTAAGCATCTCTGTGAGAGAACGTTCATTGCAAACAGAGCCATTTTCTGAATCCCATCTGAGTGTTACTGATGTCTACGTCTAATTTCCTATAGATCCTATTATGGATTATTTTTAAGAACAGTTTTAGAGCATGACTCATCAAAGCTATCGTACGATATTCGTTGCATTCCTTTGTATTTGCCTTTTTTGGCAGTAGTATAAAGGTCGAACGCAGCCATTCACTAGGTATTATTCCAGTTCTATATATTGTGTTAAATAGATCTAGGAGTATTTTAATAGATTCATCGTCCATAAGTTTGAGCAGTTCTACGGGAATTTCATCAGGACCGGGGGCCTTACCACTTTTTGCTTGTTTGATTGCATATTCTATTTTTTCTCTGATTATATCAGGCCCTGTATCATCTCTATATTCGTGGATGTATATACACAATGTATATACGTTCGTATATACACAAAGTGGATGCTGATAAGCAAAAAGCAACAACCTGCTCGACAATTACGGAAAAGTAACATACTAATTGACCATGTAGAATCTTATGTGTACCTTGGCACCAACTTAAATGCAAAATGGGAACAGACCATAGAAATTAAGGAAAGAATAGAACGAGGTAGAGCAGCATTTAGCAATATGAAAAAGCTCCTCATAAGCAAGGATTTGTTTCTTTCCTTAAAACTACGTATAGTTAAATGCTACATTTTTCCGATCTTGCTGTATGGCGTGGAGGCCTGGACGCTGACGGAGACGCTAACGAGAAAACTAGAAGCATTCGAAATGTGGGTGTACCGACGCATTCTTCGTATATCCTGGACCGAACATGTCACCAACATAGAGGTACTCCAAAGAATCGGAAAGGAGAAAGAAATCGTGAATACAATTAAACAAAGAAAGCTTGAATATCTAGACCACATATTGAGACACGACAAGTACCGTCTGCTACAATTGATTGTCCAGGAAAAAAATAGACAGCAAGCGAGGGCCAGGCAGGAGAAGACTCTCCAAAATCTGCGGAAGTGGTTCGGGCTCTCATCGATTGAACTATTCAGAAGCGCCGCAAACAAGATCAAAATTGCCATGTTAATAGCCAACGTTCGCAACTGACAGGGCACTTGAAGAAGAAGAAGGAGTAATAATTGAATCAAACGTCGTTAAATCAGTAGTTAGGCCTACAATCATGTATAATAGCGAGTCATGGTCATTGACTGGGAGACAAAAATCTTGACTCAATGCTATGGAAATGAGGTTCCTGAGGAAAATAGCAAACAGCAAGAGGACAGACAAAATAAGAAACGAAACAATCAGACAAAACCTAAAACTAGAGCTAATAAATGAAAAAATAGTAGAGGGGCAACTAAGATGGTTCGAGCAAGTGTGTGTAGAATGTCGAATGAAAGATTAACAAAACGAGTGTTTAAAACGAGAGTGCAAGGGAAAAACTAACGAGAAGGACCAAGAGTTAGGTGGGTAGACGAAATTAGAAAAGAAGTTGAGAAAAAATGATTGACATGGGAAAATGCACGACATCTAACACAAGACCGGAAAGCATGAAGACAACAGTGCAAAACGGCAGAAAGGCTTAGGACTAAGTAAGTCATCATCATCATCATCATCATTAGCCATTTTGCGTCCACTGCTGAACATAGGCCTCCCGTAAATAATTCCATTGCATCCGATCTTGAGCAACTTGAATCCAGTTAGACTGGATGCGCTTTAAATCGTCCGACCACCTTGTTGGAGGACGTCCTCGACTACGATAAGCATCGTGTCTAGGCCTCCACTCTAAAATTTTCTTAGTCCATCTTCCATCTCTGACCCTAGCAACATGTCCTGCCCAGTTCCATTTCAGGGTTGTAATTCTTTCAACTGCGTCCGTCACACCAGTTTTTCTCCTTACTATCTGACTCGAAACTCTGTCCCTGAGTGATACGCCCAACATTGACCTCTCCATCGCTCTCTGTGCCACTTGTATCTTATTAATTACTTTTCTGGTAAGTGTCAATGTTTCTGCTCCATATGTCAGAACTGGAAGTACACACTGATCAAAAACTTTTCTCTTCAAGCACATGGGAATAGCTGATTTAAAGACTTCCCTCAGTTTTCCGTAAGCTGCCCATGCCAGTCCTATTCTCCTTTTTAACTCTGTTGTTTGATTGTCTCTTCCCAATTTAATCTCGTGGCCCAGATACTTATATGAATAGACTTGTTCAATTTGCGTGCCATTAGTGGAAATGTTTTTTGCCAGTACCAGGTTGGTCATGTATTGTGTTTTGGAAAAATTAATTTTAAGGCCAACTCGTGCACAAGAGCTCTGAAGGTCTTGAAGAAGTTGGCATGCATGATCTACCTGATCTGCAATAAGGACTATGTCGTCTGCAAACCTCAAGTTGTTCAAAAATTCCCCATTTATATTTAATCCAATATTTTCCCAATTATTTTTTCTCATAGCACTCTGTAATAGGGCGGTGAATAGTTTAGGAGAGATAGTGTCTCCTTGCCTAATACCTTTCTCCAAGGGAAATGTGTCTGTGTCACCATAGTACATTTTTACAGCAGCTGTTGCGCTATCATATATATTTCGAAGAAGAGTTGTGTACCTATGGTCAATACTGCACTCTGTAAGAGCTCTTAACATGGAGCTATGCTGACCTGAGTCAAATGCTTTCTCAAAGTCTACAAATATTAATATCAATGGCTTGTTGTATTCTATAACTTTCTCTATCAAGGATTTTATTATTTGTAGGTGGTCATTTGTTCCAAAGCCACTCCTAAATCCGGCCTGCTCTAGAGGTTGATGAAAATCTAGCTTAGGTCCCAGTCTGTTAGTAATTATTCTCATAAAGAGTTTATATAAATGAGATAATAAGTTGATAGGTCTGTAGTTGCCAATTTCTGTTACATCTCCTTTTTTATGCAATATTATCATAATGGCATTATTCCATTTTTCTGGCGTATTTCCTTCAAAGAGGCAGGCATTATAAAGGGTTTTTAAAGCCTTTATGACGCATTCGCCTCCTAGTTTTATCATTTCACTTACAATGCCATCTTCTCCAGGTGTTTTGTTGTTCTTCATACCTTTTAATGCTGACTTAATTTCCTCTTCGGTTATATCTGGAAGTTCCTCTGACCCTTGATTTAGTATTGCTGGAATTTCTACTTCGGGAATGTGATCATCTCGACTATATAATGTTCTATAGTACTCTTCGATGATTTTTAGTATCTCTTGTTGTTCATGTATGACATGTCCTTGATTATTTTTTAACTTATAAATATTCCTCGCTCCTATTTTCAACTTTCGTTTTAGAACTTTTAGGCTTTTGTTTTGTTCTACGGTATCAGTTATTTCCTTAGTGTTAAAGTTCCTTATGTCTTTCCTAAGTAAGTAAGTAAATATAAACCAATAATTAAACAATTTCGGAATAAATGACGTGACTGTACGTTACCAAAAGGGAACGAAGAGAAAGAAAAATATTTTTTTTTGTATAACAAATGTTTGATATAAATTTACAGTATAAAAAACTTCCCCATTTTATCAAACCTGCTATTGTATAAATCAAACTTGTATAAAAATCAATAACAAGCAAAATACTTTAGGAGATTGATAAAAACAAACTAATGAAGCTTCGCTGCAGCCAAAACTGCCGTTTAAATCCCACCAATAGATATCTAATAATACACTAACTAACTAATTGGGTATTTCGTAGGTAAAGACAACACTACCTAACTCGTAGTTTAGAGAATTGCGTTCAATGTTGCCATGTAGATTGTGATCTCACGAGTTGTTTTAGGCGCTTTGTTTTAGAGATTAACAGACACGTATGCAGTTGGGATTAGTTCTGTGGAAGTATTTATCGCATCAGCTTAGGGAATTATATTTTCAAGAGGGTGTACGACGGGCGAGAGTGGGATGAAGCTACGGATGCGAATTTTATGTAGTAAGACCTTGTTGTAAACTGTGGTAAGACGATTTTGGGTTTGGATGGATTTCGAGCGGCTTCTTGTATGTATGTCTGAAAATTAGTTGTGAATTATAAATTATGTTGCAATATAATCTTTGAAAATGTACAGGAAGGACTTTTAATATTGCAAATAATGCAATTCCACGCTTTGAGCTTTGGACTTTGCCTAGGTCGTAACTTTATGAAATAAAACGTTATCTTTTAAAAAATATGTAATGTGACACTTTTATAATAAACTTGGCATTTGACGTAAAAGGTATTTCAAGACGTAAAATTTGTCATATAAGCGTATTGTGGAATGTCAGATGACATATTTTACGTCATATTGTCAAGTTCCATGAAGAAAACGTGAAGTAAAATTCAATCTCACTATATATGTCAAAAATTACAGACATTCCAAATCGATATGAATTACACTCTCTGCCACAAGAACAAGTTCATCGCCATACTACGAAAAGTATTTTGAAACGACTTCTTAGGGCAATAATTTAAGGTTAAAATTAGCACTCGATGCAAACCTTGGACTCAGCTCTTTAAAAAACTGGACAATGGGACGTGGATATCTTTCAAAATTGTTATAAATGACAGAAATCTCTTAGATGCTTAGAAATCGCTTGTCGTTCCGAAGAAATCAGGAGTATATGATCTGCATATCCAAGGTGATTTAGGTACTTTCCCTTAATACATATTCTTCTGTTTTCCCAATCTGTTGATTTTATTATATCTTCGAGGGTCAAGGTAAACAGTTTAGGTGAAATTATATCGCCTTTACGACTCCTCGTTTAACTTTTGTATTATCCGTTTTTAATTTGTCGTCCAGAATTACGGTCATGGTTGCGTTTTGGTAAATATTATGTATCAATTGTCGGTATCTTGAGTCTATGCTACTATTGACCAGAGCTTCTTCAACCGTCCAGTATTCAATGCTGTCGAAAGCCTTTTCATAATCTACGAATGCTAAGTACAGCGGAAGGTTATATTCATTGGTTTTCTCAATTAAGATTTTAAGCGCATGTAGATGGTCGATTGTGCTGTATTCTTTCCTGAATACGGCCTGTTCCAATGGTTGGTAGTTATCAAGTTTCTAGGTTAGTCGGTTGTTTATTATCCTTGTGAAGGTTTTATATAGTAGTGACAAAATGAAAATGAGACGGTAGTTTTTTAGGTCTGTTCGGTCTCCTTTCTTATGTACTAAGATTGTGTTGTCATTTCTCCATTGTTTAGGTATTTTACCTTCAAACAGACATTTGTTGAACAGTATTTTTAGCATTTTTTTTATCGTGTCTCCTCCTTCTTTTAGCAGTTCCACCAGTATTTTGTCCTCACCGGCCACTTTATTTCTTTACATGTGGTTTATGGATTTTTCGATTTCATCTTCAGTTATTTCTGAACATTTTGTATTTTCCTCGAGAGATTTCCTACGTTCCCAAATTCCAACTTTATACAGGCTTCATCTTTTTTTTTTATCTCACTTAATCCTAGTATATCCCATTTTAACTTTTTTACTTCTTTTTCCAGTTTGGCTAGCTTTTCGTCTCTCATCAGTGATCTGACATTATAAGTTGCAATATCCAGTTTCGTTGCTTGTTTTAGATGTTTCTGGCAATCTTCTAAAACCCAGGTATTCTTAGCACCCTCTGCTCTTTCCTCGATCCTACCATTGCCTTGAAAGGTGACTCCGGAGCTGCTGGGGACTGAGGGCCAATTCTTACATGTATCTGTCTTAAGAGGGGGGGCTAGATTGGCCTTGAACTCACCAGACTGGCCAGACGGGTAGGTAAATATATGAAGTAATATATGAGGTTATATCATTGCAAATTTTACCTAACTATGTTGTGACTCTTGGTCACAGTAATTGGATGTGTTTGTTCCAAGGAAGTTTTGAATCAAAAATCATACCTAGAAATCTAAGTTCCTCGACGTTTTCTAAAACTTGATTATATAGTGTTAATTTTGGAATATTTGCAACAATTTGATGTTTTCAAGAAAAGATTCTTATGAGAAATATTGATTACCAGGTCATCTGCATATAGTATTGCTTTAACAGGGCTTTTGATACTGTTTTCGATATCGGTAATTGCAACTAAAAAGAGTGTTGCGCTTAGTATAGGTCCTTGGGGTTTGCCATTTTCTAGTGTATAATATTCTAAAAGTCTGATTTGCTGATTAACTATTAGATTTTTTGATTCTAAAAAGAATTGTAACCGCCAATTAAAATTTTTTTTACTAATTTACATAAGGAAGATGATAAGGATATTGGTCTATAAGATTACGGGTTTGACTTGTTTTTGTTAGGTTTCAAAAGAGGAATTATTTTAGCTGTACTCACGGATTTAAGAAATTGTTTGGTCGAAAATAAACAAAAAATGAATATATCTAAGAGTAGATGCTTAGCAGCTAAAAAAAGATTAATTAAGAAACAATTTGGAATTTCATCTGGTCCAGAGTTTTTAAGTCCCTGTAGTGCTTCGTTTATTTCTTGCATACTTATTGCAACATTTAGCGGACTGATGGAATCTGCAATTTTGACCTCTTTTTCTATTTTCTTTTTGTTTCGACAAATAATGGGTCGTGTACGAAATCACTTTATTTCTACTTGTTTCATATATTTAGTAATTTCCACAAAATAATTATTTTTCCTTATTGTAAACGGTCAAAGAAAACATAATCTTCACCTGTCGCGTTAATTAGTGTCTTTACTTGAATAAAATTTTGTTATCGAATAAACTAGTATATATTAATTTATAAATTATCATTGCTAAATGTAACTACATGCTATAGACGTCTATTACAGCATATAACAGTTTCTCTATCCGCTTTAACACTAATGTAGAGAAATGAGCAACATCTACCAAGCAGAGAATAAAGATAATAAGCTGATTTAGTGACCCACGAACGTGGAAATATCCAGAGTAAATAGGAAAACACTCGTAGCGACTTAAAGCGTTCTATTTCAAATCGAAAGGATTGGGATTTAGTACGCCAGAGGTTAATGGGCTGGTGCTGGAGCTTCGAGAGTATTTTTTCCAGGACTTGAAAGGGTTAAATGTAGTTTCCACTTAGTTGAGCAACGGTTTTGTTCTAACAGACTTCTATTGGGGGATTATCATTATGGATTTCGATAAAATTATAAAGAAAGAGAAACAAATACAAGTTTTTGATTAACTAATTAAGTAAATTGTATGAAGCCATGGAAGAATTGTATATTTCCATTAAACTAAAATGCGTTATGTTTGCACCAAGGACAATTTTATCGAATATAACTTATGCAGTAAAAGCTTACGGTCTAAAATTACATTTTTTGTATGACATAATCGTTCTATTCAAAACTAGCAAAATAATTTCGAAACAAAAACCTTTTAAATTGCTTGATGAATGTCTGCTTAATGAAAAATTCTTTAATGCGTTCACGGACTGCATAGCGGTAGGAAGAAAAAATTCAATTATGTACTCAATTACGAACGCAACTCATGTTGAAAAATAATTACTAAACTCAAAGCGTTTCGCAGAAATTTGCTGCTCCTTTCGCAAAAAAATATACAAAAAATCAGCTTATAGAATAGGTATTTCTCAGAATTATTGTAAACGGCAGAGCCAGCAGTTCTTCGAGCCGATAAAGGACAGTGTCGTTCTTTGGATTTTTTTACGATATTTCTATTTATTACAATATTTTTGTTTTTAATTTATTTATTTGGTTTAGTTTCCTATTATACTCTAGGAGCCAAGGGGGCGTTAAGTATTCACTTTTGTCTGTGTTGAGGTCTTTCTATACCATGCTCTCAGATTAACAAGCCAGGATATTCTACTTCATCCTGGGACAAATTTTAATTCTTGCAAAATGCATGGAAGTAGTCAGTGGCAGTAATATTTTGAAATAGAATAAAAATATGCTTTATTGTTACTAAAAATTGTACTGAGAAAATCCACCGGCAAATAGCTACATGGAAGGTATAGTCTTGAATCTACTAGACTGTATAAAGAGGGTCACAATAGATCTGAAAAGGTCGCAGTGGAATAGGCCGAAAGGCCACCTCTCTTAATCTAATCTAATCTAATCTAAGCCTTATGAGCCATTTCCTAAAAACTTTTTTAAAAATTAAACATAAAAAATATATAAAAAGTGTGAAGAACACATGACAAACACACAATTCGGCTTCAGGGATGCATTTGGTACTCGAGAGGCACTTTACTCGACGAAGATGTCGAGACGGGAATTGTGGTATATATGTTTGTTTTGTTAATTACCAGAAAGCGTTCGATAGAATAAAATATGACCAACTTACAAAAATGTTAAATTCAATTGGTCTAGACAGCAGAGATCGCCGTATAATAAACAATATCTATTACGAACAAATTGCAAAGAAGCAAAAAGAAAAAAAATATATAAATATAATGAACAAGGAAGTATCAAGAGAAATTAGAAAAGACCTAAGAAAATACAAAGATGAGAGAATCAACAAAACCATTGAGGAAAACAAGAATATGAAAATAATGAGACGCAAACTCACAAATGGAAATAAACCTATAGTCAAACTCAAGGATAGAAATGGCAACATCACATCAAACAGAGAATATTTGTTACAAATTGTGGAATCATTTTATGAGACATTATATAGCAACCAATCGACTCGAGATATAGTTGAATATCAACAGAGGAATGTTGAAAATCAGGGTTCCGAAGATATCCCAGAAATCTCCTTGGACGAAATTTACAAGGCTCTAAAAGAGATGAAAACCCCTACATATTTTAACCGGTACGCCTTGGACAGCCGTCCAAAGTTTTTTTTCGCATTGCTGAAAGATTTTGCTAATTCCGATTCGCTGTGCGTTTGTAGATAACTTTCCTGTTCGGGAAACGGAAATTTACGGCTAAAAAAAGGGCTATCCGAAGGGAAAACATTAATACTCGATTTTTTCGTTCCTTAAGTCATTAAACGTTTTTTAAATGAATTCTGCTGGATCTTTAGCTTTAAAACGGGACACTCGTTTCGAAAGCGATTAATATCATTCGGTTTACTTATTTCCATAAATGACGGAGCTGTTTTTAAACAACTTTTATGAATTTACTTTAAAGTAGATTTTCTTTGTATAAATTTCAATAAAGTAGGAAAGCTTCGTCAAGTAAAAGATAAACAAACAATCCTTATTGAATAGATAGATGGATAGATACGTTTATTGACAATTTTTACATAGTAAACACTACATGTCAGCCAAAAATATAAATAAGTCACTTATGTAAACATAGGTAATACATATACAGTGAAAAATAGAAATACAAAAATATAAAAACAAACAATTCAGTTAGGTATAAAAGGGTTTCCATAAAAATAACCACATTAGGAGCTCAAACAAACAAATTCCTGTGTACTACAGACACAGTGTTCCAGCAAGAAGTGTTTTACTAATTTATAAAATTGTTTGGAATTTATTGCTACCAACCATCCTGATGAAATGGTGGTGGCGCTGCTATTATTATACGTAACAACATAGCGCACTATGAGAAAACAATATCAGACGGAAAAAATACAAGCTATAGTATCTGTAGGAAGACGTCAGAACTCATGGCTGAAAGACCTGAGGAGATGATTCGACCGCTCATTCGCAGAAATCTTTCGTGGAGCAGTTTCCAAAACTACAATTGCCATTTGGATCGCCAACCTTCGAAAGGAGACGGCGCCATGAGAAGCATAAGTATCTATCAGTTCTCAAACTAGTCTTTTGACATAGTAGCAATGTACAGTCCACCAAGGCATAATATCACCACAGCAAAATATAAAAAACTTCTTCAAACATCTATCAAACAAATTCTTAATTGGAGGTGACGGGAATGCCAAGCATACAGACTGGGGGTCGAGATTGTGTATGACAAAGGGAAAAAATCTCAGACAAGCCATAGCTAACACAATGCTAACGCTTATTTATCTACAGGTCAACTTACCTAGTGGCCATCAGATTCAAGCAAAATCCAAGATCTACTCGATTTCTTTATTCTACATAGCATGGCCCTAAATTACTTTGACATAGAAGCATCCTGGGATTTGTCCACCAACCACACTTCCATAATTGTCACAATATCTACGCAAATTGTAAAATGTCCGAATACCTCTAAGTTGACAACATTAAAGACCAACTGGAATGTATTCGAGTCTTACATAAATGAAAATTTAAATTTAAATATAAGATTAAAGCAACCAGACGATATTGATAATGTTGTGTTTCTTCTCACCCAAACTATACATGCAGCCGTTGAAATAGCTGCACCCTCTCAGAATGGCAAAGAACCAAGTGACACTTACATACCCGTATATATAAAACGTATTGTTGCACAGAAGAGCCGGGTCATATAACAAAGAAGTCAGAATCCTATAGATAAAAATGAATACAATAGATTAACACGGCAACTTAAAACTGCTCTACAAGACGCGAGGAATCATACATTTAATCTATTGACAGCCTATCAAAAGAAGATCATAGCATCTGGAAAGCAACAAAATCATTCAAGAGGCCTACACCGCACATACCACTTATAATGAAAGCCGATGAAAGCTGGGGAACAACTGAACCAGAAAAGGCATCAATTTTAACTGCACATGTCTCACACGTTTTTGGTGCACCTGAACTTAACACGTTCGCGACGATGTGTACCAACGGTGGTACATGCCCAACTTTTCATTCAACCGCATTGTTTGCTTAATTCGTACCTACACAAACACCTACATGGTTTTCTAGAAAGACCTAATCATGATTAATCTACCAGAAATTTGTACTAGCTTTGATTTGTATTTATCGATTCCGTCCACTGAGTCAATAAAAAATCTATATTAAATTTGGTTAAAAAAATATATAACCATTTCCCTTTGCAACTTAAATCTACAAAGAAATTACAGTATGTTTTGGTACAAGCAACCAAAGGTATTTTTTATGTATATTTGGGTATCACGTGCAACAACGTAAACTTATTACAAAGCACGTGGTGTTCGTGTGTATTAAGGTATAAAAAATGCTTATTAAAAGCTTAAAATTTTTATTTTAAAGAAGATCTTTTCAGAATTAATCAGTCCATCATCAGTTTAATAAAAAGTTGTTAAAAACATTGTATGGCCACATAAAAAAATTGGAAGGACATCCGTATTAAAAAACAATCGTCATGGTATTTATAAAGGTAAATGCAATAGACTTTTGATTAATAAAAACTGCAAATGGGGGCATCTTACATGACCCCCTGTAGCTGGTGAGGTTTTATCGACTTACATTACCTCTGATCTGTGTTGGAGTCTAGGGCTAACTGAGGTAATAAATGCCATAACGATTGTTTTTTAATACGGATGTCCTTCCAATGTTTTTATGTGGCCATATAATGTTTTTAACAACTTTTTATTAAACTGATGATGGAATGATTCAATTCTGAAAAGATCTTCTTTAAAATAAAATTTTAAGCTTTTAATAAGCATTTTTTTATACCTTAATACACACGAACACCACATGCTTTGTATTCAACAGGTATACTAGCCACTCCTGGATATCTCAACTTCATGGTTTGTTCCAGTTTCACTTTTAATTGTTAACTTATTAGTTATTATGCAATTTAATTAAATTTTGCAGTGGATTGTATATTATTATTTTATTATCTTTTGTTGACAGTAAAGCATATTTCTATTTTATTCTCTAATAAATAATATTGTAGAATTAATTATATTTTATAAATATCTTCTATATGTAGAATGTCTATTTGTATGTAAAAATTGAATATAATGCATTTCTCCTGTTTAGGAATTTACTACATTCTAAATTCAACTACAACCAAAAACAAAAAATGTACAAGCCAAACCTTCGAAATGTTCACGTCCAATGAAATCTTTATGAATCATAACGTTGTACATTTTTACAAAGTGTGTCAAATCGAATCTTAAAATAAAAAGAAGGTACTTAAAAATCAATTAGTAACAAACCAATTACGCGTATTTACACAAACGAATTATAGTACAGTACTTCTGGTGGGATGATACTATTAGTACCGCCTTTAATATTGTTTTCATTTGTTACTTCATAAAACCAAGTTTTCCACTAACCAAGTAAACATTTGGTATACGATAAAATAAGAGTTTCCGATAAAATTAGATATGAAAAACTAATATCAATACTTATGAATAAGCGCATTGAGAGTAAAATCATAAATATAGTGCAAACATTATATTCTATAAGATATATAGAGGAGTTAAACAGAATGTGTTTTATTGCTACTTTTGTTTAACTTATATTCTGAAGAAATCTTCCGAAACACGCTCAATAATATCAAAGCAAATTAACAACTTACGATATGCAGATGACATTGTGATCATAGCATCGAGTATAGAAGATCTACAACATTTTATCGAAAGCTAAGTATGAATAGTGCTGAGATAGGAATTACTATAAACGCTAAAAAAACGAAGTACATGTTCATTACAAAAAGACCACAAAATATACATCCCCTATTGACAATTAATGGTAACGTTATAGAACAAGTAGAAAAATATCAGTATTTGGGAACTTTGATCAATGAAACCAATGATCATACTGCAGAAATAAACAAGAGAATAGAGATTGCCAGATCAGCATTTATACGAATGAAGCACTCCTAACGTACAAAAATCTAAATTTAAAGATCAGACTACGTACCATTCGCTGTTATATATTTTTAATGTTATTATATGGAGCTAAGACTTGGACATTAAAAAAATGCAATTTAAAAAGAATCGAGGCTTTCGAACTGGACTGATTACAAATAAAGAAGTACTGCAGAGAGTTGGTAAAGAAACATAGTTAATCACCACTGTACCAACCAGAAAACTGGAATAACTAGGTCACGTGATGAGGGGACAAAAATATGAAAGTTTGAGACTCTCGAGAAATACAGGTAAAGATTCAAGGAAGAAGATCTGTTGGCCAAAGGCAGAACTCATGGTTGAAAACTCTACGTGACTGGTATCAATGCAGATCGATTGATTTGTTTAGAGCAGCAAGTTCAAAAATAAAAATGGCCCTTATGATTGCTAACCTCCTAAGAAGAAGTAAAATACAAGTCTATATTTCTTTTTTTTACGTAATCCAAGTTGAGACATTATGAAATTGAATCAATGTACCTAATCTAATGAACCATGAATTTTGTAATCATTTTTCACATTTTACAATTCTTTTCTATATTAAGTCAAACAAACAATTTTTTAATAGACCCCCACAAGCCTTCTACCTTTTTTAATTATCTACTAATCTATTTCTGTCCTCCAACTATGCACTTGATCTCTGCGAAGCCGAACCTCACGGCTTTGTAGCCGGAAATCAAATTTTCCTGCAAACTTGCATAGAGCGCCCGAGTATAACGCGTTTAAAAAGATTTCTCGACGGAAAATTGAATGTACTAAAAGGATAATTATTAATCTTCGTTGGAAAGAGCAATGCAACGGTGAAATATTACTGGATGACGGAAAAAGGCAAATATGAAATGACAAAACTGTTTTACTTTCTTATAAAGAGATAACTATATTTTATAATTAAATTAATTGTATTTTAATGTTCGCATCTGGCATTAAAATATACAGAAAAAAAAAAGATCGAGTTTGTTCAAAAAAATATTTCTTTTTAATTATTGACAACCTAATATTATCTACAACATAATATTTGTTTTATATTATTGAATGCACTTCTTGCCTTTTCTCTTCCAACTATTTTTTTTTTCTTTATTAACCGCATCAACTACTTGGAGTTATTAGCGGGAGGACATTATACCCAATACAATTATTACAATTACAAAATAAAATTAATTAAATTACAAAGAGTCAGGATTTGTATAGTTGTACATTACAATTAAATGAGTAGGTTTGTTTACGATATTTAAGTGAAGATTAATTTCACAATATGGTGTTATTAGTAACTAAATTAAAACCTGTTTATATATTAATATAAGTAAATTAAACTCATTTAAAATTTGTTTAAAATATTAATATCATTAGATAATTAAAGAGGTTTTTCGGATTAGAATTATCTCCCAAAACGTCTTTGATATTGGGACATCTTGAACATCTGGACATCCATGGGACTATTGAAATAATAGGGCGATTTGATTTGGCGATAATAATAACCATGAGTTAGTTTGCTGTGTCCTATATGCAATCGAGTCATTTTAACGAATACCCCGCGGTCAATGTTTACTTCAAACCATGAATGTGTTGTAGGATTAATAGTGTTTAGAAATGATTTTGATTATTGTCATTTATTTCCCATTCACTTAGCACTTTCTTTTTTACAAGTGATTTAAAATCCGGCACAGACACTGTATTCACTGATATTGATGATGCACTTTGTATTGCTTCACGAGCGTAATGATCCGCTTTTTCATTGCCTTCCAAACCAGTGTGTGATGGAACCCAGATGAAACAAATTTGCTATTTTGCCTGGTTTATAAGGTGTTATTGATATGCTATATATACTATTTTATTGAATGTAATGCACTAAGAGAGTCAGTAACTATCAGGGATTTTGAGATGTTGTGGTTGTTTATATGAATTAATGCTTGTAGAATCGAGTACAGTTCTCCAGAGAGAATACTGCTAGTAGGTGATAGTTTGAATTGCGATGTGGTATTTGGAGTGACGATTGCTGATCCTACACCATCAGTGGATTTGAATGCATCTGTATATATGTGATAATGATTAGAAAAAGAGGACAGTTTGTTAAATGATTCTTGGTTTATTAATTTGTTAGGAGTTTTAAATTTGTGGTATTTGGTAAAAGTTAGATCGCATTGTAAAGGGGGTATTGTCCATAGTGGAAATGCAGCCATAGTCGACTTATCAAAGAAGTTTGAAAATTGAATGTTATAGGAGGATAACAACCTTCGAGTTCTCTCGTAGAATGGAGGATCTGTTCGAGTTTTTTTAATATAAATATCTTTAAAAAGGTCCCCAATTGTGTTATGAAGAGCGGGATTTGACTTTATCGCAGTTTGCCAGTTAAACATTGTAGACTTTCAAGTGGGCTGGTACAAAAAGCTCCTGTGGCTATTCTCAATCCTGTATTCTGTATAGTTTTAAGCTAAGCAAATAATGTTTTCTTAGCAGAAGCGTAAACTATTGATCCGTAATCAATCTTTGATCGTATCAATGATTTGTAAATGTTAATAAGGCTTTTAAAATCTGAACCCCAATTGTTGTTACACAGAGTTCGCAATAAATTCAGACCAGTTTGACAAGTTTTCTTGACGTACACAATGTGCATTTTCCAAGGAAATTTGTTATCAAAAAACATACCCAAAAATTTTTATACAATTAACATATTCTAAGCTGTTTCCATATATCTGCAGATTTGGCTTTGTTGAATGTCGATTTTTTGAGAACAATATACATTTTGTTTTGGTAGTCAAAAATTGTACTCCATGATTTAATGTACATTGTAGTTTTTTTTGTATTAAGCGAATATTTTTTCCTTTTGCATATAATACTAAATCCTCAGGATATAATCTTGCTTTTCTTGATTTTTCATACTTGATGTAATACCATTTACACGTACTTTAAATTTTTGGTTATTTCGGAAATTACGAATAAAACAGAGCATGTGACCTTTGACACCCCAGTGACGTAATGTGTTTAAAATATCATACCTTCAAGCCATATCGAAAGCTTTATTATCAACAAATACCACAAGACAGTCCTGTTTGATAGCAAAACTTTCGTGTATTTCTGACCCTAAATCTATTAAATTATCCCTGTTTCTTCTAAATCCACTTTGTTCTTAACTAAATTTCTTTGGTATAATGATTTGTTTTATTCATTTTTGCCCCTAAATAGTTATAATTTTGAACGTAATCTATCGTTTTATTAGTTACATGCAGATTGATGTATCTATTATTTTTCTTTAATGAAGCCATGAAGACTTTTTTTGTCATTTTTATCACATTATAACATTCATAACATCACATTTATAACATTTTTATCTTTAATTGATATTTGAACTATTATTAATTATGACAACACAATATGATAATAATTTTACATCAATTTTGTATCACGTTTTTGGAATAGGTACCTATAATTACAGCTTTTTAGAAATTGTCAGAAACATAGACCATCTGCAAATATTTTATTTATTCAATAAGTTGGACATAATTGAAAATTGTTTTTGCCAGATCGGCGTAAATATTGTCTAGGTACGGCATAAAATATTTATGGATATATAGTATTTTTCGACGAAAATTGTACTTGGTTCAACGTTTTATCTGTAGTTACTCAGTCATTTTATAAATAATTCTAAGATTTTTTATCATCATTATCATTGGTGCTAGAGCTTTAAAAAGTGCCTCGAACAGAATTATTATTATATTGCATTTAATTGATAGGATTGCTTTCTACCTTCTGTTTCTCTTGTTTTTTTCCGTCATGACGTTCTACTTGGAGATTATTGATCTAAGTATTTGAATTTGTCCACTACTTCAAAGGTAGAGTTATCAACCGTGAATTGGTGAACGATGGTTCTGGCTCTATTGTTGGGTGTTGATGCCATTATCTTAGTTTTCTTTTCATTTTCTTGCAGGCCCATATTTTTTGAGATATTTGACAAGGTGGTATACATTTATTCTAGCTTTCGTGTTGTGCGGGCAACTAGGTCCACATCATCTGCATATGCCCACAAAATTTGGGATGATTTATTAAAAATATTTCCTCTGTTGTCTATTTGGGCATGCCTGACCGCCCTTTTCAGAGCTATGTTAAAAGGAGATACGCCAGCGCATCTCTCTGTCTCTGTCTCTAATATGTCTTTCAAATGTCTGTAATTGTTCGCCCTGTAATTCGACTTTGCAAACAACTTTACGCATTGTAACCTTAACCATCTTATTAGTTTATTGGGGATGTGGAATTCATTCATGACTTCATAAAATTTATTTCTTAGGACACTATCATAGGCCGATTTAAAATCTACAAAAAGATGGTATATGTCGAAATGAAATTCATTAGTATTTACCTTAGCACAAAGATCTGGTCTGTTGTTCATCTACCAGACCTAAAACCACTTTGATATTTGCCAACGTTAATTTGGATCTTTTACTTCGATAGTAAGTATTTCTAGTGTTCCACCAACCTTTTCAATACTTTTTCTTTTGTATTGAGTATATGCCCCTCCTTATCTTTACATAGTCGGATTCTTGGTTCAAATTATTTTCTTGCATTATGTAGATTTTTATAGAATTTTCTTGTTTGATTTTCCTTTTTTAATGCCTCAAGTTCTTCCAATACTCTATTTTCATAAGTTCGCTTTTTCCTCCGATGGATGTACTTTTCTTCTTTTTTGAGATCTTTATATTTTTGTTGTTTTCAACAAAGCTCTCTGTCAAAGAAGGGATCTTCTTTGCTGCATCAGTTTATATACATTGTTCTTACTTCTTGTAATGTTCTCGCACTCAGCATTGAACCACTATTTGCATGGTGGTGATCTTTGCGGCCCTAGAATGTTATTTGCTGCGTCTTTTATATAATTTTTACACATATCCCATTGTTGACCAGTTATTAGATTCTCTTTAGTTATGTATTTAGTTTCGATATAGTTTTAAAACCTTTCTACCGTTTGCCGATTTTTAAGGAATTCAATATTGAGGCGCCTTGTTTTTGTACTTCTCCCCTTCATTTGAGATTCTAGCTCGAATTCTTGTGCCAACTAGAAAATGATCTGAATCAATATTGGCATCTCGATAGGTGCGGACATTCATAAATTTGAAGAAGTATCTAGCACCTATGATTACATGATCAATTTGGTTGTTCGTTAATCCATCAAGCGAGGTCTAAGTCCCCATATGTATTTTTTTATGTAGAAATCATATTTTTTATATTTACGGTAATATTCATTCGGAATCTTTCTTATAAATGAATTTACAGCTACACTAACGATATTTGAGAGTAGAACATAAAAAATTATACAAGAAATACACTGTAACTCAAAATCGCTAAAAAAATGTTAATTACAACGTTATTCTATGCAAGGGTCGAAAAGACTTATCACAGTATAATTTCGAGGTTATTAACTTCGTTTAGAATGGAGCATATACTGAAAAAAAATACCATTCTGCAAAGCTGCTAAAGTTCCAAAACACATAAAATTTTCCAGGTAACCCTGAATATAATCGATTAAACGGCTTGAAGTGATAAAAAATATCGATAATCTCTAACCGTTTAAATTCACAAAATAGACCGAATTCATGTTGCTAAATACCTAAAGGCAATCTACAAAGCTACAGATGCAATCTGTATTATCCGCCAACAATTGCTTTACATTCGCATTGTGTATGAACCACCCCCAGCAGAAATATTGTAACGAAGATATTTTGCCTACCACAGGGGCCATTAATACAAGGGGATAGAAAATTGGCGGAAGAAACTAAAGGGGTTGAGATAAGGCAAGCAAAATAATCGCTACTTGTGCGAACGGACACTCAGGGTTTCGTAGGAGAGCTGGGGTCGTGGATAAGTAAAATGGGGGTTAGAATGGGGCAACTACAACAAAAAGAAATAAAGGGCTTTTGGATAAACAGAATAAAAATAAACAAGAAAACACCTCAAGAAATTTGATTATAGGGCGCCACTTGAGGTGCCTAATTATGCCTATTACAACCACTAGTTGTAACTAGGGAAATAATTAGAAAATAAAATCAAAAATAAAAAAAAACATATCTTTTTCAAATAAACTCAATAAAGGGTTAGCTCAAAAAAAAAATAAAATGTTAAGACAACAAAATTTAACATTTATTTATGTCACCACAAACAGTTATACCAAATATAAAATTATGCAAAATATATATAATTAGTTACAAATACATAAAGACTATATTAATAGCCACAAACGTAGATATAGAAAGAAACAAAGAAAAACTGACATGTGTCCTATTTTTGTTTACAAGTGGACATAAGTGTCAAAGAAAAAATTATTACAAGTAACGAATTTTCTTTTAATGAAACTATTCATAAAGAAATTAACCTTCTTAAAAAAAACGAAATAAATTTTATTACAGATTCTTAAATTTTAAACGAAAGCAATTATTGTTATTTGAACAAAAAAAGTCTATTTGAAAATTATACACAAAATGTTACCTTTAATTCATATAAAATTTTGCACTGAAACTTGTGAGGATTAAACGAGAATTTACTGGAACCCTCTGCTATACAGAAGGACTGCTTCAAACTGGACTGGAAAGACTACCAGAGACAAATAAAAATGAGGTTGGAACCAAATCAACGGCACATTGTGGGCACATTCTATACGCTTCTTATATTTTCCATATTCATATTCTGGTATACTGCACAAATCCCGTAAATATTTAACAAAATATTTAGTGGCTACTCTTTCTTAATCTGTCATATTACAGAGAGTAATTTCCACATCTTGCCGGTCTTGACCACTTAAACCATTATACAAAATTTTCGGTTCTGCTGCCCACACGTCCAACTTCAACTTCACTATTTCCAATAACAAAAATGCAATAACGAATTAAAAGAAAATCCGGACTAAAACAATGAAACCGACTGACTTTGGCAGCGATTCCACCGAGAGTGACGAAATTAAAAATTTGTTCGCTTAACTTGAAAATCAACGAACTGCTGAAATAGCAAAAACAACGAACGACGTAGATATCCTTTGAAACGCATTTACATGAAAAGAAATCGCCGCAGTAAAATAAACAACAATTAAATGGATTTATTACTCTACGACGTTAGAATGATTGAAAACACTATTCGAAAGATACGAACTAAAAAACAGAAAACATTCTTCGTTTTATTAAGACGATTTCATATACGAGGCGACTTTAAATATACTTCAAAGAATCAATCAAATTTAAAATGCTACAATATTCATAAACCTCGATCCAAAATCCTTACAATCAACACAACGTTCCACTCCACACAGAAATTTACAACACTGTAACGATTGTCAAACGGCAATCAACACTCCATTTTGTACACAAGATGTTAAACGTTGCAACTATCTACAAGCCCCCTACGAACTATACATATGGACGTGTTTACATTCGCCCGGATGTGTTTTCGCTTACGTCGTACATGTATCGCCGTAATCCCTCGTATAAACTCGAATAACCGTACAGAGAACGATGGGAATATCTCCTATCCATTGGCGTAAACAGGAGAGATTAGAATGCCGAGGTAATTGGTGCATGAACGGGAATATCTGTTTAATATCCGATGGATTTGATATGGAGTTATAATGCTGCACAAGAACACTTTAAGAGTATTTCGTCGTTAGGAATAAAATATCTCCAATGTAAAAATATCCAAATTTTACAGGAGACACAAAAACCAGTTAAATAACGCTATTTTATATTGTATTAAATTAGTAATTGATTTTTTTAGCCAAACTAAGATTGATATTGATATTAAGGTGAAATTGATTCCTTAAATCAGTACAAAACATTAAACTAATAAAAAAAATATTACAAACGCGCACATTGGAGAAATTATAAATGATTGAACCGGTACATAGCAGGAATTTCAAATATTGTGTATGGCATGTCATAGTACTATACACCTTGAATTTGGTGTTATTAGGGGAAAAAGTGTCATATAAACAGTAAAGTGATTTGTATTATCTTTATTTTAAATAAACAAACTTCGACATGTAGTATCAGTGTATGATATTTTTACGAACACCACCGAAAGTATTATTTTTTGTTGATTTTAGGAAGAGTATCGTAAAAGTGATGATGATCTTTTTAAATAATTGATTTGAGGTCTTGCAGATGTTTGGACTTTTGCCTTCTGATATTTCAGGAGGTGTCTTGAAGAGCGAGTTTTCATAAACCGACAGGTCTTGGCTTTCTCTTCTGTGTGGTAGTAGCTTCCAGTTATCTGAGTAATCAGTGGTGTAGTATATCTCTCCATTGGGACTATATGTTAATTGTCTTATAATTAATTATATATAATTATAATATCTACAACTTGCAGATCTTTGGCATTTTTTCCAGGTCTTATTGAACGAAAGTTACTATCAATAGCGTATTTTTTAAAGAACGTAAAATATACGTTTTTAATATTATACGGATGTTTTGGCGAGCAAGACGCATTCTAGTAATGTAATCCATCGGTGAATTAATTGGAGTCTGAAAGTAATGTTCCAAAGTTAAATGAACTGAATTTGCTTCCATCATAGTATGGCCTTTTTCAAGATATAACTGCTGTATTGTAAGGGATTTTGCTCTTGCTGAATCACTTAAAGCACTAGCCAGAGTTCTTTTTCGATTTTGGTAGTTGCATCCATCTGAGATGAATACAAGAGTTTGATAGTTAGCAGGAATATTATTTATATAATATATAAGACAAGATGTAAATTCATTGCTACTGACTCCACCATTTGCTTCATGCCAAACGTACAACTTGACATCTTCATCATTTAGAGAATAAATGGTGAAGTTGTGTACTTGGAGTTTGAGCTTATAATACGATTGGGAAGCTAATACTTTTGGACACGTTAAGTAACTTTGAATATCAACTGTGAGAACCAATTTTTCAGAATTTGCGCTACTTTTTAATAACTCTTTTGCCCGTCTTCCTTCTTTCTGCTTTGACATGTGCTGATCATAATCCTCAGTACTTATTGTCTTCAACTGACTGACTGCTTTCTATCATCGCACCATTCTTTATATAGTCTGTACATGTAATTTGTTGTTATGATACTGTTGTCAACATATATTCTGCTAGTAGATGCTCTACAATAGTGTGAAGGAACTTTAGGAATATCTTGCAACCATTCCATAACATTCTTTTCTTTGCAAATTTGTCTCATTTTTCTTGGAGTAATCTTGTTGAATGTTGGAATCTTGTAGACTTTCACTAGAAGTATCAATGTTATGAGTGGCTGGCTCCTTGAGACTCATCGTTTCATTGTGTCTTCTCCTAAATTTAATATGTTCAAAACATAACTCGGCATACCTTGAGGTAAACTTCGGTCTTTAGAACCAAAAAAAGTCACGACCACTCTTCTTTTTGGACCGTTTGTCTGAATTTTGAGTATCTTTGCCTTTGCACTGCTCTTGTCCGAACAAGATTTTTAACATAAGTGCTTCTATGTTCCTACGACGTTAATGTCCAATTTTTTTTAAAAATTCGTAGTCTATCGTCCTGCGTAATTAAAGAACATCTAAATGAGTGTTCTTTTAAACATTTTGGCGTTATAATATGGTTACATTGCTCCTTAACTGACATGCCATTCGGTCTGGTAATATGTTGTACATCGCCAAAAAACAAATTTTGCCTTTTTCCTGTTCCAATATAGTAGCTGCAGGAAAACTGAAATAAGAAAAATAATTATTACCTACTTAATTTAAGCAATAATAAGATGAAAGATATCTAACCGTAGTAGTGAATTTATTTACATACCTGTTTTTGGATTTTTCATTATAAATAGGTATAGAAATAATAAATAAGACTTACTAACAATCAATTATTATTTATTATTTCTATACCTATTTGAAATGGACTCACACAAGCAACACATTCATGATTTTCATTATAAATTTCATTTTCAATGGGAGCAAAAGTTGGGATAGAATTTTGCCGATCTTCCTGTGAATTTTGTACAACTATTTTAGTTCTTGTCTTGAAAACACTCATTTTGCACTGGTAAATAGCTTATTTGAGAAAATTTGAGGATAGGAATTTGACAGATGAAGGTATAAAATACCTCCAATGTGCAGATATTATAATAGATAATAGCTCCAATGTGTTTTTAAAGCACATTGGATTTATTTCAGTCCAACAATTAATAATATGTTACATTGGAGTAATGCATTTTTATACATTAGGGAAGTTAGGAATCGGTACGCACATTGGATATTTTTCTAGACTGTAAAACTATTCATAGCGATTCAGAATCGTTTAAAATCTGAATTACTAGAAATTTGCACATTGGAGGTATTTAATTCCTAACGACGATTTGGAATGTCTTTAGAATGCCATTTTGCTACTGTGTTATTCAACAGAATTACTAAATTTTTTAGACAAAAAGTTTTTGAATTTACCACTTGATTTTTATATCTAATCTTTTGTAAGAACAACACCTCCATGTTTACTTTATTAATAAATATCGTGTTCTTTTTCTTTCGATACCATATTTGGTCCCACCAATGTTTACAATTATCTTAGATAGAGAGATAGATAGATAGTTTATGTAAGTTACAACTAGGTTTACAGCAAGTCAAAACTACAATTATAAATATTAAATATTACAAAAAATGAACACAATAGATTAAAAATATTTAAAACATTAAAATAGTTAAAAAACGTACAATATAGACATATAATTAAAATATTAATAAATTTGGTTATGTTGCAGCTTAGACATTCACAGATACACCCTCGTAATATTCACCTAATGTATAAAGACACATGGTCAATAGGTACTCTTTGACTTGGTTTTTAAAAGCTGTAGTTGAATTGTTTTTAAAATTTTGAGGAAGTTGATTATACAGTAGTAAATCACAGATAGTAGATGACTTCCTGCCTTTTTCTAAATGTCGATAGGGTACTACAAACTGTCTCTTATTTCTTGTGTTGTGTGAGTGAATATCACTGTTACATAAAAAAGTTCTTTTATTTTTATGAATTAGTATCAATAATTCCAAAATGTAAATTCCATACACTGTTAATATATTCAAATCTTTAAATAGGTTTTTACAAGACCAACCATATGGAACACCTGCTATACATCTGACAATACACTTTTGGGCCTTGAAAACGTCCTTTGCACTAAAAGAACCACCCCAAACAGTTATACCGTAACTTATTGTCGATTGTATCTCAGCAAAATAAAAAAGACGAAGGTGTTGCAGACTATTCTACCCAAATTTCTCAATTGATAACATTTAGAATTAAGTTTTTTACATACATTCCAACAATGAGTCTTAAAAGATAAATGAGAGTCGAAAGTCACTCCTAAAAACTTCACATCACTACAACTCAAAATATCCTCACCATTGATGGATATACTTAAATCAGGTTTAGTTGAATTTGAACGTGATGTAAATGATAAAAATTTAGTTTTCTGAACATTGAACAGGAACGACTGATTACTGGACCAATCAGAGAAGGTCTTCAGAGAGTTTGTTATTTTATCTTGTAAACAATTTGTCTTTATCGCGATATAGCATTGTTGAGTCATCCGCATAAACTGATACAAATGCATCAGGCATTATATGTGGTAAATCATTAATATACAAAATAAATAATATAGGGCCCAATATTGAGCCCTGTGGTACTCCATTCTTATTAATAATCGGATCAGACATTGAAATCTTGAAGTTATTTTTTACTTTAACTATTTGGTGCCGGTCTTTCAGATAGGAAACAAACCAACTATGCTAACAACTACCAACTACCCTAGCACCATATCTGTACAATCTATCGAGGAGCACATCGTGTTGCACACAATCAAATGCACGACTGAGATCATAAAAAATGGCAGTTGGATTTTCACTCTTCTCAATTAAGAGTAAGACTTCCTCATAAAAACTGCTAATGGTTGTGGAAGTAGAAAATTTATTTCGAAATCCATGTTGATGCTTTGTGATAATTTGGTTGATATCTAAAAATAATAAAAGTTGTTTTAGCATTGCATGTTCAATAATCTTAGACATCACAGATGGAACAGACAATGGTCGAAAATTTGACATTAATTCAGGATCACCTTGTTTTAATACCGGTGAAATGATAGAAGTTTTCAGCATATTGGGAGTTATAGTGGTCATTGAAGCATTATTGCTCCGAATTTTTTTACTGTGAACCGAATTGCTTACAATTTTGGAATTACGTTCATCTTACCATACTAAAAGTAAAAATAATTTGAACTCCGCAACCACCCTGGGGGTGGTTGCCACTCCTTCTCGGGGGTGAATTTTTTTTTTTAAAATAACCTCAGATATCGATAGCAGGCCTATTTTTAATCAAAAAATCATCAATAAAGTTTTTTGAAAAATCCAATAATTTTTTCACGTTTTTCATCGGTTTTTTGCAAATATCTCCAAAACTATACGTTTTATCGAAAATTTTATAAAAAACAAAATTATAGCAGGTAAAAAATGAACAATTTGGTTTTTTTATAAAGTATTCTAAGTACAATATTCTTCTTCTTCTTCTTCTTTGGCTATTCCCATTATGAGTTCGCCGTTTTTGTCCTCACAGCTCTCTATTCTCCAGTCAACTTCTCTGAGGTCTCTATCTATTATAGCATTTTCGACGTATGTTTTTCATCTTGTAGCAGGTTTTCCTCTCCGTCTTCTTCTCGGGGGGTCCCAGTTTAATATTCCTTTTGGCCACCTATGCTCTGGCATTCTTTGTACATGTCCGTACCACTGCAGAGCTCTGTTTTCCAACATATTTTTATAATTGAGCATTCTACTTCATTCTGTTCCATATTTCCTCCGTTCTCATTCTATCCGCTCTTGTGATTTGTAGACATCTTCTTATAAAGTCCAGTTCAACTGTTCTTATTTTATGTCGTATTGTTGTTGTCATTGGCCATACTTCCGCTCCATATAGGGTAATATTCATCACTATGCTTTGAAAGATCCTCTCTTTGTTTTCTTTGGTTAGAGTTTTGTTCCATATCACTTCATGAAGTGCTCTTGTGGCTTGTTTTCCCGTGCTTTTTTCATTTCTATATCTTTCATACAATTACCATCTCGGCTAATCATTGATCCTAAATACTTAAAAGTCTTACTTAACTTTTAATAGTCCCTTCTTCTAAACTTAAGTTTAAATCTGCAACCTCGGGTACAATACATAAGTATTCGGTCTTGCACATATTAATCTTGAGTCCCCAAAGTTCATATTCTTCCTTTAATTTCCTTATCACATATTTCATATCCTTCCTGTCTTGTGCAAAAATGACTTGATCATCTGCGAAAAGTAGTGAATGTAATATATTCTCTTAAACTGGTATGCCCATTGTTCCGCATTTTCTATACCATCTTTTCAAAGCCTGATCTATATTTATATATATATTATATTTTATATATTATTATATATATATATATATATATATATATATATATATATATATATATATATATATATTACACTGAAGAATGGTGATATTATTTTTAAATTACTTACATAATTGTCTTTTACAGTGTCTTGAAAAAGGAATAAAAATATTCCGAAAGCTCGACAAAAAGTCAAAAGAGTTTTTTTACATCCCGGCCAATAATTCTGACTGCAAACCCTAATATAAACTGTGTTGTTTGTTTAAATCGACAGTCAATAATATCCAGTATTTCTATATATATTATATATATTTATATATATATATATATATATATATATATATTTATATATATATATATATATAATATATATAAAATATATAAAAATATTTATAATATCATATATATATATATATTATATATATATGTTAACAAGTGTAGGTGAGAGACCACATCCCTGTTTGAGGCCTTTTGTTGTGGTGATTGTTTTTGTTGCACTTGTGTTTTTATTTATACAGTCTTTGTGTTATATTTACCAATTTCTCTCTAAACGCGCATTCTTCTAATTGCTTCCCATAGTTGTTTCCTGGGCACGCTATCGTATGTTTTCTCGTAAGTCGATAAAAGTCATATGCGTTTCAATGTTTTTTTTGTTCTTTTCAATCACCTATCTCATAATAAATATATTATCTAAACATGATCGGGCTTTTCGGAATCCGGCTTGTTCTTCGCTATAATGGTCCATGTGCTATTCTAGTTTTTTTTTTATAACCGATGAAAAGATTCTTGCTATTGAAGGCATTACACTGATCCCTTTGTAGTTATTTGGTGAGCTTTTGTCACCTTTTTTGAAAATGAAGGACATGAGGTATGATAAATTTCGCTCTTCGGGAATCTTCTCTCGTGCTTCGATTTTATTGAACAGCATTCGTATAAAGGATACTATCCTTGCGCCTCTGTATTTCAGCAGTTCCATTTTTATGGTCCCTGGTCCTGGTGCTTTATTTTTTCCGATTTCTTTAGTGCATTATTTTATCTTCCACTGTGATTTCTGCTTTCTCAATTATTATTTATATGCACTTAAAATGCACTTTTTTTTTCTTTTAAGCATCTCTTCTTAGTGGTCACTGTATTTCTCCAAATATGTATTCTTATGTTGTTCAATACCCAGTACTTCGTTTGCCGGTTTGTTAATTTTTTCTTTTAGGTGTTAATACATTTCTGTTGGGGTCCATTCTTCTTTTATCTGTAGCATATTCTGTAGCCTATTCTGATATAGTATTCGAGTACTAAATTGTTGTAGAAGTTTTACTGTATACCTCGTATTTGAGATTTTTTGTATCTCCTCACCTTTCTGGATATTGTCTTTTTGTCGTCTTCCCGTGTATATGAATTTTCCTACCACTAATCGGTGGTTATTTGCACATTCTGCTTGTCTGTATACTCTTACATCTTGTATTATTGTTTTGCTGGCTTTTCTTACTATTTTTAAATCAATAATTGATCTTTGGTTTCTACTAGGTTCTTCCCATGTGTATCTATTTATGTTTTCATGCTGTAATCTCGTGTTGGTTATGGATAAATCGTATTCTCGACATAGTACATAGTATAAGTACAATATTAAGCTAGATATTAAAGATCAAAGCTGTTTTTTATTTCGTCTGAAATATAATCGATCTGGCCAATGCCATCTAGCAGCGAGCAGATGTATTTTAGGCATTCTAAAAAAAAAGTTTATTATAGTGCTTGAAATAAGCTTTAAAACGAGTACTATTAAAAGTCTTTTGCACGTAAAATAAGTGACCTGTATTGCAAGTAAGAGGAGCATCTAATGTTTTTTCTTTTAAATCAATGGGTTTCATAAGTGCCATTTTCACCAAAATTAAAATTTATCGTATTCCGCCTAGATTAACTTTATTATGAAGAGCTTAATAGATTGTATTAGTTTGTCTACTTCAGAAAACATATTTTTCAAAAAAGTCACGATTAAAAAACAAAAAATTTTAATTTTTAAAAAAAACCACTTTTTTTTCATAATATCTCAAAAATGACAATGGATACGTATAAAAGTGTAGGGATTTTTTTTGTGTGTGTTTTGGCTTGGACAATTGTCATTCAGCCAGTCTCAATCAAGATAAGTTTATTAATGTAGTGTGTGTGTGTGTGTGTGGGTTTGTGTGTGTAGAGTAATTGTTTTGATACTTAGCAAAGTCGACGTCATTGTCTTTGCTAAGAGCTGCTAATTGTATCCGAACGTCTGCGGTCCCTGCGGTGAGTAAGTGTAGGGATAAATTTAGGTATTTTCCTGACAAATAATTTGGGTTTTTTTGTGTTGTCTGTCAAACAAAAATTGACGGAGATATGATTGTTTAAAGAGGCGCGTGACGGCACAATCACAGCCTCTCTTAAGCCCTTTAATCATTCACCGTTTTAGAAAAAGGTTTTTTACTATAGACTGCAATAAAGGATGTTGTAGCTCTCTTAATTACCTTTACAATGGATTTATAAATTGTGATCGCATGAAAATTAAAGGAGTTATGGCCCAAAAACATATTTTTTTCAACTTAGTAATTGAAAAATTCGGGGTGTGAATATTTGGAGCAATGAAAAAGTACGCAGTATAATAGAGACCCAAAACTATTGTAATGTGTATATAAATATACATAATATGGCTCACATATTTTGGGAACGTAGACATGAATACATACCAACATTTTTATATGTATCTATAACACATTTGAGTAAAGGGACCAGGGGTTAAATATGTAATCATTGACACCGATTGTAATATATTGTTCATTAGAGATATACATTGGCCAAAAATAATGCTGTATATCTGTTAATGTTCAATCTAGACATTAGCCACTTTTGCACAGTATTCTTTGTTTGAAATCTAAGACAAAAATGTATATAAGCCCAAACAGTCTAAACCAGCTTTTGATGATAAATAAAATGACTTAACTTTCTATTTAATTGTTTACTAAACTGTCGAATTTATTTGTAAACACATCTAGACACAAGTCTATACTTCGAAAATTGATACGCCAATGAAGTAACCCGCACTCCAGCGCTAGAGCGTTATCATGGCTGCCCACATACCTCTAACCCAATTCTTCAGCTCAAAATTCTAGTTATATTGCGATGTCCTTTGAAAGCTTAATTAGTTGCCTTTGGAAATCAAATAAGTGCTTTGCGTTAGTGATAGTAAATCTACATCAAATTTTACTATTAGGGCTCATAATTCAGTTGGTATTTCGCTTTGGTATTACAGATATTCACTTTAAGATATAACTAAAGTATGATCAGTAAAAATATAAAGTTGTGATTTTTATTTGATTTCTTTTAACCACTCAGTATTATCAGTATACAAAATAAAGATATGAATACAAAGTTAGTGATATAATATTTCAACAGCGTATTTTGGGAAGTCAATTAGAATGTTTTTTACTACCATTTTCGCTTTTTGTGACATCTTTTCATACAAACAACTATTTTAAATAAAATAGGAGAATAAATAAATGATATGTTTTACTTATAAGCAATAAACAGAGTGGCCCAAAAGTCTGGAAACGGCTAATTATCTCGTAAAATGCTAATCATAATTGTACAAAATTTGAGGTACACCTATTTTGGGATATGGAGATTCCATATTTGATATATACAATGTTGTTATATAATATATATATATATATATATATATATATATATATATATATATATATATATATATATATATATAAACCAATAACTTTGGTTTTTCAAATACATCACCCTATATATTCATATCAAATACATTAAAACGTAACAATTGATAGTTTAGAACATTTTTTTAACATAGTAGTTACGTTATTAAGTGTTCAAAATGTGCTCAATTTGTGAGTTGACAGCACCTAATCGATGGTAGAAGGCGTCTACCACTGTCTGTTTGTTTCATTGGTTTAGTTCTAAGTACTAGTTTTTAGTAGGAAATGTTAATGATAAATGTTTTGAAATATAATATATCAGGCATATATTTAAGTTTTTACACGGTATTTAACTGTAAAATTAATTTTTTTTTTTCAATAAAATATTTTGTGATATTCATGGTTTTCTCCTGAGACTCTTCATATAAAAGAAAGTCAGAAAGAAAACAGACTATTAAAAAAACAGTAATTTATTCTTTTTGCTTCATAAAATACAGCTAATTGTACAAATTTTATATGCAGATTAATTTTATATATTTGATGCATCCTGAACATAAACCCTTAATGAAATTTTAATATCCACGTAATAATTACCAATGAAATTACCTTGCTTCTCTAATACATATATAATTAATGTTATAGCTTGATACAAGGCGACCACGTGGCTTCCATCGAATCATTACCAACTGGAAACGAGAAAATTTGGAAAATAATACAAGATTAAACAAGCACATCGGTTAATTTTCCACAAGCACTGTGTTTGAAATACAATTAAAATCATTATTAATGACGTTATGTTTGACCTAATAATTGGTTTTTCAATTAACGGAAGCTCCGAAATTAATTTTTCATAAAATCATTATAAGCATTGAGAGCTCTTCAACCAGATACGTTTTAGGTACCGATGAAAATTATATTACATAATTAAAATTGACTATTTAATGGGCACACGTTTTTACACGTCTGTTATTTGAAAGCGAAAAAGCAATAAAGTTTTCGTTTTTTATGTAAACGGAGCCGTATTTGCTTAGTTACGGGAACCAAAAATGAATTTTTTATTCAATACACAACTTGTTTTTATATAAAGTTGCAATCTTGACAAGCCACCACATTATATATGTATATAAAAGCCACCACTATATGTATATAAAATTTCACAGAAAAAACAAAATGTCATTGAAAAATAATTGAGTAAACCAACTAAATTTCACATAAGAGTGTGCGTGTATTTTTACTCTGGTAGAGTATTATTATTTACAAAGCACATATCTTATCATCCAACTGACCATTCTATAAAATTCTTCTCAAACAATGACTTCCCGTCCATGCCACGACAAGGAGAACCTTCCTCTTCGCCCTGTTGTTCCGACGCATCTCCAGAAACAAGCGAGAAAAGGCATTGTTCGTCGTCAGGATCTTATTTATCAAGGAAAGCGAGCCTACCGCAACAGCAATTAGCAGGATACGTATCCAGCTCCTGCTGACTATATTTCATTTGTTTCTAAAGAACAACGCTCGACTTGCCAAGTGGAAGATCTAACTAACGAAGGTCATATATTCCTATCAGGATTGCCGCTCTATATTTTCTGTAAGAAAATCTTAGTTATAATAATAAAATATTCACTTTCTAAGTTAAATAATGGACAAGATTCGTGCATTCGCCAAAAATTTAAAAAGGACTGGGACACCAAAATAAAATAACGTAGGGAATTTATAATCCTCTTGAAAATAACTTGTACAAATCATTTACGCAATGGGGAGATTATTTAAAGTTTTAATTCTTCTTCTTCTTTTTACATACACATGACACTGTCTGTTTTTTCAATGTGCCTCCAGTTCATTCTGGTCTTCCTACTGATCGTATTCCTATTGGGGTTTTAATTGAGACTTTAGGGTTTTAATTGTTAATTTTTAACATAAAAAATAAGATCTTCACGCGTCGTCTATGTTATAAAAAGCAGTAGATAAATCCTTTTGAAACTATTCATTAAATAGAAAATATAAGGGAAGGCGAAGTGAGATGGTTTGTAATGTAAAAATTTTAATTCAGCGTTTTTGGCATATTTCAAATGCCTCACATTATTTGTTCCTTCTACCACTAAAATCACTTTGATTTTATTTTTTGTTGTTTTACAAGATTCCATTTACCACTTCTTAACTAAAAATGATAAAAATCTTAACTATTAGAAATAAATTTATTTATCTGTTATGTGGCAACACCGGAATGCATTTGCGACCCTCGTGGACTAGACAACGCCAGAACGATGCAGCAGGAGGTTTCTGCCGGTTCTTACTTTGAATAGCAAGAAAATCTGAAACGATCCGTAGCGAAAGAAAGGGAGGTACAGACCTGAATGAAATTGGACTGCAAGTTTCTTCTACCTATTGCTAATTACCATTTCGCTATGTACGTACGAGATTTACGGGAATGTCGGCGAACGCTTAGTTTGTGTTTTAATTTAAATATAACTAAATAAGTTAAGACGAAGCAGAAAAAGTTTTTGCATTTTGTTGATAAGGTTATATTCTGAACTTTGTTGAGTGTAATAGTAATTATATGTAGAGGAATAGATAAATAAATAAATATGTTCCCCTCTTTCTCTCTCTCTTGGCTTCTCTTTTTAGCATCAAAGGGAAGATGGCTGATTGACTATTTCAACGCATAAAGCGGTGTTACATGTGCCCAAGAAGCAGAATACGCTATACCAGACAAATATGTAAAATGTCTAAATAGCATAAATATATGTGACAGAATACACAAAAAACGGGTGTGGCAGTGCAGTGGGAATGCTGGTAGAAGTTATATTTCTATACACGCATGCATCAATGTTATTCTAGTTGGGATGGGAAAGGATATCTTTATTTCGATTGGAATGAGAATATTTGTACCCGTTTAGGGTCGGTTGACCCTCTTCAGGCTTGAGTTTGAATTTTTGTAGATTGGCTTGTACAATGGCAAACATACCCAAAAGTCACCGGTGAAAAGCTCTTCTTCTTCTTGGATGGTTTGCACCTTTTTCTTCTCCTGGATGAGTTTTTTTTGACTTGCAGAGAATCAGAGAACCAGGGAGAAAGGCTTTGTTGAAAATGGTTTTTAGAGCTAGATGCGACAAGACCGGGTCACTAGTGACCATTGGTTCTGTGCAGTCTCGAGCTTAACCTGGCCCCGAAACCAGTGTATTGCACTGAAGTTTCGTGGATGAGTGTGCTCGTGAGTGGAGGCGCCTCAGCTTTCGAGAGTCGGCTTGTCGCATTTCGCTCAGTGTGAATGTGTATGAGATTCCAACAGTGACGGACGCTACCATTTCGTTGTTGCTGACTCCTCGAATCACTTAGATTTTCCCCAGCCGACCACAGACTCCTTGTTAAGTAACGGAGGCTGCAGGCAGTCGGGGGTCCCGGTGATAAGGGTGCATCGGTAGCTTGAAAGAGGACCCCTTTCACTGTTGGAATCTGTGAGTGTGAGATGTGTAAATGTATGTGTGTGTGTGAATGTGTGTGTTCTGACTCGGCAGCAGCTAAAACCGTGTTCTCTAGTAACCATTGGCAAGTGAAGTGGTCTCAAGAATGTCGTAGTATTCTGCTGGAAGTTCGTTAATGCATGTTTGCATCAAGATTGAAGGTGGGTGAGGGTGTTTATTTTTGGGTATCCGGGATACTACATGACCTCTGAAAGAGCAGGAACTTATTAGGGTTTCTTGGGTGTTGGAAGGAGGACCATTGATGGTTTTGAGAGTGAAGATTTTATTTTCTCGAAAATGGGGTGGTGTTGGCCGTTTGATGGATTTTACGGGTGGGGAAGTGCCACCGGTTTCTACATGTCCTACGCAGAATTCTGCGCTCCGCAGAGAGCAACTTTTTCCTCTGATGCCCCTTAAAAAAACAATATAAGTGAGCCTTATACTCTATAACAAGTCGAATGAAGGTTTTGTAAGTATGTATGAGCGTTTTGTTGTTTGTTGTGCCAAACGTCCCTGAATGTGGAAATAGCAGACGTGCTCTGTTTTTGACCCTATCTAAAGTTGCCTTTAGATCAGGTTCCCAATTAAGCGTCTTAGTGAATAAAACTCTCCATCAGATACAGGGGTGTTTGGTCATCTTGGTTGATTGCGAGTCGCAACGATGTTCTGGGGATGCGAAACACGACAGATTGTGTTTTCGCGGCATTTAAGTTAACTCTCCACTTATTTCACCATCCTTCGATACCGTTTAAAAGAGTTTGTGCTCTTCTAAAGGTTCTCTAAGGAAGGTAGTCGCTCCCTGTTGTTAGGAGGGTAGTATCATCCGCATAGAGGAACAGATAGGTGTGAGGTACGTTCGGAGTGGGTAAAGAGCTATTTTATGTGATGTAAAACAGGGGTGCAAGCACTGGGCCTTGTGGAACTCCAGCTCGAGGAGTAAATGGGGTTGATAGTTGATCGCTTATTCTCACTCTCACCGTTCTGTTAGTAAGATAAGAGTAAATAATTTTAATGAATTGAAGTAGGAGCCTAATGTCAATTAGTCTCGAACAATTCCGTCATGCCAGACTTGATCGAAGACCTTTTTGTACATCGAGAAAAGTGGCGATGGCGATGCTGTTGCCGTTTATTGATTGGGTTACTTTTGAAGTGAAGTCTATTAATGCATTGTGAGTGGATCTTTTTGGCTGGAATCCATACTAAAATTTGAGAATGATATTGTTTAAGTCTAGAAAGTCGCTGAGACCCTCTTTTAAGATTAGCTCAAGGACTTTCCCTAAAGAATTGATTAAGAAGATCGGTCTGTATGATTCTACATTCGTACAAGCTTTATCCTTTTTTGGTATTATGATAGTGTTTGCTATTTTCCTAGGAGTGAGAAAATAGCTGCTTTTTAGTCATGCATTAATAGTTTTAGTGAAAAGGGGTATGATACTCTCTGGAAGTTGCTTTAGACACCTTTTATTGATGTTGTCAGGTCTATACACGCGTTCGCCGTTACAAATTTATATGGAAGTCAATTTACTGCTTTGGAACTTGCGCACAGCGCATTCCTTTGGAATTTATTTAAACCGTTTGGAGGGGGTTTGGCACTTTGATCTTTCAGTAGTGCATTGGATTCAGTACATAGATCAATTTGCAGGAATAAAATGAAATTGGTAACTATGGCACTTAGATCGATTAAGCATTTAGGTTTTCAATTGGACAGAATGAAGAACGTGCTACTGAAAAGAAGTTTTTAATTTTTTTGGTTTTATATAAATTAGTTATATAAATTTTATAGACATTAACAATATTGTGATAATTATAAATTATTTGTTTCAGGTAAGCCTAAAATTTGCTGTGATTTCCCGTATTTTGGGTAAGTACTAATTTTAGCAAAATATAGGAATTAAAGATTTTTCTGCAGCCATAATATTATGTAAAGAGAAGTTAATAATTTGAATTAGTTGCTTTTATTGAATTCTGAAATATGCTGTTAAAGAAAACAGGTTTTTATTTGAGCAATATTTAAAAGATTTAACTACTGCAATCTTTATATTTTTTCAAGTTTTCTATATTTTAAGTGGTAGATAAACTTAAAAAAATCGTCAAAAAGTTAGAATATAAACGATAAATGTTATTAACACTGTCTGAGGCTTAACTGAAAACAATTTACATTTCAGGAATATTAGATATACTTAACTACGAACATAGCTAAGAAAATTATTAGCTCACAAGATAATTGGTTATCGATTATCATAATCTTGAATCAGCGTCGACTTCGTTCACGAAAGAACATTATCAGGACGAGATTGCTTACTGATCGTAACACTAAAATAATTCACACCTCAAATTCGGCTGCCTCCCTTTTCGACACTTCATCTTAAAATGGAAATTACCAATTACCTACTCCATTAAACCGTTAAAATATTGAAATAGCCCCGGGATAATCGCCCGTGGTCTCCAAATCCACTTATTGCTATTTCGCCTGCATCAGCTCTGCTATTATACAAGTTTTCTTATCAAATAACTTTCGGCTAGACGGTGCATTATTAAAACTAACTTTACCGATAAATTATTTATAGTTTACTTATAATTATCATCTTAATTGTATACTCTGCAAATTTTGTATTCGCCATTCGAAAGTTGTGGCATAAAATACATTTTATTATTTCCACAGGGACTATAAATATTTACAGAAATTAAAATACTTATTACTTATTTTACATCACTGTAAAAATTCCCACTGCTAATGTTTTCATTTTTCTAGATAATATAAAAACTTTGAAAGACAGGTCAATTTTGTTTTCATGAGGGAGAGTTTCACGGAATATTTTTGGACCCCAAAATTCAATCCCTAAGCAAGGGTTGAAGTTATATTCACAATTTAGCTGGATAGGGCAGAGTATTTTTAAGAGCGTTTAATTTTTTCATTAAACGTTTATCTAAGGTCAAGTTACCGAGTATTTAACATGACTATTTTGTTGCAGATGCTGATTTTTAATGATGCAGATAGGCATATATTCTTGTTCTAGTGCCGATTGCACTAATAAAGGTTAATATAATCATTGTAAATGTATCTCTATCTTTGACTAATAATAATTTTAACAGTGAGTATCTAACTCAGTCTAGTTAAGAAAATTTTTCAGCCAGGATATCAGCCGTCCGGTTCGAAGGACCATATATAATGTAAATGGTCAGACGTCTCGGTCAATGATGTAAACTAACAGGCAGTTGAATGTTGTGAAATAAATTATTTAATAGTAGCTTAAAATAGGTATATCTTCAAAATGACTAAAAATATTGACTAATGTAAATATTTTAATCGACTATGTACACAAAAGAGTGTAACTCTTTGCAAGTGTTATAAGCTCAACAAAATGTCTAAAAAAAATTCATGAAAGGCTAAATAACTTGTACCTTTGGCCCGAGGTGATTACATTCATCTAATATTCGCATTATTATTATTTTGTATATAGTTAGACCCGGATCAACAAGACCCCAAAAAATAGCTTACGCAACAAATAAAAAGAGAAAAAACGACTGATTCAACAAAAAGCTAAAGATATTAAAAAATACAGAAAAAATTATAAAATAAAACAATTTTCCATAAAATAAAATAACAAAAAAAAACAAAAAGGAGAAATTATTTTTAAAGATAAACAGATCAGCGGAATATGTAAAGAATACGACTAAGAATAAGAAGACCAATAGTACAAGATAACAATGAAGCAGCAAATCCTGCAGAAATAGAAAAACAAAAAGAAATTAAAAACGCCTGAAATGAAAAATAAGAACAAAAAGTGCTTTTAAGTTCTTCTGGTGTTATTCAATTTTTTTTAATACTCCAGTTATAGGGATATTAAAATTAACCTACTGTCTTTTCTATCTATTTTATTACCTCTAATTGCTTTCCAGGCCTGTTTATTGACTTTTTTGTTTAAACTATGGTACTTGAATTGTAATTATGTAAACTATAATTGATTTAACAAACCACCTTGACCCTCGACTATCCTCGCGTACATTTTATATAAAATTTCAGTCCAAGACACTTCTGGTATAAGGGAGATTTCAAATACTAACAGCTGTCATTCATTGTCAGTCTTAACATTGCCCGTTCCTTTTTAAGTGTTTTGTTAGATTTTCGGTTGAGCCTATTTGTATGTTTTCCTTTGTTACTACGTGACGCTGCAATATCTCTCTCACTAAAAGTTTGAGTAATGAGATCTACACGTTTCCTTGATATGCCGTGGATTGAAGCCAAAGCATGTCCACAAATACTTGAATAGCTTACCCAGCTTTATAAAGTATTAGTCTTTTTTCGAGTTCTTTCATTTGGTTAAACTTTTTTAAAACAACTTTTCTTGTTCCTTCGTCTACATTCTGAAAACACTTGTACCTGCAGTTGCAGTTCGATCCAGTTAATCTCGTTTCTTATGTATTCCTTTTCAGTTTGTATACATTTTTCCTTCTTCTTCTTCTTCATGTACCATGTCCTTTCAGAACGTTGGTTACCATCATAGCTATTTTAATTCTATTCACTGCCACCCTAAATGGCATGATTGTATCTACACCATACCAATCTCGCAAGTTCTTCAACCATGAGGTTCTTTTTCGTCCTGGACTGCGTTTGCCTGCTATTTTTCCTTGCATGATATTTTGTTGCAATCTATATTTGGGACCTCTCATTACATGTCCGAAATATTCCAGCTTTCTCTGCTTGATGCTTTTTATGATCTCAGTAGTCTTGCTGAGACGTTCTAGTAATGTGGAGTTACGAATCTTCTCCACCCAGGAAACTTTTAAAATTCTTCTATAGCACCACATTTCGAAAGCCTCAAGGCGATTTAGATCGATTTTATTCACAGTCCAGGACTCGACAGCATAAAGTAAGACCGAGAACACGTAGCAGCGAAGTAGGCGGATCCTTAATGCCAATTTTAGGTCTCTGTTACATAACACCTTGGACATCCTTCTAACAGCAGCTCTAGCCTGCTCTATTCTGGATCTAATTTCGCCGTGATTTTCTGCATTACAATTTAATTGCTGTCCAAGGTAGACGATTTTATCAACTTGCTCAAGTTTGGTATTATTTACATATATAGACGGTTTTATATTCTGTTGTTTACTTATTACGAGTATGTTGGTTTTCCTTATGTTAAGATCCAGACCTGCCTCCCTACAACTCTCAACGACACTATCAAGTAGTGTTTGCAGATCTTGACTAGAAGCTAGGAGTACTGTATCGTCCGCATATCGCAAATTATTGATGACTTCGCCGTTCACAAGTATATTCCTTCTTGTTTTTCAAAAAGTGCTAATTTTTCCTTCTGCAATAGCTTTTTTTATATTTCTTTTCCGGAGAGTGGGGTTTTCACGTTTCGCATGATCGCAAATTGAGAAAGGCACACTCACACATATTCACTGAAATGTTGGTAATAGCATTGCAAATATTTTGCTTCAGCTTTTCGATAATGGCTGGTGGATTAGTGTAGACGATATTCTTTAAATACCGCCACAGAAAAAAATCTAAAGGGGTAAGGTCAGGAGATCTTGGAGGAAACCGAATATCACCATTTTGTGAAATCAGTTTGCCTGGAAACATTTCTGTTAGGGCGTTTTTTGAAGTGTTAGCTGTGTGTGGCATAGTACCGTCTTGCTGGAACCATGTATTGCCTGGATTATACCCTGGAAAGTTATTCAATTCTGGACGTAGCCAATTTCGAAACATGGCAGTGTATCCTGCACTGTTGTAGTAAGAATTGTGCTTGTTGACATATCCATTAAGGTGAAAGTGAACCTCGTCCCTGAAAATAATCCCTTCTAAGCCACCGACATCCCAAAAACGAGTCATCATCCACCTTCTTTCACTGTTCCATAGTAACTAAAATCCGCACGTGTCGGCTACACGGCTGACGTATTGTTTCCATGGAATTTCGAACAGGGTTGGCGTAAGGTAGGTTTACATACTAAAATCTACTTTGAAAAACCCTTTATCAGTCAATCCTCCAATTTGTTTAATTATGGCATATGTTTCCACCCAAAACGATCTAAAACCCTTCTTACAGCAAACTCCCCAATTTCTAATATTTCTCTAAAAGTGAACCAGGTGCATAACAAAATACACAAGTTTTAAAACTGCCGTTCTTGTTCTAGAAAAATAACGCTGCATGTACCATCAAGTAACTATTTCGTGATTAATATCCGCACTCGGAGTGGAACATACGGCAGTTCTAATATACATCAGAGCAGTTACGACGCTTCACCTTGTCTTCCGTCACAAATTGCACTTTTAAAACTTACCTAATTTCGAGAATATGTTACGAGAAAGAATAACTTGGCGTAATTTATGCCAGGAAGGACTAAACACTCGAGAGAAAGTTAAAAAAGTTTTCCGGCTGTCACGGTCGGATATTTAGTTCCCGGTGAGGACGGTTTAGAAGCGTTTATTTTATAATATGTCGTGATTATTCAAATTTAAACTAGGAAGTAATTAGAGCAGATACACTAGTATGTTTTAGCGAGAATTTTTACACATAAAATATAAAAAGTTCTCTTGTAAAGAGAACCAGATAGTCATTTCAATTAAAAATAAATCAATAGAAAACAATAGAGTGGTTAAAAAAGCAGACAAAAAGCTAGTTTGCTACTTCCTTTTAAAATTATTTTGAACAATATTTTGCCACAGCCATCTGTTTAACTATTTAAAAGAGCAATATGCTTAACTGACACTAAAAATTGTACAATTGTACGTACAAAGCATACAAAAAACAAAAAAGTATGTTTTTGGAAGGCCATATCGAAGATGAGACTTGAACAAAGAAAAATATGTTATTTTGGAAGAAAAGGAACAGTAGAGGGCCCAATATTGGAATTTCTGGTACTTCACATACAATGCTTTTCTGTCCAGAGTCAGTATCATTTGCTCTAACTAGTTGTTTGCTATTCCTCAAGTAAGATTGCAACCAATTCAAAGAATTACTTTGAATTTCGTAGAAATTTAGTTTTTTTATTAAAATGTCGTGATTTACACAATCAAAAGCTTTGGCATATTCACAAAAAACAGTGACAGTGTAAGGATGATTGTTTAGTGCTTGATAGACCTCATGTATCACAGAAAATTCAACAATATTGGCTGTCTTCAAGCACTCCAGATTGAATCAGTTCCGATTTATTAGCTGGTCTTCTAAAGAATGAATTCAGAAGCTTTCTGAATTGGGGAGATACGAAAATAGGATCCTGTTGTAGCAAAATAGTTATTGTTATAGTTTTACTCACAATAACGAAGTATTCATTTAGATTTTCAGAGTTTGGAAGAGAAAATGTTTGAGCTGTGTCTAGTTTTATGTTGAGGATCGTTAACTATGGACCAAGGTTCTCTTGCAACATTTTGCAGAAATCGAAGACAATATAATAAATTATGGTAAATATTGTTTTAGTAATTCTTGTAGAAGGACTAACGTGCATTGTGAAACCATACGATTTGGATATATTAACCAAAGATAATTGGATTATACAAGCAACAGTGTAGTTCATATTCAAGTCACCACATTTAAGCTTCCTGAATTTATTGGACAGGTTGTCTAATGAATTTAAGAGGTTCTGAAAAAATAATTCCGTAGAAGAATCAGATGATTTTTGAATGCAAAGAATGTATATGTGTGCTTGATTTTGGCGTAGTGTATCCTGCATTTACATAGGTTTAATTAAAATATACAATTGATTTTGTCAAATTGACAAATGTCATTCCTACCAATTAGTAAACGTCGATTATCTTTCGTTCACCTCTTTAAGCCTTTTTTGTGTATCCTTCACTGATACACGACAACGTTTAGTCTCGTGAAAATGGTGAATGGTATTTCTAATGTACCGTTTGCCGTGCTACGTCTGGTTTGTCAGGATTGCTTTGCTTTTAGCAAGTGTTGGGGCTGGAAATTTCAGTGAATTATTTTATCCTGTATTTAATATGAAATGAAGATTTGTCAGAAAATAAAATATTTTTTAAAAAGTGTACATTTTTTATTCTGTTTATCTAACATAACTTTACAAAATCCATCCGCTTAAAATTATCTTTCGGAAACAGTTTTTGTTTTGGTTGTATCTTAAAACAGTGATACCCATTTCTTTTGAGAACTCGCTAGACAGTTTGAGCATTCTCGTTAACTTCCCTAGCAATTTGTACACTTTTGCATTGTTTACTAGCTTCCACAAAATCACAAATATAAATATCCCTGCTTTGACGCTTCTCATCGACAGGTCTAACACGTGGTTCATTACCTTACTGGCACGTTTTACAACTGTTTACACATCACGAAGTTTGAAAATGTTTAATGGTATTTTTAACTGTTGGCGGGGATCTATTTTCGAATGCAGGAATAAATAAATCAATTACTTCGCGTATCGAATGACTCTGAAAGTACCATGTTACAAGTTGCACTTTTTCTTGGACTACACATATACAACGTAATAGGCATTTTATTAATTATTTGTTTATTCTGTCAGAACTTCCTTTGAAATTTTTAATGTTAATGTGACAATTACAATTCGTACATACTGTGAAATGAATATAGAGGTGGAAACATGTAACATGTCACAGCGATTGCCATTGTTTTGTATGGTCAATAAAGCAATATCCCGATCTGTATATTTATAGGTTGAAAAATGTTAGTGCACATATTTTCGGCCTCTAATTCTAATAATTTGGTCAGCCTTCCATTAATTTTATTTTTGGATGGCATTAATTGCTTAAATTTCTGTGTTTACAGCTTACACATAGATATAACATTCCACGTTTTATGAATCTGAAACCATGTTTCTCCGTAAGTTATCTAAAACATTTATGTCTTCTCCTTCTCAAACGAACACGATAGCAGAATACAGCCGTCGTCCGTTGCTCAGTAATACATCATAGAGCGTATGTGTAAAGAAAATAGATCCGACGACCGTTAGAGATTATTCAGAGCAAATTAATGGGTGTATGTTCGGAGTCAGCGCTTGATTTAGACATAGCTATCGCAGTCGAGAACGAGAACGAGGACACAGCCAGTTCTCGGTGCGTCGGTCGTCACGACATGACAAGGACGGTGTTTGCTTAACCGTCACTAATATCTGTGTGCATAGGATGGATTGTCCAAGACAGATTTGATGGATAGAGGTGCCGTATGAAGGATGCATGGTTGCCTGCTATGAATAGGATTTTCAGGAATTACTGCTCGTTATACAATTTTAATTCTTTAATCTGTTTTTAGTGGATTCCCTATTTTAGTTGTGGAAATATTTTTAATTTAAGTTATCATTTTATCATAAACATTTTTTTATTTAACAAATAAAGTCGCATCAATTTCTGAGGTCATTAGCGACATATTAGTACGTATACATGATATAATTTATTTATAAATAGACTTCGACAAATATGCAAATAAAAATGTAGAAAATATGCGCATAAATATGCACGTGTTTACCCGAAAATATGCAAATATTTTACAAAATATGCATACAAATAAAAAAAAATCGTAAAATAGTAACAATTTTATTAAAAAAAAAGTGTACATAACTAAATATTTCCTACTATTCATTAAGATTTACATTTATTTTAAGTAACTACATCATTTATAAGTATGAATAAACTTATTTAGAATTATGGTAACAATAAATGACCAAGTGGTGTTCAAAATTTTCTAACAAAAACTTGTGGCTTCTGTCTGAGTACATATATTTATATATGGAAAAACTTCGTTCAACATCAACTGATGTAACGGGAGCATTTTTCAAACTAACCAAAACATTTGGTTCTAAATTAATTGTTTCCGAAATATTTCCAGCTAGAACACTGACTACTTCAGAAAGAATATGGTAACCTTTATTTTTTTCCATAGTAGCTTCAATTTTTTTTAAAATATCTTTTCCAATATTACCTCTAACGTTCCGACAACATAACGCAAATTCTTTTATTAATGCTGTACTTTCGAACAATGACAGTTTTGGTGATTCTAATTTGATTTTATAAATGAAAGTTCTTGTTGAAGCAAGTTACTCTAAAAAGTTTGTTTAGAATCCGAAAGAGATTGGGAACTTTCATCTATTAACGTACCAATTATGTTCTTTATTTTAACAAAATGATCTGCATAAAAATTAGCTGCTTCTAACCATGTTCCCCATCGCGTTAAAATAGGTTGTGGTGGAAGAGGAATGTTAGGTAGCATTTCTTTATAAAGTTGAATTCTTACAGGAGATTTAAGAAATACTTTTTTGACACTGGATATCATGGTATTTACAAGAGGAAACTATTTTCGTATTTCCTCTGCAACTCTGTTTAATCCATGCGCTACACAAGTAACATATGTATTAAATCTGGGAAAAATATTTTTAAATTTTGTCCTGCTTTTACCATATAAGGAGCAGCATCCGATAAAATAAGCAGTAATTTATTAGAAGGAATAGTTGTCGGAAGAAAAAAAGTTGCTAATGTTTCTTGTATAAAACGCGAAATTGTTAAAGCATTTGTTTTCTCAAGTTGCTGGCATCAAATAAGATGAGATTTTAGTAAGGTATTTTCTTTAAGAACACCAATCCATAAATGAGCAATATACTTTCCTGAGGAATCAGTGGTTTTGTCTACAGATATGTAAAAATAATTATCTGCAATTTCTTCCTTAATATTAATTAACACCGACGAGTATAGTCCGTTCAAATTATTTCTTCTTAGAGACCGATCACTTGGAACATTCAGTTTGCAATATTTTTTTAGAAACGAACTAAAATTTACATTTGCTAATTTTGAAAGCGGTATGTTTGCAGACACTAATGCGCGACACAAGTCTTCATTAAAAGTTTCTTGCTCATCTAATTTTTTTGAAGTAGATTGGAAACATTTAGCCATTGAAGTTTGATGTTTTCCTCCTATTTTTCCTTTTTTTGCAATGTGTGAAGCAGTTCTCACATGTTGGTCTATCTGAAATTTCTTCTTACATTCTATCTGTAAATAAAAATAAAAACCTTTATTTTAACCCAACCTTTAAAATACAAAAATATACAAGGTGTTTTTGGTTAATCAAATAACTGGTTTCGAAAAAAAAACTCTCGCTAAGTGTTTTAAATGCAGTATTAATCCACAAATTAGTTTTTGTTACTAACCATTAGTTCATCATATAACTTATTTTAAAATTCAACAAAAGTTTTTTTTTGTTAATTCAATTACAATAAAAATTATTGTGTTTTAGAATAGCTGACTTCATAAAAAAAAGTAAAGGTGAAAAATTTTTCTAAATACACACCATTGTATTGTACCATGGACAATTTTTTCTCACTAAAGGAAGCTATTTTTCATTTAAAAACAACCTACGAGTACTAAATTTCAAGTAAATACGTTTATTGGTTTTAAAGTTATTGTTGTTATTAACTAAAACAATTTAATTTTTTTTATTTTTAACACCCTGTATCTCGAAAAGTAAATAAGTTTGACCCCTCATTAACTTCGTTTTGTTCAATTTTTCGAGAAGTATCTACAGTCAAACGTTGTAACTGTCATTTGGAAACACCCTGTATGTATTAAATATTAGATATTTAATAGAAAATATTAGATACTTACAATTTTGCCACAGACTGAACAGTAAATTTTTCCCATATCCATAGACAGCTCTTATAAGGTTTAATCCAAGTTGAAGCACTGGTTGTTTTAGGCATTATAAAATCACAATCTTCCTTTTTGTTACGCACAATGAGTGTTTACGCTTTGAATATCAAAACAAAAATGATTTACAAATCTGAGCATCAAATTAGAAATGTTTAGGTACCTAATTCAATAAACTGGGAGATTTTGGAAAATCCTAAATTAGGAACAAAACTATTAGCCGTTTACCTGTTGTTAAGATACAATAAATTGTAGATAGATTTGGGGATTAGATCATAAAATGCAAATGAGCGAACCTTTAGCGATTATCCAATAACTGAATGCCTCAGTGACCGAGACTTTCTAAGAATGTTGACGGCTACTTAAATTGATCTTCTTTGAAATTGTAAATGTTTTGCACCTGTAGAGATTACGTACTTAGATCATTTCTTGATTAAAATGACTACAAAATTTTATACAAGAATTGAAATAAATTGGTATGTTTAAAAATTTTCAAATACAGTATAAAAATCTGAACTTTTATGCACTTTATGCAAACTTTTATACAAATATGCCAAAATATGAAATATTTGCATAAAATATGCACAATATGCAAAATATGCAATATGCATATTTGCCGAAGTCTATTTATAAATAATAACTTTTGTTCAGCTTTACTAATACACCAAAGGCACACCAAAATCACATCAAATAGTGTCAGTACATCTTAGAAAGAATAGTAACAGTAAAGATAAGAATGAAGAAGGAAGACCTGAACATCATCGGAGTATACGGTATCGGAGTAATACGCTTTAAGAACTGGTACTTGGAGTTTCAAAATATATGACCCTGAAAAGCAGTTTTTCTTCTTTTTATTATTGGCAGCAATTCTCGTTCCCTGCCCATTCGATTTATTACTTCGACATTTGTTGTGTGATCTGTCCAGGGAATTTTAAGTAGTCTTCTAGATATCCACATCCCAAAAGCCTCCAGTCGGTTCATCACATTGGTCTTTATGGTCCAGGTTTCTACACCATATAGAAGTATGGAGTAATTGTCACATTTTACAAAGCGATATCGAAGTGTTAAGTTAAGGCTGCTCTTCCTTAGCAAGTTTCTCATATTAATAAATGCTGTTCTGGTTTGATTAATCCTGTTACGTATCTCTATGTCTGGATCTAGATCTTCAGTTATCCATCTAAATATTTAACTCTTAAATAAACTTCCTGAAAATTAACAGAAAGTCGTCGAACCGCCGAAATGATCTCATTCGAACATTTAAATTTTGCGGATGCTGCATTCGTACTACAACACTAAGGTGCTTATTTTTACGAAAATAATACCTTGAAACCGATGGATTGCTATCATCATGGATATCAGATGCCCATACCAGTTCATGTGTCTCTTTGTTATCTTGTTCATTATCGGTTCCTGGTTGGTCATTCTCCTAACAGTCTCGTAGCTTAATCTACCCCATTTTTTCTTTCCAACTATCCTTCTTAGATGTCTCATCTCCATTGCGTTTATCCTGCTCTTATGTTTTTCCAGAATTGTCCAGTTTTGACTTGCATAGAGCACAGTCGGTATCACTGTTGTGTTATATATTTTTATTCTTGTTTTCATGTAAGTTCTCTTTTTCCCATTATTGGGGCTAACGCATAGTATAACTTGTTTGATTTCTTTGCTCTATTTGTTATTTTACAGTCTATTTTTCTGCCGTTAGTTATTATACTTCCCAAGTAATCGTAAGTTGTTACTATTTTCAATTCTGAGTTTGTACATTTTATCTTTATTTGATTATCTTCCTTATCTCCTTTACCGCTGATTATCATTATCTTACTTTTTTCCTCGTTTATCTCCATTGTTTGTTCTTCTATTTGTTCTACCCATATATCCATTAGTTTCTAAAAAACACAAAAAGACATATGGCGAAAGATTAGAGGAGAGAAAAGAGACAGAGAAAAAAAATGAACGAACTAATAAAAACAAAACACATTCAGAAGGAAACATGAGAGAACCACCAGAGGTGAAGACAAACAAAGGAATAAATTTTAAGGAAAGAAAAGGTAAAGGAAGCATTAAGGAAAAAAAACAACTATAAAAACTAATCCAAAAAATGTTACAACACTTAAAATATTTGTTGAGATTAACCAGACTGAGAGAGAATCTACAAATATTCGCGCTATCTCCATTTACCGGCTTCTATATCACACTTAAAAATTACAAGCGCAAATACCTACATAAAAAACTCCTTAATGTTCTTTTGAATAACGACTCCTTCTAATCTACCTGACATCTTTACCAACATTTTGAGCAGATACAACCTGACCCACTTTAAAGGAGACTAACTCTTGAAATTGAACTTTAGGGCCGAATTAATTGATGTTTGTTGTTTTATACAGTTCCTTCCTTTTGAGTTTCCCGGTCGATGCTATAAAGATAGCTTCCGGTTCTTTGCGAACTTACGTTTCAGGTGAAGTCGAAGGGCGTTTCTAAAATCGGCGAGGTTGAGATTGGAAATGAGTGTGTTTGTTAGCTATAGAAGTATAATGCAAGAAATTTTGAAATAATTAAAAGGTTGATTTATGCATATTTGTGCCGTGTAGTGCGCGGCAGAAAAAAAAACAATGTACTCTTAGAAGTGTATTAATACATTGGCGTTTTCTGGACAGAGCCCGTCCGTGCCCGAAAACCTTGAAACTAATCTCAATGGTATTTTTGTTTTTGGCACTGGCGATGCACGAAAATGAGAATTGTCTTTTATTCCACATAGGATGCACACTTCATCTCCTTTATTTCCGCCTTTTTGTTATTCCTCCGCCTATGTTATGACTTTAAGAGCTTTTTATGGTGTTATATTTCTTATTATTTAAATCACATTGAAATATATTTTATTCAGGTTTTGTCTGTCTGTTTTGTCATTTATTGCGTTGGTATTTCTTTTTATTTCTATTGATTCGTATATCTCCCTTTTTTTGTTTTGTTCGGTTTTAAAATTTTGATGTTTTCAAAGTCAAATTTATGGTTCTTCCCATTTTCATGTTTTGTAAGCGAAATGATGTTGTTCTTTTCATATTTGTGAGAACGAATTCTGGATTGAAGCCGTTGACTGGTTTGCCCAATATAGACACCTTTGCAGTTAGAAAATGGTATCTAGTAAACAACACGAGATTTTTAAATTTTTGGAGTTTGTGTTTTTAGTTTAGTGAAATATTTATTTAGAAGATTGTTGCCTTTGTGGGCCACTGTTATGTTATGTTTGGCTAGAAGATTTGTTAATTATTCGGATAATCTTTTTCCATAAGTAGTTTTGATACTGTTGGGTTTACTGTTATTTGTATTGTTGTAGAATTTATTAAGTCTTGATTTGAAAATAGTTTCGATTATATATTCGGAATATGCATTCTTTAGAAGGACATTTTTTGTTTTTTCTTTTCTTGCAGTTGGTCTGTATTCTGGATCTATTAGTTATATAGATTTATCAGCAAGACTTACAGAACACAAATAGTTATTACCATTACATTAAAATCTAAATGACTCATGACATTTTCTTCTAAGTCTTCCAGAACCAGTTTGGTAATGACAGTAGAAATACTTGCACCCATTGCACATCCATGCTTTATTGATATATTTCGGCCCTATATAAACAGTATGTTGAGATTAACGTTAACTTAACAGATTAATTTAATTCTTGCAATGCGATATTAGTGTGCTCTTTCATGTCATTCCATTTCTTTTTAATGATGTCCGTGGCAAGTTTAATTGCGATGAAATGACTATATGCGAATGTTTTTAATTTTAGAAATAAGGTCATCGGAGTCTTTAATATAATAAGGATTTTTATTTGTAACATTAGATATAACGTTTTCCAAGAACTTTTAAATATTTTTGAAGGGTGATTGAATCCAGGAAACGATAGGATGCGATGAATACCTTTTTCAATAAAAAACCACAGAGAAAATGGACGTGGATCGCACCCAATGGTTCAACAAAAAATGAGATTGATTACATCCTATCCAAAGAAAAGAACATAGTAAAAGACGTTACTGTCATAAACATGATTTCCGTAGGAAGTGATCACAGAATTGTTAGAACCAAAATCAAAATTAACGCCACAACAGACAGACAAAAATTTAAAGCATCTAAAAAAGAGATAGATACAGAACTTCTTAAAGAACGCAAAGAGCAATACATAAACCAGCTAAAAAATAAGTGATATATTACAACTAAAGGGTTTGAAACTAGACGAATTAAACGATAAAATAACAACAGAACTACTAGAAGCAGGCCTGAAGATTGCTAATTAACAAAAGCGAAAACAACAAAAAATTAGTACTAAATCACAAGATATGCTAAAAAAATGACGAGAACTCCTGAATGATAACAAAAGAAATACAGTGGAGTTTACCAAACTGAACAAAACTATAAGAAAACAAATAAAGGAAGATTTAAAGAAATATCAAAAAGATCGCATTAAGAAATCATAGAGAAGAACAAAAGTTTAAAAACAATGAAAACAAATATAGGAAAAAGAAAACTAATCATGGTTAAAGCTGAGAACAATGAAAGAGATATAGGAGAAATAGAAAAAATCACAGAAAGATATTACACAGACCTAAACAGTTCCAAAAATGACCCACCACTATTATCTAAACAGAATCTCTCGAGGAAAATACAAAATGTTGGCTCAGAGGTATTACCAGAAATAACTGAAGATGAAATCGAAAAATCCATAAACAACATGAAAAAAAAAATAAAGCGGCCGGTGAGGACAAAATACTGGCGGAACTGCTAAAAGTAGGAGGAGACACGTTAAAAAAAATGCTGAAAATACTGTTCAACAAATGTCTGTTTGGAGGTAAAATACCTAAACAATGGAGAAATGCCAACACAATCTTAATGCATAAGAAAGGAGACCGAACAGACCTAAACAACTACCGTCCTATTTCCCTTTTGTCACAACTATATAAAACCTTCACAAGAATAATAAACAACCGACTAACCTATAAACTTGATAACTACCAACCAGTGAAACAGGCCGGATTCAGGAAAGGATACAGCACAATCGACCATCTTCATGCGGTTAAAATCTTAATTGAGAAAACCAATGAATACAACCTTCAGAGAGATCATAAGAGATCAAGAGGCAGACCACAGATGAGGTAGAAAGATGATATCAGGAAACAAGGAGGTCCCACATGGCAGAGAAGAGCTCAAGATAGGGAAATATGAAGAGAACTGGGGGAGACCTATATCCAACAATGGAAGGATAGAGAATAGGTTTAAAAAAAATGTCGATTCCCATTCGGGATACCTGTTTCCTCCACTGTTCTAGCGATGATTAAATATATATTAAATATATATATATATATATATATATATATATATATATATATATAAATATATATATATATATATATATATTTATTATTAAATTAAATATATATATATATATATATATATATATATTTTAAATAAGGTCAGAAATAGACAACACAACACAAACAATAAATTCTTATTCCCATGTATCTCGTCTTAAAACAACAATTAAATTATGACTTAATTTCTTCATTTTCATTAAGGCTTTACATTGGAAAACGTTAAAAGCAAGAAACCAAAAATACAGTAAAAATATGACTTTTCGAAATACTGTTAGGTTGAAGGACAAAACCTAATTATCCACTCAATCACTGAGAAAATAAAGTAATAATTCCCTGAATGTAGAAGAATAAGAAGAAGGTACGTTACTGTACTTTTTACTGCTTCCGTAGTATTATTTCTCATTTTAAAGTCAATATACCTCTTGAAAATTATCATTAATATCAAAATAAATAACGAACAGACTCAGAAAGTCTCCTTTTAAACGCGTATAATATCAGAGAAATACCCGTTTATTTTTTAAACAAATCACGTGATCCCGCCAAATTCAAATTGACTCTCTGGAATTAGGATCCCGACCGGCTTAGAAAACTTTACGGGATCGACCTATTTAAAATTTTAGACTTATTATTCATAATGCTTAGCATAATCAGATATTCACAGTACATAATGACGGAAAACTGATTTATGCACGAGACCGAGAAAATCCATTTAATATTCAAATATTTGTAGATTTTCGAAATAATAAGGAAATATCGGTTTTAATGTATGCGAGAGATAACTCAGTGGCGGCGCTATATGTTTGTTTTAAGCATATTGACATTGCTTCGACCGGTGTGGCGTAGCTGGGTGCTTTTCGTGTGTTTGAATTTGTGCAGATGAGATTACGGAAAAGATCTTTGATCAACAAAATAAACGAACGATAATGGAGTCAATATTTTGTCAATTTTCTATCAATTTAATTATTTAATTAAGTTTATTGCTTAATGAAAATTGCTAAAGGTCTATATGTATCACACTATTGAGTGCATTATTATTAAATCCAAAATAATGACAATAAAGCAAAACCATGATTGTGTTGAAAATATGGATAACATTCCTTAAAGGCAGATTGTACCATGACAGGTATATATACCTCGCTACGATTCTCGGTCAAGTTTTTACACCCTACAGAATATGGTCACAGGTAATCCTGCCATATATTCCTTAGACAAATTCCTTAACCATTTCAGTACCGCTATATAAAAAAAATGATTATGGGTTCATTTTTACTCAAAATTACTTAACAGATTTAAAAAAATAGCGCATATGAAACATAAAAAAGCAATTTCCTGAAGACACAAATATACATTCTACTTCTGACATTTCCATCTTGATTTTTTTCTACAACCAGGGTTTTTGCATCTTAAAGGTAAATATATGGGTGCTCTAGAACTTAACTGACTCAATTAGTCTTATAGAACTTAAGGGAAGAACTCCATCCAAAAGGAAGGACATCTTCTGAGGTGCCCTTTCTATTAAATGGCATGAGTGTTGCTTCCTGCTAAGACTTACCCTTACTCTGTAGTATCTGCGAGATATCACTGATCTTTAAGGAAGACCCATTCTTTAATGGGTCTTCCCCGTCTCTTCTTTCCTATTAGTTTGGAGTCCCACACTCTTTTTACTTGTCTATTATTGTCCATTTGGATTAGATATCCGAACCATGCCAATTTTTTCTCCTTGATTGAGTGGAGTATCGGTTTTGATTTTGAGTATTTCACTTATTTCTTCATTTCTGATTCTATCAGTTCTTTTTACTCCGATCATTCTTCTGAGGTATTTCATCTCTGCTGTCTGCATTCTGCTCTGATGGCTTTTGTTTAATATCCAATTATCTTCTCCATATGCCACTGTAGGTCTATATATTGTTTTGTATATTGTCATTTTGGTCTTTGTTGATATCTCTTTGTTATTAAGGAATCCTCTATTTAGTGCTTGGAACAGTTTTCCTGTGTTTTCCATTCTGTTGTTAAGATGGTCCTTGATGTCTTCTTGGGTGCTCTGGAAAGTGTCCAATATTATTAAATTGTACCTCAGTAAGAGGTACACTTCAATGTTTTGGCGTTTTGCAGCTACTTTTAGACTAAATTTATGCCCTAAAGGTCTTCTCCGTTTTCGGCTATTAAAAGAGTTGACTTTTATGAGGGTTTCACCAACATTCATCCTAAATGTCGCTGGCTTAAACCCTCGGGAATGAGAGAAGGTGGTCCACTCGCACTATCCATAGCCTGATTGGATCAGAGCAGGTAGAGGTTACGGTCCGTAGACATATAGGTCGTATATTCCCAAAGCTAGATGAAAATAACTTTTTAAAATAAATGCAATTAAAGATTACTTAATACTAAGAATCTGCAAGAGAAATGATTAGTTAGTACCCTTAAGACTAATTACGCAAAATAAGTAAAAATAAAAATAGTGAAAATTTCTAAGTAAGTCGATTTCGTTAAAGATATGATAAATGTGTTTATCGTGGGGACTTCGGTGATAAACAACAATCATATGATATAAAATATTAACACAATATGAGTAATTAAAGTTTAGAAATTCTCTCGGGTACTTTGAAAAATAATGCAATAAAAAGGATAGCGGTTAGGTAATGAAGTTAAAGTCGAGTTTCTGGGAACTAAATCAACCAGAAGGTATGCCAAGAAGGTGGATCCTGCGGATCCCTGTCCAGACGAGAACGAACTTTTGGCAGACTCATTATCTGGTTGTTTCTTTTTGTGGGTGTGTTCTTTGTTTCTGGTGTTTTGGTATCCTGTTTTAGGATTTTCACCTCTTCAGAACATAGTTTTTTTTGTGACGGCTGTTGTTTTTCTTTTGCTGGTTTAGTGGTTCCACTGGTGGTTTGTTCTTGAACTTATCGTCAGAAGAGCATACTGAACAATCAGAAGCAAAAGGAGTATTGCTTATACGTTTCTATTCAGAAGTTATTGTTCTAAAAAACAAATATGCGAATATATATGTTTTAGAACTCTTGGCCGTTGTGCACCTATATTTATATGAAATTAATTAGGTCAACTGCTCTATGGAGCTCTGCCATTGGAGCTTGCACAACAGCCTATATTCAATTTCTGCAATACGATTTACCTCAATTATGGTTGCAATTTGACCTATCGTAAACCGTAATTGAGCTGTTGGCGACATAAAATGTAGAAGGTCCATGATATCTTTTAGTGGAATTCCTAAAGTATGCATATCTCGCTTCTACTCTAACAAAGAGTTTGTTTTTCAATGATATTTTGTTCTGTAAAACCTAATAAGGGCATCTGTTGTATATATGCCACACATGGATTTATTATACTTTTGTATAACTTCAAGTCGATTTATGTCAATGGAACATTTTGCTTTTTTTAATGCAATGTTTAAAAAAATCTTCTGTACCAACCCCAACAAAGTTGAAAACCATTATTACTGGCTTGTTATCTAAGAGATAATTTGTTCTGTTGTTCCTCTCTCGTTTTTTAATAAAATCTTTAACGCCCGTTAGAAGTGGTTTAGAAAATCTATTGATCCTCACAGTACCAGCAACAAGTATTGGTTTTTGGTTAAAAATTTGTAAAAGGTCATAGCTCATAAAATAATTGTCACAGTATTAGGTCACATGCTTATTAGGTTCAAGTACTTTTGATAATTGCAATCCAATAGCTGCACACTGTCCATATTTCAAGTGAAACTATCCTGATAGATTAGAAAATTGTACATTAATCTACTTTTACCACCTAGTAAATAAAGTTGGACTCCACATATATTGGGTCTGTTTTTAATACATTAATTTATAGACAAACTCCTTTGGAAGGGTATGATTTGCTCGTTTATGCAAACATTTTTATTTATGTTCAGTTCTCTACATAATTATCTTTAGGACTGATTCAAAAACTTTCCATAGTTTGTCGTTGCTCTGTCTGGGTTCCAGATTGTCAACACAATGTAAGTAGATACGAAGTTTGAAAAAACGATTCAATGTCATTTTGTCTGGAAAAATATACATTTTTAAAGATTTGTCCCAAAACGCTCGCAATCTTGGAAATTTTAGACAGACTGTTATAATTCTAAGGCCAAAAATAATTTTATTTCTTGCAGGTTACATGGTACAAATTTCTTACTTCCAGTTTGCAAAGCATGCATTCGTGTACTGAACGAAATTTTCAAATAAACTTTCGGAGAAAATATGTAACAGGATATTCCTCAGAACGGTTTATATTAGACACCCGAGTTATTTTATCAGTTAATTGTCGTGTTACATATTGAACATTCTGTAACCATTTTACATATATTTGATGGATTCGACCGTTACTTGATGGATATTCATTTTATGTAACAATAAAACACTGAAAACTTTGTTTTCAAACTTCCACAAAAATTTAGTTTAACTCTTATCACTACAGCGGTTTCGACTGATTGCCTTTCTCAAGTTATCTATTATTGGCATATTTTTACACTTTATAGTCTTAAATGAAATAGGTTGAGGAGAGGAGAACTGTTTGTCTCATGTTGGTCATTCAGAATTATATCTGTGTTTTTTAATTTGTTGATTTCCATAAATTCTAACAAGGATAGCTTAAGGCGTTTATTTTGAATGTGAAGAATTTTAAATTCGTCGTTAAAAGAATGATTGTGATCTAGCAGGTGAAGTGCGTATGTAGAATCTGTTTTCTATTATTGAAAGCCCTTTTATGTTCTGCCATTCGTTTGTTAAAGATTCTACCAGTTTGACCGATGTAAGTTTTTGGGCAGTCGCGACACATAAATTTGTACATACCACTGTGTAAGCGTATTTTATTTTAGCTCTTGTTGTTTTTGATATATTTGCCTAGGTTGTTATTTGTTCGGAATAACAATGTGTACAGTGGTGCGTACAAACTTAAATGTGGTGACTGCCCAAAAACTTACATCGGTCAAACTGGTAGAAACTTTACCAAACGGATAGCAGAACATAAAAGGGCTTTCAATAAAAGAAAAACAGATTCTACATACAAACTTCACCTTCTAGATTACAATCATTCTTTTAACGATGACTTTAAAATTCTTCACATTCAAAATAAAGGCCTTAAGCTATCCTTGTTAGAATCTATGGAAATCAACAAATTAAAAAACACAGATATAATTCTGAATGACCAACTTGACACAAACAGTTCTTCCTCCTCAACTTATTTCATTAAAGACTATAAAGTGTAAACATACGCCAAAAATAGATCACTTAAGAAAGTGAACAGCCGAAACAGCTGTAGTGATAAGATTTAAAATAAATTTTTGTGGAAGTTTGAAAACAAAGTTTTCAGTGTTTTATTCTTACATTTTACATATTCTTGAGAGTGATAAAGTTATCATAGTTACCATTGCTTATACATATTAGTATTTTGCAAATAGTACAAATCCAACATTCTTCACATCCAGAGGTGCATTATTCGTAATGAAACCCATTCCCGATTCGAACTTGACCCAATCCAGTTTGCGATAACTTTTTCCAGGGTTTATTAATTAAAATCCTGATATTTTTTAATAAAATTGTCTAGGGATGGTCACGGTAACATAATTCTAAATTAGGTTGAATTTTTGAAACGCCTAGGGCTCGGACCGTGTGCTCAGAGCTGCGAAAGGAACAGGTGGTTGAAGGGACGAAATTTCTGCGTGGAAAAGCACAAACGCCAACTTTTGATTAATGAAAAAAGTAACGGAATTTATGGAATTTTTAGTTAAATATCGTCCGTTTAATTACTTGCTTATATCTGGTTGAATATAGTTACTATACCGACTGTACTATTAAAATATATTTGAGGGTACTTAAGAATGCAATAGAAAAGAATAATAAAATTATTAGATTATATAGAGCAGATCAGAAATTAATAAAATTATAAAATAATTCAAAATTCTCAGGGCTTATTTATTATACCAATTACCTTTATTTTGTGGCTTCTAGTATTTGTCAGTTGCTTGTTTTATCCAGTATAAACAAGAAAAATAAATATAATAAGCAAAAATTATAACTTTCAAATACCATTTCCTTATTATTACATCTTCTTTCTTCTTCGTCTAGCCATTCACGTCCACATCTGAACATAAGCCTCTTCAAGTCTTCCTTTCCATTGTTTTTTATTGTACGCTACTTGTAGCCAATTTTTCCCGGCAGTCCTTTTCAGATCATCTGTCCATCTCATAGGAGGTCTGCCTCTGGGTCTTTTGTGTTGGTATGGTCTCCAGGTTAAAATTGATCTGTGCCATTTGTTTAGATCGCTCCTAGCTACATGTCCAGCGTATTCCCATTTCAGCTTTAATGCTTTTTGCACCACATCGGTGACTTTGGTTTTCTGTCTTATCCATGTGTTTGTTTTCTTGTCCTTAAGTGATATACCTAGCATTGCTCTTTCCATCGCGTGTTGAGTGACTCTAAGTATATTCATATTCTTTTTTGTGATTGTCCATGTTTGTGCCGCATAAGTTAATATCGGGATAATGCATGCATCAAAAACTTTAGATCTAAGATGTAATTGAATTTGTTGATTTCTGAGTATATAGTTCAGTTTACCGAATGCTGCCCAAGCTAACTTTCTTCTTCTTTTTATTTCTTCAGTCTGAATTTCCCTATTTAGGATTATTTTTTGTCCCAAGTATATATATTCTTCAACTTTTTCTATAACTTTATCGTTTATTATTGTCACGGTGTCTTCGGAGTGCATGACTTTTGTTTTGTTTAAATTCATTTTCAGTCCTATTTTAGAAGATTCGGTATGAAGTTCTACAAGCATGGTTTGCATTTCTTGTAGGTCAGTAGCTATCAGGATTATGTCATCTGCAAATCGTAGATTACTGAGGTAGCGGCCATTGATGTTTATTCCCTTATATTTCCAATTTAGGTTTTTAAAAACGTCCTCCAAAACTAAGGTGAACAGTTTGGGTGATAAAGTATCTCCCTGTTTGACTCCCCTGTTTAGTGGTACAGGGTTCGTGTGTTCATTTACATTTAGGTAGTATGTAGCTGTAGCTTGGTTCATAGTTTCTTTTATTAAGTTAATATATCTGCTGTCTATTCTACAATTTTGCATTGCGTTTATTACGGCCGTGTGTTCTATGGTATCGAAAGCTTTTTCATAGTCTACAAATGCAAGGAAAACTGGAAACTTGTATTCGTTACATTTTTCTATTAATATTTTTGTGGTTAACAGGTGATCGGAAGTTGAATTATTATTACATAAAACATATAAAAAAGACCAAATGTTCTTCTAATATTGATCACGTACAAATTTTTTATATAATTGCCAAGAAAAAGAATCTTTAATTTTGTTACCTCCCTTTTGAACAATTTTCTTTTAATTTAATGTGAAATTTGAGCAATTACTATTTCGTAAAAAAAAATTAATACTGTACAAATATCCCAATGTTAACTTTACTTTTAAATTAACTCAATTTGATCAATAAATTGTAGTTTGTAAGACAATAACTTTATAACTCTAAGAATTTATGGATAAATATTTTATACACCAATAATCACACAGATTACCACAGATTGGATCAAATCCATCTTTGTCGTAACACCTAAAAAACACAATGCAAGAAAATGCTCAGGATATCGATTAATTAGTGCAAAGAAGATCTCGAAGATACCCAGTTTGGTTTTAAAAATGCTATGGGTACCAGGAAGGCACTTTTTGCACTTAACATCCTATTACAAAAATGTGGTAATCAAAGAAAATATGTATTTGTACAGTTGCGGTCACGGAATAGTTTACACCTTACTTTTTATATTGTAATACTGTAAAATTGCAGTGTCGTACGGATTTGATAAATGTCAAAGTCAAAAAATTTCAAAACGTCAATGCTTTCGCGAGTGTTCAACAATAAAATAAAAGTATATTAAACTCTTCCAAAATGGTTAGAATACATTTGAATTATACGCAAAAATCAAGAGCAATTGCCAAACTCGAAGAAGGTTGGTCACTAAGGCAAGTTGCTGCTGATTTGAACGTGAGTCATATGTGCATATGGAAGATTAAACAAAGATGGGATAATTTTCACTCTATAGCACGGTTGGGCGGTTCAGGAGGGCAGAAGATTTCCACAGATCAACAGGATGAGATGTTAGTAGATTATTTGAGAGAATCTCCTTTTGCCACAGCTCAAAAGGCAAGAGAAGAGGCAGCGTTTCCAGGCAGTATTCGCACTGCACGTCAAAGAATTAAAGCAAGTGGACTGCTAAATTGTGTAGCTGCACGGAAACCTTTTTTGACTGAGGATCACAAGAGGAGACGAGTTGAATTTTGTAATGAATTTATAAACCGCGATGAGAATTTTTGGTCTAGGGTTGTATTTTCCGATGAAAAAGTATTTCAGTCGTATAATAATGGTCGAATAAGAGTTTATAGGCAAGAAATCATAGGTATGATGAACAGTATACGCATTATTTAAGAAATAGTGGATGATTCTCTGTCAACGTATGGGGATGGATAAGTGCCGAAGGCCCGGGCGTTTGTTATCATGTAGAGGAGAAGTTAACAGGATTATATTACAAACATATTATTGAGCACACAATGTTGCCATCGGTGATCCAGAGATTCCCAATAACGACTTTATCTTCCAACATGACAATTGCCGGTGCATACGAGTAGAATTGTTCGAGAATGGCTAGAAGAAACTGATGTTAATGTTCTTCCGTGGCCTTCCCGTAGTGCAGACTTTAACCCCGTCGAAAATGTGTGGGCAGAGTTAACAAAGAAACTAAATGAAAGAAACCTTAGACCACGGAATAGAATTGAATTATGGGAAGCAATTGAGCAGGCATGGGAAGAGCTTGTTAACTATAACATGAGGGGATTGGTGCTATCTATGAACAGAAGACTGCAAAATTGTATTGACATGAATGGGGCTTCCACCAAATATTAATTATTATTTATCATTGTTTATCGTTATTTAATATAAAATAGATTTAAAATAAAATGCATATTAAAAAAAAGACTTCTTTATTTTCGTTATTAAGATCATAATCCATTTTATTCAAAAAACTGTTTTCTATATTTTTCATTTTGTAAAATATTTTGATATTTTAATTTTAATCTACCTATTCTAGCTAGTACACCACTGGCAACGGCACTTTGACGTAAAAGGTGCGTTTAAACGAAGTAAAAATTTAAAAAATGGGCTTCTAGATACGTGAACCTGTAAACTATTCCGTGACCGCAACTGTATGTTTCGTGGACTTCGAAAAGGCATTCGGTAAAGTACAGCATGTAAAAGACAAGGATATTCGTGTCATTAAAAATTTGTACTGGAGTCAAACCACTATCGTAAAAATTAAAGATAAATACATCGATGAAATCTCCATACAAAGAGGAGTCAGACAAGGTTGCATTTTGTCGCCAACATTGTTTAATATGTACTCGGATCAGTTATTTAAAAAGTTACTACAGAGACAACCATATGGAATAAAAATAAACGGAGAACTACTTAATGTGATTAGATAAGCAGACGATACAATAATTCTTATAGATAATATTGAAGATCTCCAAATTCTGCTTGACCGTATTCACGAGGTAGAAGAGAAATGGCATTAAAATAAACTTAAACCAAACCAAATTTTTAGTGTTTGAGAAAGGTTGAGATTGTTCACAAAAAGACATATTTGAGAACTGTGATAATAGACTTGGGGAGGTTGGGAGGACCCATACAGGGTTGTAAAGCCAAAATGATGATGATGATGAGAACAGACCAACTAGATCCAGATATAGAAAAAAAAACGAATAGCAGTGACTGAAACTACTTTTATGAAAGTCATTTCTTTGCAATAACCATCTCAGTTTAGAACTAAGGCAAAGAATAGTTAAGTGCTTTATTTGGTCTGTAGTTTTATATAGTGTAGAAGTGTGGACGCGAAAAGTAACGATCATCAAAGAAGATACCAGTAATAACAAATTTATATGGCTTTAAAAAACAAATATGGTATGCAATACAAACACAGCTCTTATGTCACAAATACTTTGACTGATGATAAAGGAAGGAAAATAGACTGACAAATTTTTCGAATGTAGACCAAAAACAGAAAAGAAAAGTAGTAGATAATGACCTACACCCTGGCAAGATCATCTAAGAAAGATAAGCAAAAACTGAATATAATTCGAACAAAACCATGCTTTTAAAATTCTTTAATGATCATGATTACCATTGTAAGAGTATCAAGTTTAAACAGATATTTAAGAGTTCTCCAGAAAACATAATAATTTATATAAATCTCCCAAGTAAAAATATATCATTTATATAAACGATTTATTACGTCACAAGAATTCAAGGGATTTGTATAAGTCGACTTGTATAGTCGCCTTAACCCAAATAGCTTAACCAAGTTTGTTTGCCATGGTCCTACTTGACAGAATCATCGATGTATTAAAAACGAGCATTAAAAAGAATATATCTGCATAATTGTGCAAACGAAATTGTAAAATTGAACGAACAAAATTTCTCGATTTATTTGTAATTACAAATTTGTATAATTTTTAAAGCATTTTCAAATAGTGTAATAAAATTAAATTGCATAAAAGTTAATTAAAAAATTATTCATTTGATTTGGTATTTCTCCATTAAAGCAAATATCAATATAGCGGACACTTCTCTAATTAAAAACAGCATATATTTTAATAGGTTTTAGAAATATTAAATAAAAAATATCAGTTTAATAAAGTAGAAAATAAATATAAATATAAATAAATAAGCAAATAAAAATTTTAATTATAAAAAAGCTCTAAATCGAAAACTAATTCAAAAAAATAAGAAATATCCCAACCATTAGTACCTATATGTTTTTTTTTATTAAAAGCTGGTCGAAATTCTATTTTATTCATTTACATAATGTTTCTCGAGAACCATGGCCATTATTATAGGAACAATAACATTAGATATATCGATATATCTCAAAACATGTGGAAAATGGAGTATTTAAGTAAGTGCCGTTATTGATAATATAATAAATAAGAAAAGTTAGTTCTACGTTTTGCACAATACTGTCATATTTTGAAATGTTCCATCATTAGTACATGTTTTTTAATACAAACTGATCGAAATTCTATTTTATTCATTTATATAAAGTTCCTCGACAACAATGGCCATTGGTATAGAAACAATAACATTAGATATATCGTTACCTTTAAATAAGACCGTTATATATATAAAAAAAAAAGAGGAAAATGGACTATTTTAGTAAACAGAGTTTAAATGTTCCACATTTTTTTATATGATACGTCATTAAGCTAGTGTAGGCCTATATCCGCCAGATGGTAAAACTGCCGTTATTGTTAATAAGATAAATAAGAAAAGTTGGTTCTACATTTTGCACAATACTGTTATATTTTGAGATATGCTGTCATTATTATATTCTTTTTTAAATAAAAACTGATCGAAATTCTATTTTATTCATTTATATAAAGTACCTTGACAACCATGGCCATCGGTATATAAACAATAACATTAGATATATCGTTAGCTCGAAAGAAGACTGTTATATCTTAAAAAAGTGTAAAATGGACTACTCTAGTAAACAGAGTTTAAGCATTCCATATTTTTTAGTCATAAAGTTAGTTTAGGCTTATATCCGTCGGATGGTAAAAGTGCAGTTATTGTTAATAAAATAAATAAGAAAGGTTAGTTCTACATTTTGCACAATACTGTCATATTATCAGATATGCCCACATTAGTATATTGTTTTTAATGAAAACTGATCGAAATTCTATTTTATTTATTTATATAAAGTACCTCGACAACCATGGTCATTGGTATAGGAACAATAACATAAGATGTATTTTACCTTGTAAAAAAACCGTCATAACTCAAAAAAGTGGGATTGTTTTAGTAAACAGATTTTAAGCATTCTATATATTTTTTTGTGTATTAACGTCATAAATTAAATTAATGCCTATGGTTGTCAAATGGTAAAAGTGCCGTTATTGTTCGATATTTTAAATAATACGGTCATATTTTGAGCTATGCCGACCTTTATTAAAAACGCAATAATATAATTACAATACTTTCTGTAAATATTAATGAATTATTTTGAGTTGTGTCAGTCTTGAATAGTATTTGAGGTTATCTTTTTAAATAAGTTGTAATATTCTTTAGAGTTGTCATCTACAGTGTTTCTTCGTCAATGCTAACTAGCTCAGTGGGTATTTGATCTAGGCCTACTGATTTTGCGGTCTTTGCATTTCTAATTGCCTGTTCTAATTCGCACATTATTATTTTCGGTCCTGTTTGTTCCCGTGGTTCCTCTTATATCATTTTACCGTGTTCGAATAGTTTCATTATGTTTTCTTGCCAAAATCTTTGTTTATATTTGATGTCTGTAACGAATTTACCATTATCATCTTTGAGTATCCCATAGTAATTCTACTTTGTAGTTCTTGATATCGTAGTATCGTAGTAGATGCTCATGCACAAATGTCTCAATATTGACAGAACTCAACATCAATACTAGGCTTACTACAATCATCAACCAAAATATATTGAGGTACTTTGGACACATTACCAGACGAATGGAAGGCATGTAGAGGTTGGTGGTTAAAGGTAAGGTAGGTGGTAAAAGAAATCGAGGAAGAACACCACTCCGATGATCAAACCAGATTAAGTGCGCCACCGGTTACTCTCTGTCTGAGGCAGCACACTGCTCTCAGGAGAGAGAAGAATGGATAGTAACCATTTGTCAAATACCATAACGTCACCACATCCTTACGGAGGATAAAGGATAGAGGAGGAGGAATTCTTGATATTTTAGCTACTGTCGCTTTTCTCCCCTCTTTTATTTATGCTTTTTCATTTCTGTAGTCATCCACTTCTGTTTTTTATTTGTCTTTTTAGGCTTTAAATTTTCTTCTCTCTCTTCAATCCTGACCCCCCATGGGGAGTGTAGTGGTCGACGTGATGTCGTGTATTGTCCGTCTCCAGAGATCTCTGTCTCTGGCCATTTCTTTTAATTCATGCATAGGTCTTTGGTATATTCCTGTAATTTGATCTATCCATCTTGTTGGGGATCTTCCTCGTGATCTTCGGCCTTTACCTTTCCTTGTATTATGAGTCTTTCCATGTTTTCTGTGTTTGCTCTCATAACATGCCCAAAATATTTTAATTGTTGGAGATGGACTTTACTAGAGAGTGCTTGGCTAACTTTTAGCTCTCTTAAAATTGAATTATTTGTTCTACGGTCGGTCCAAGGAATTCGTAAAATTGGTCTCCAACAGAACATTTCAGTGGCGTCTATCTTTCTTCTCTCCAATTGTCTCAGAGTCCAAGATTCACATCCGTAGGTCAGTATTGGGAATATTAAGCAGTTGATCAACCTCATCTTTATCGCTCTTGAAATTTGACATTCGTTCCATATTTTGGTCATTTTTGCTGTGACAACTTTTGATAGATCACATCTACGTTTAATCTCTTCTGTAATGACCCTGTGTTTGTGATTAATGATCCCAGATATAAGTATGGGCTCACAACCTCGAACCGGTTAATTATGGTTATGTGTGGATGATTGTTGTGTAGTCTATCCACTATCATGATCTTTGTCTTTGATATCTTTAATTGCAGACCAACTATTTGACTTTCGTTTTCTATCAGTCGTATAAGTTCCATCAGCTCTGCTTGACTATTTGCAAGAAGGGCTGTGTCATCTGCGAAACGTAGGTTGTTTAGTTTATGACCATTTATTGAGATGCCCTTTTCCCATCCTTCAAGTGCTCTTCGCATAATATACTCTCCATATATGTTGAATAATTGTGGAGATAGTATACATCCTTGTCTGACACCCCGTTCTGGATGAAACTCGTTCGAAAGTGTGTCAATTACTTTAACTGATCCAGTAGTGTGTTCATACAGTTCAGTTATAAGCGTAATTAGATGTTGTGGTACGCGTACTTCTTTTAGTATTCGCCATAAGTGTCTCCACTTGACCCTGTCGAACGCTTTACGGTAATCTATAAAACAGATGTTTAGTGGATGTTGAATTCCCTAGATTTCTCGATTATCTGTCTTATATTCAGCAGGTGTTCTCGAGTGCCTCTACCTTTGGTAAATCCAGTTTGCTCTTGTGGAATTGCTCTTTGAAGGAATGTTTTCAGTCTTTCATGGATTATATGTAGCAATATCTTGCTGGCATGGGATATAAGAGAGATAGTTCTATAATGGTCGCATTTATGGAAGCTGCCTTTTTTATGTATGGTCGTTATTGTAGATTTTGTCCAGTCTTCAGGGCATTGTTTGGAATGCCATATTTGGTTACAGAGTAGATGAAGTAACTTTACGCCGGTTTCTTCTGTGGCTTTAAGCATTTCTGCTGTTATCATATCTGGACCTGGTACTTTGTTATATTTGAGCTTGTTGATAGCCTGTCTTACTTCATTTTCGAGTATATTAGGTTCTTCTTCCACCTCGTCAGAGATTTGGCTAACAAGCTTTTGGCGTTGATCTTCTTTATATAGGTCTCTGCAATACGATCTCCATGTCTCTGCTATGTCTTCTCTGTTTGTTCTCAGGGTTCCAGTGTTATCTTCAATGGCCCAAGTTTTGGCTCTCAATTTCAAATTTTCTTCTAAAGGCTTTAGTATTGCCTACTGAATATTGCTCCACTCTTCTGATGTTAAGATTTCTTCTCTTACTTCTGTTAGATTTGAGTTGACTTGTTGGATCACTTTTTGATGTATTTCTCTTCTCTTAATTTTGTATAATCAAATGTTGGTTTATTTTCAGGAATTAAATTTTTTTTAGCTTCACGTACATTCTAGCCATCAGCGGGTTATGGTCTGAGTTGACTTCTGCCCCGGGGTATGCTTTTACTGCTTCAATTGAGTTTCTGTATCTATTTTAGACTAATATATAGTCTATTTGATTTCTGACTATGCGGTCTTTATTGCCTGTAGGAGATCTCCAAGTGTACAATCTTATGTGGGGTAGTTGGAACATTGTGTTCATTATTGCAAAATGTTCATTTTGATGAAAAACCAAAAGTCTAGATCCTCTTTTGTTTTTGTCACCTAGTCCAAATTGCTCAACATATTCGCCAAGTTTTCCTCTTTCAACTTTAGCATTAAAGTCCCCCATTACTATTGTAATGTCTTCTTGTTAAGTTAAACCTAAAATTGTGTCTAACTCCATGTAAAAATGTTCTACCTCCTACTCATCCTTATCCGCTATTGGTGCGTATACTTGAATTAAGTTAGCTTGTTGTATATTTGTCTTCAGCTTAACCATTATCACTCTCTCTGAGTAAGGAGTGAAGCTGATAACTGATTTATTAGTTTCTGTGTTTAAGAAGATTGCGAAACTTGCGATGAGCTAGATCGTTGTTTCCAGCATAATACATCATGCCGTTTTTGGTTAGAAGTTTGCCGGTCTCTGGCCATTGTACGTCACTTATACCCAGTATATTCTGATCATCTCTTATCTAATTTTCCTAACTGGTACAAGCTTCTTATATTTCATGTTGTAAGTCTTATTGCTATATATTTTTGTATTCTTACACGTGTAATTTTATTATCTAAGCGAGGATTTTGCTTGCTATCGACCTGGAAAGCCTTGTCTTTTATATGATTTTCTCGTTCCATGCCAGATCTTAGTTTTTCCGGTTTCCATGATCACTAACGGTTTGACTTTTTTGCGTATTTGCCATAATGAATGACAAGTTCGCAAACCAAAACTTTACAACTTTAAAATTTTCCTAATTATATAAGTAATCCAATTATTTACTATTTGTTTGATATTAGAAACTACAGTTACCTTATCACAACATAAAAAAAGAAAAATACATCTACTTACGAAACTACTTCTAGATAAATCTTAACACATTTTGATGTATTTTCGTATTATTATTTTCACAAAAACAAAACTGCTTAATAAGGTTTTCTGCAGGAGTTCGACCCTTTTTTTTTCAACGTCAAACTAACTTATTTGTGGCTGAAAATATTGCCAAACATTTAGAAAAAAGACCGAACCTTTATAACACAAACATGTATTTTGTGTTCTTTTGTTTTCTTTTTTGTTAAATGAAATTATTTTGAATACACGCAATTTTCCTTCTTTTTTGTCAAACAAGATAAGTTATCAAAGGAAAAAATAGTAGAAAATATTTTTGTCAGCGAAAACTAAATACAGGCATTTTATTTATTATTTATAGCATAAAATTGATATAGTGTTCGGATTCTAATTTACTATTCCTATACTTTGAAATCGAAAAGAGGGTTTTGTTACAAAGAATCATTAAATGCAAATGACAGCTACAAAGAAGTGTATAAAAGAATTACATATTCCAACAATTTCAACGTGAAACTACTCGTTATTTACATTTAATCCTTGAAAAGCTGAGTTCTTTAGAATATATTCGAAATTATTTATATAACAAATTGTAGGAAATAATACTATGATATCGATTAGCTATTGTTATGATTCAGAAATATATAAGGCTTTTTAATATACAAAGAAGAGGAAAATTGACAAACATTATTATGTCTAGATATAAGCATGTTATGTCAGTGAATATTAAAAGGAACTTTAAGATGAAAATTTTTTCTTAAAAAAAATTTAGTAAACGAATTTCACATACGAACCACTAAGGGTTAAGTGTACACGCGATTCTTTCGTTCTGGTACACTGGATACTTGACAATTATATGTTTCACTATCAAATCTGAGTGTTGAACTTGGTACACATCGGAACAGTCTCCTGGTTGAACATATATTTGTGGGCAAAGAAAGTATGTCCTATTCGAAGTCGGTTGATAATGACTTGGTCTTTTCTATTACTTGGTAAAATGAGTTTGGTTCCTACTTGACTTTGACATTTTTTGAGTTTGTTAGCAGTGTGATCCTAAGTAGTTTGCCACGCTCTGTACATGTGGGCCTTAATATTTACTTTGTGATCAGTCCAAGGCATTTGATTTATGATAATAATATTTTGGTCGGATGTTGTATTGCTTGCCAGAGATTCCACTTCTTCATTACCCCTTATTCTGATATGGGAAGGTACCCAGATGAAGCAAATATCTTTTTGTTGAGCCTGAAGATAAGATACCTCTTTATTGATCTTGAGAAATACGGCGTAAATTGTATATAGCTATTTTATTCCAATTAATGCGCTCATTGAATCGGTGATGATAACAAATTTGCTTTCATTGATAGAACCACATTTTTTCATGGCCTGCTGAATTGTCGTAAGTTCTCCGGTATACATATACAACAATTTGTTGGAATTCGTATGGCAGACTTGTTGTTTTCGTAGGTGTAGGCTGCAGCATCTTCTTTATCACATTTGGAAACATTAGTGAAGATTTGGTGGGCTGTTGGGTATTTGAATATTATAAGCTTGCTCTATAAGGATGTGTGGACTGTTTTGAGAGTTTTTTTAGAGACATGTCTATCTATTTTTGGAGGTTTGATTATCCAAGAAAAATTTACATGAATGGGCATAGTAAGACTAAACTGTTCTCAATTAAGACCATTACGTTTTATTTGCCCAGGAAATTGTAGTATTTTTATTGCAATGTTTCTGTAAATATCGGACGATATATTTGTTATGCAAAGTAATGTTGAGTATGTTAGGTTGCATTTGTTTGCTGAAATTCTGGCAACGTTATTTGGTGATAGGAGTTGCTTTGGTTGAGTTAAGGTCAGGTCATTAGCCAGAGCTTGTAAGCTACTTACTTGACTAGTTCTTGTGGCACCTAAAATTAATCTCAAGCACATGTTTTGAATGTCGTCAAGTTTCTTTAAAGATGTTTTTTTAACAGTATCGTACCATAAACAGCCGTAGTTTAGTTTATATCGTATTAGTGATCTGTATGGAGTAAGTAAGGTTGTTGTATCTGCCTTCAAGCGGTATTTGACAGCATTTTTAGTAGATTAATTCTGGATTGGCAAAAACGTTGCAGATTGGTTATGTGACTTTCCCAGTTTAAGTTACGTTATATCGAAGTTATACGAAGTTATATCGAAGAATATACTTATAATGACATTTTTGTAATCTATGAGATTTCATAATTACTTGTCGTTTGTCAATTATACGATATCGAAAGCCCATATATATATCCGTTTTTTTTATGCGTTAGGCCCGTCCGGTATGGATCTATGGAGGAGTATCACCGAGCCGCAAGCCCTTATCTCTTGCCGTACTCCACCATAGGCCGATCAGATCCCAGCATATCCTAGTCTAAGCCGATTCATCTAGAATTTTAAACTGCTGCGTTAGACTTTTTGTTTTCTGTACACCGAGCTGGGGCTCGATCCTACATCCTCTGAACCATTCCACAGTGAAGCGAATGAGAGGCAGCCGCACAGCCTGTTGAGCTATCTGACTATCGAAAGCCCATACTTCTCAAAATTTTCTATAAACTGGTTAGGCTACAGCTTATTTTGGCTTCGTCAACATTGAGCCGTTGCTTTAGAGCTCTTAATGTAGGTATGCGTTGCTCTTCGTGCCTTCGTGCTCTTCTTCATGATATAGACATTTCAACGTATCAAGTCCTTATCGGCATCGTCCATACATTTGGTGGTACTGGAGTCTTTACGTTTTTTACTTGTTACTATGCGATTTGATGTAATTCTTTTTTCTGTGGTCAGAGATATTTTCGTCAAATCGTATATTTCATCATTCATTCAAATGCTCTTTAATGTCTTTTTCGGGGCTTCAGAGGTCCAAATATCTCGACCTTTCAGATGCTACTACACTTATAACTAACCAACGCATTACTTCTACTGAGAACAGAGGACCATTCATGTATACCGTCGATGGTAACGTGGTTTGGCTGGAAGATAGCGTTGGGTTAGCCTAGAGATTAGCGCATTGATTGACGCGGGGGTTGTCGCGAACATTTCTTATTAGCGGGTGGAGCAGACGAAATTTTTTGAGATTTCTCCATGTCGAAGATAATCCGTATGCCGTATTTTTTTTAATTTAAACGTTAAATTCCTATGGCTTCTAGGAGTTTAAGACGGTGTTGAACTAAAGCTAGAATTGAATTGGAATTACGATGCAATAGAAATGTAATGTTCATAAATACGGTTTTGGATTCTATGTTTAGTTTGGCCTATATAAGATCGGGGGCAGTCTGGGAAAGCAATTTCATAAACGTGTTGTTCATTTGGAATGTTATCTTTGATTGATCAGACAAGAGATGAAAGTTTTTGTTGGTGTGTAAGTATTGATTTTATTTCTCCTAATTTAAGAATTTTTTTGATTTTGTCAGTGACATCATTGATGTAAGGAAAAAGCGTTCGAATGATGAGGGTTTAAGTCTTTGGGTTTAAGATTGGGAGATTGATGTATATTATTATATTCTTTACTACAAAAATATTTAAAATTCTTTAATTTAATTGTTGATTTTCACGTCAAATAGACCATTTTATAATAATAATTTTTTTTTGTAACACGTGAGTTAAACTTTTCATTCTGTTGTAAAAAACTTTTTGGGAAACAATTTATGCAAAACTAAAAGTACTTCTTTTGTTTGAATCGAAAATTTTTCATAGTTTAGAGAAGATAATGTTTGATTAATTTTTATTAGCATTTTTCATTGTAACGTCTATGATTATCGCCATCCATCGCAAAAATAGATCTGTAAATCGGTTCGAGGAATCAAACTTTGCTTTTAAAACTTCCTCTATCGTCTTGTTCTTGGTTGATATCTGGAAAGCGAGAAGTTGCTAAACTACTGTCTAGTTCGGTCATCAAACATCGATTTTTCATTGCCCGTATCGGTTTTCCTTGTAACTATCAACAAAAAAACACCGCAATGGTTGATATTTTCTGCAATAGTAAAACTTTTAAAGTATCATAGAAGTGTTAACTTATTCACTATTGTTTCAGGTTTTGAAAAATTAACACAAAAAATTCACAAAGTTTTATGCTAGGTATTATACCCGTGAAATAAATTATTTAGTTTTGTTTATCAATCTTTCAGGTTCACTTTGGTCTTTATTACAATTGATTAGGGATTATTTTCTTCTTCTACACCTCATAATACAGGGTTAGATCGCCGAAAGGAGAGACTCAGGACGACGAAGAACATCCTGGCTCCAAAATCTCCGAGAATGGAATGAAGAATGGTAGAAGAGACACCGCTAATTTATTTAGACCAGCCGTAACCAAAGTTATTATTGCCAATATGATCGCTAACGTTCGATAATCGGACAGGGTAATGAAAGAAGAAGAAGAAGCGATTATTTTAGGTAAAATCAGTAAATAAAATTTATAATGCGTGTTTAATAGGATTTTTAAAATGGGCTAAGGTTATTCCTCTCTATAAAGGTGGTGACCACGATTTACCTGCTAATTATTGTCCTATCTGTTTGTTGCCGTCGCTTTCAAAGGGTGTAGAAAAATTGGTAAAAATTAGAATGATGACGTTCTTACAAAAACACAATTTACCTATATTGTTTCTTCCAATTCGGTTTTCAGTCATTAAAAAGTACATATGATGTCATCTTTGAATTCATATAAAAACTATGCTTGGATTTAAATAACGATTATGTTGCTGCCGCGGTTTTCTGTGATCTATCTAAATCCTTTGTGTCAATCACAAAATACTTTTTAATAAACTGGAAAGATATAGTTTTAGAGCACTGCTCTAAAGTGATTCAGTTCATACTTGGAAGACAGATGCCAGTCTGTATTATTCAATGATCGCTACTCTAGTAATATCTTTATTATTTTGTAACGTCTTAATCTTATAAAGACCAGGGCGTTAAGCAACACCAGACGGTGGGAAGAAACGAGGAGAGCAAGAATGCCCACCGTTAATCCACCAGAATGGTGCTCTGCCCGACTGCTTAGCCCTGGGTTCGTTCCCTGTTCATTCTCCCTCTACACCAATCCCAGAAAGGTACAGGAAATAAAAATACTTGTTAAGCCATAACAAAAGGTATATTATATTTATTTATAAAATAAAACAAACACAAAATTTATATTACGAAAATGAAACAAAGATAAATTAACTGTGACAACAAAGATTAAGCCAGTTGTCGGTATGGAATAACTAGAATATAATAAAAGTACTCAGCTTTATTTCATTTACAATGAGTTGTCCCGTCTTTCAGGAAGGGTTCCGATCCCTGTTTAATCTAGCCGCCGCGCCATCGGTGAATTTAAGGAGAGTTGCTGGTCTGCATATTGGCAATTTTCTTCACATGTTACTAAAGGAATTTCATATTCCATGCTAATGCATCAGTGGCTTGGTATCTGGTTACTGAATGTTGCCCAAGCTATTGCGGTAGTTTCTGCTCCCACGGTAGTAGCTAGAGAATTCAAACAAAGATTAGTTTTCTCCCAAAAGAAAAGCCCGATCAGAAATTAAGTTGAGTATTCAGAGAGAAACGATCTCAGCAAAATCTCTGATCACAGCGTGGCATTATTAAAAATAAGTATGTAAGAAAAGATATTTATTAGTAAGATGTTAAGTTTATTATGATATTAAGCAATTAATGTTAATTGGTAAGGTAAAATAGGTCCATATGTACAGTAAGAAACAAAAATAAAAGTTAAAATGATTTCAGCTTTGTTTTATGAAAGAAAGTATCTGCCACGCTAAGTAAAACAAGTAAAATACAGAGGCCCAAAACTAAAAGAAAAACTTACTCGTTTATACGGCTAAGACCAGAAAAATTGAAGTAGAGTGAAAAAGCACGATTAAAGATTCGTATCGGCTTATATAGCGCAGCACGGCTGCTAAAAATATTTATAATGTAGTTAGGTCGCTTAGGAATATTATAGAAGAATGATAATTTTAAGATTTATCTAAACAACATTACTCTGGATAATGAAGGCATTTGTCTGACACTGTAATAAAATTTTTAGGTCTCCATATTGATAATTAACTTAAATTTGAGCAACACACTGCATATTTAAGCAAAAATATATCATCGGGTTGATTTGCGGTCAAATCAGATTCTTACCATTTAGATTTCAAGATTGTAAAAAGTGTTTATGTAGCCCTGATTAAATCTTATTTGAGATGCGGTATTGTCTTTTGGGGCAGCTGTTCTCTTCATCATTTCAGTAGAAACTTTATGCTACAAAGAAAGCGAAATGTGGGAAGACGAAGAATATCCTGGCTTAAGAACTTAAGGGAATGGTTTGAATGCAGTAGTGCAGAACTTTTTAGAGCGGCAGTCAACAGAGTCCGCATAGCCATGATGATTTCCAACCTTCGAGAGAAGATGGAACTTAAAGAAGAAGAAGACAAAAGAAAGCACTCAGATATTTATGCAAGGTTAAGTTTGGTACATCATGCAGGCCTTTGTTCCGGAAACATGGTATCTTGTCACTTCCTTGCATGTATATCCTTGAATAAGGGTGCTTAATTTTTAAAAAAACATAAAGAGGATATTCGGACAGATTCCCCTTATAACACTAGTCTAAATTATGTTATTCCACTTCTAATTCCCTCTTCTACATTAACTAAGTGGATAATATAAAGAAGTTGGAATCATTTGAGATGTAGTGCTATAGAAGAATTTTATCCTGAAACGATATCCTCAAGCGATATTTTTTTATTCCGAAGAGCAATCAAGAAGTTTTTATTATCTAAATGGTACTATAGTATAGAGGATTAATAATCGCTTAATGTCACCTTTTTTCGAAACTGTGAATTAATATCCACGATTATGCCATCTACTTCGTTAGAGATTTCTTCAGATCAAGTCTAACGATGTTAGAAATTGTGAAATTATATATATGTAGGAATTAGTTACTTTAGTCTTAAGTTAGAACTTATCGTTACGCCACTGTTCGAGCGCTGGGAACCAAGTGTTCAGGCAAATGGGTAGGGACTCGACGACGAGAGAGCGACGTGATAAGACGTAGCAGAGAGAGCGGTTACAAAAGTACGGTATGTGCATGTGCGGCATACAAAGTGACGAAACAAACGACGGTATGTGCTATAACATACATTGACGACGGTATGTGCGAAATCAGAAATCATACACAACGACGCTATCGAGTAATAATCGACGGTACGACGATAGACACGAGACATTTGCGAATAAGAGTGATACTGCTATTGTGCACGAACATTATTACCTAGACGAACAGTTGTAGTGACGATAATAAATACTTTTAGTAAGCAAAACTTTATTTTACACCCTAGACAACACAACAAAGCCTACATATATATATATATATATTATATATATATATATATATATATATATATATATATATATATATATATATATATATATTTTAACATCCAATGTTTATTGCAATCTGTCTCATTACAAACAATAAGCAATATGTATAATTTATGTACAATAACATAGTGGCAAGCACCCAGGTAAGACATAATATAAATATAATATATAATATAACAATTAATTTAAACTTCAACTTAACAAAAAAAGTTTAATACAGATAAAACATCACTAGCACACATATAAGTATTAGGTACAAGACAAAAAAAATGGAAAAAAAGAAAAAAAAATATAAAGAAAAGATTTAGAAAACACCAGAATAAAAACTTGTTATTTCACCGCACTATGACACTATACTCTGTTTCTCTATGTTTACTAGAGGTCCAAAGGGTCTGGTCGTTTTAATCTTCTTTCATGTGAAATGTTGAGCAAATCCGTGGCCAGCTGTTTAGGATGGCAGGATAGTCTGGTCTTGTATACAGCGTTTACGGCAGATATTGCTTCGCTAACTGTTGGTAACTGTAAATCGTGGTGTAATCTGTAGTTCGTAATGTACCAAGAGGCATTGCAGATCTGGCGCAGTACTTTCGATTGGAATCATTGAATAACTGTAGTTAGGTAAGCAACTGCATTTTCTATGTCGCTATCATTTTTAAGAGGCAAGTTTAGGTTAATGGTTGTTTTTATTTCTTCTCTATATCTGTTCCAGTTTGTTCCTTTATTAGAGAGTGTTAGGTATTTAGGACAGTTATGCATTTGGCTATGTAGATCTATGAAGAGAGGGGAATGATCTGATGAGAGGTCAAATGAAGGAGAAATTTGGAGATAGGTATGTGATATTCCTTTTACTATAGCGAAATCAATAAAATCAGGAATTTTTTGTCTATCGGTGAGCCCATACGTAGGCTCTCCAGTAGAGAAAGGAATTAAATGATTCTCATTAATACTTTTTAATAATTCTCGTCCACGTGGGGTTATGATTCTGGAACTCCATTTATGAAATTATATAGCTTTAAGGCAACTCTCTGCTACTAAAACTTATTTCTCTTTTACATTTATTATTATTGAATGTTTAATTTATTAGAATCACTCTGTGAAACTTATTATTAGACTTTAAGAAACTCAGTATCCAAATATTTTGTCAATTAATTAATTATTTGACTAATATGTTACTGATTCAAGAACGCTTTGCATAAATGCTTCATCAATAAATCTGTCACCTTAGAATTCGCTACAACACCCCCCAACCCCATGTAAACTCTCAGTAAATTGGGTTAAATATTGCGACATATCGACCGAAATAATTTGTCATAGTATCAAGTGACTTGATTAACTGGCAAATTATTGACGTATTCCCAATGATGGATTATTGTGCATATCGAGCCTTAGACGGCGTCAAATTACAAGATCAAGTACACGCAACATATAGTTGTTACAAACAGGAAGCACTTAATCATTCGTGTGACCTTGTTAGATGCATGGATCGATATGGTATGCAAGTATTGCCGCCCCTAGGGAGACAACCTAACAGATAAAGTTTCATAATCTTTAGAAGAGCGGTGTTCATGGAGGAATTTGAATTTTGCGGGGTAATTTCTGAAATTTTATTGGCGAATGATTGACAGCTAAAATTACCGAATTGATCTTAAATTCCAGAATATAAATCAATATAAATTATTTATGTTCATAAGAATATCAGATTATTATTATTCATAAAGATGGCATAAAATACATAACAATGCATTTTGATTGCAGGCTCACATCGAGAAAACATATCTTCTTCTTTTGGCATCATAACCCTGGATGATTCTTTGCCTGTCTGGCTATTCCATTCAGATCTCTCTTGTGCCTTTCTTTTCCATTGTCTTATGTTCTTTGTTTTCAGGTCGTCTTCTACGTCATCCAACCATCTCGTTCTGGGCCTTCCTTTTTTTCGCCTTCCTAGGGGCTTCCATTGTAACATATTCTTTGTTGTTTTTGCATCGTTTTGTCTGTGCACATGTCCCAGCCATGACAGTCTTTGACTTTTCACAAATCTTACAATGTCATAACCTTCATTTAACTCATTAACCTGGTCATTTCTCCTGATTCTCCATGTATCTTCCTCTTGTACCGGGCCATATACTTTCCTCAGTATTTTTCTCTCGAATGTCCTGAGTTGGAATTCATCTTTTTTCGTCATTACATAAGTTTCAGATCCATAGGTTACTACGGGTCTACTCAGTGTTCTGTAGATAGTCATTTTGGTTTTTTTGTCTAGTAATTTCGATGTCATCAATCTTTTATTAGCATAGTATGAACGATTCCCGCTGGAAATACGTGTATTAATTTCGCTACTTACGGAGTTCTTCTGATTGATTTTTGTGCTGAGATATGTAAAGGCATCTACTCGTTCGATAGTCTAGTTGCCTATTGCGATATTATTTTCATTGTCAGTTATTCTTTTGACTGTCATATACTTCGTTTTTGCTTCGTTTATTTTGAGACCTCTTTTTCTTGCTTCAGGATCAATTTGTTTGAACACTTCCATTAGTCGTGGCTTGTTCCTACTAGTGATGGCTACATCGTCTGCATATGCATTAATTTGTACTGATTTGGTGTTTATATGGCCGGTTACATTGGTTTTTCTGATGACTGCCTTAAGAAATAGGTTGAATAGCATGGTTGATAGGGCATCTCCCTGTCTTACTCCCATGTTGATGTTAAACAGGAGAGTCAGTTCTCCATCTACTCCGGACTGCGGCTTTTAAACCCTGCAACGTCATTTTTATGAGGCTGAAGTATTTCTTAGGTAAGTATACCTAGATTACAAAGGTCTTCCAGCATTCTGTCTCTTTTCACACTATCAAAAGCTTGTTTAAAGTTCTATATACATATTATATAGGTTCATGTCGTATTCATAAGCTTTTTCTTGTATCGTTCTTAGTATTTCATCAAGAAGGACCAAACTTACTACTGGCATTTGCAGATGATATAGATCTAATAGGAAAACACGCGATTAAGGATGAAGGAGACTTTCGTAAGGTTTGAGAAGGAAGCAGAGAAGATGGGGCTCCAAATCAACGAAAACAAGACGAAATATATGTATATGAGCCGCAATAACCAAAGCAGAGACAGAATCGGTCAGAACATTACCATCGATGACTTTAACTTTGAGCGCGTTAGGGAATTCAAGTATCTTGGAACAACAATAACTGAAGACAATAACGGATCAAAAGAAATAAACAACAGGATTCAGGCCGGCAACAGATGTATTTTTGCCCTCCAAAACCTTATAAAATCAAAACAACTAACACGACGTACGAAGATACAGGTCTATAAAACAATCATACGACCCGTTGTGATGTATGGAAGCGAAACGTGGACGATGACAAAGGCAAATGAAGAGAGACTACGTGTTTGGGAAAGAAAAATCCTAAGGAAGATCTTTGGTCCGGTGCTTGATGAAACATCAGGACAATATAGGATAAGAACTAATAAAGAGCTTGAAGAACTTTACCCAGACGCCAACATCATAAAAGAAATAAAGTCCAGAAGACTCCAATGGGCAGGACACCTCAGAAGACATTCTGACGAACGAACAATAAGACTGGTGTGGCAGGAAGTCCCAACTGGAAGGGAGACCACGCGGACGCCCTCGTCTCCGGTGGCGAGATAATATAGCAGGAGACCTAAGCACTATGGGCGTGGAGAATTGGATGGAGGTTGCTCAAGACAGAAAACAGTGGAGGCATGTTGTCGAGTCGGCTAAAACCCCGAAGGGTTGTAACGCCACGGAGTAAGTAAGTAAGTAAGTTCTTAGTATGAATATGGTATCTGTAGTGACTCTATTTGGTCTGAATCCATTTTGATAATCACCAATTATATTTTCTAGTATTCTAATAATCTATTGTAGATTATACAAGAAAGAATTTTGTATATTACATTTAGCAATGTAATTGGCCTATAATTCTTGGCATTCCCTCTTATCTCCTTTTTTTATATATTGGCTGAATGAGGCCAACTGTCCATTCCTCTGGCATTTGCTCCTTCGTCCATATTAATGTTATTAGGTAATTGATTCTTTCCAGAGTTCGGATCCTCCATGCTTTATTAATTCTGCCGAAATTCCGTCCGTTCCTGGTGCTTTATTGTTTTTTAGTTTATTTATTATCTGAACTACTTCTTCATAACTCGGACTTTCGATGTGCAGCTCCGCAGTATAATCGAGAAAATCGTAATCCTAATTAGCAAAACTCGTAACTCCATTTTTACTCAATTTGTGAATATATGCTCCATCAGTGTGTAAATTACTTTATCTGTCTTTTGACTAAGTCCTATAAACTCCAAATAATTGTGTAGACAAGCAACTAATGTAGAAATTAAATATAAGCGAAACAGAAAACCTTGTAACTCCGTATCACTTTTTGACTGCACCTTTCTTAAGGAAATGATGATTTCTTGGCTGGCGATTACAACCTGAGAGATACTCAATGGGCTAATGATTAAAACGGAGTTTATTTATCTACCTTACTTCCTGATGGCTCTCATGCGAATACAGTATGTGGTTCTTTTACATTTTTATTTACATTGAACATGGAACATTCCTGGATCTCATTTTTCACATATACCTGATCTAAATGTGTGTACGCCAGTCAATTCATTGTTTTGTGAATCATTCAGGCGTAAGCCATATGAATTTTTATCCCTATTGGCTATATTAAAGAGTCGGTTTTTTATGAAGACTATGTTTATGATTTCAAAAACTGTAATTTTAATTCTGTTAAACTTTATCTGTCTTCAGTTAATTGGGATACATTATACCATTGTAATAATATAAATGAGGCTTGTCAAATATTTTACACCTATATGTATAAGTGATTAGATATAAGATATTAGATAGATATAACGGAGCCAACCATTTCATCATCACAATTATAGTCAATTTACACCTACAACTAACTCAACTTATAACTTATCCTTTTATATTTCTCATGTACCTAGTGTTGCTTTATGACAGATAGGACCTTTCTTAAGTTATAAGTAGATTACTATACTGTCAACATACTACATAACCATTTTCCAACCATAAAAAAATGTTTGTTCATTTCATATGATAGTTAATACAATAAAACTTCCACACCATTTAGTCCGTTACCACCTATTCAGATATTTATGTTCATGAACTTATAACTTAAAAGTTTCACATTTACCAGGTACCAAATGTTGTTTTTTGACATACAGGGCCTCTATAAGTGAGTCAAAAGTTAAATATCACGTGAACATTATACTACAAAAGTTTTATTTTATTCATTCAAGAACACTTTCATTTTTAAATAAATACATTCATATCTAACCAATAAAATTTCTAGAACTCCAACCTCCCACATGTGTCTGTTCCTATTTTCTGGGTACCAAATGTTTGAGAAACATAAAGGGCCTTATACTAAAACCTTTTTCACTACATACTGCACACATGTATAGTTGGTTGCCTACCTACAACCACAATTTTTTCTTTCCACATCTCATCTTATATACATAAATTTAAAACAACAACATTGATGGTTGATACTGTTATATTAATTTATTTTATTTTCACAATTTTAAATACCGTTGGCTTTTGTCTTAAGTAGAAACATACAGTTATATTGACTGCTCTGTTACAACTTCCGTCATAACTTAACAACATTGTCATTAAATGTCATTGCCATTCAGTTGCTCCCATACAGTCCTCGCAGACACACCGTCTCAGGACTAGCAACTTCAACGTGGAGTCATATGTCGCCATGTTACCTAATCCAACGGTAACTTTAACATCTTAAATCATTATAAGAAATTTTGTAAACTAAATGTAATCAATTATTTGTTAACGGGTTTTTACCCATATATTTACTGGCTACATTCATGTACTCCTAGTAAGTATTAACCACACTTTTTATTAACCTTAGTCAACATTTTAAACCTATGTTGTTTTTAATTAAGTGGTTACATATTTTCTAGGACACTGATGATGGAATATGGATTCCGAAAACGTTTTGTCTGTATAACTTAGCCCGTTTGGGTCCTTAAATATATACCTTTTACAAAAGATTTCTAATAATTTTTTTTAATATATGGTATACAGCCAACTACAGCAACTTAGATTCCTTGTGGATGATTAGATATTGTTGTTCCTATGAAGTCTGTCAAGTGTTCCGACAAGTTACCAATTTGGTTCTCAATAAAACTTAGAAATCATATTATTCAAACGAAAAAAGCTCACCTGAGGTTTAAATTATATAAATCAAACGATGATTATTGTTTTCTAATCTGCTTGATCAATGTAAAGTTGAACATACACTTTGTCAGAAACAACATTTTTCGTCCCTAAAAAAATTTAGTAATCACCCCAGAGAATTTTGGGTATATTGGGGGTAATAACGGCGCTAATGGGTTAAAGTAAGTATATGGTTATATTATTGTTTTACCTCTTGGATTTATTTGTTACCTCTGTGTCTATTCCATATTTGAAAAGCAACATCCTTATGAAGAGGAATAATAATGGCTGTCTTTAGGAACTCTGAAAATATATATATTATATATATATTATATATATATATATATATATATATATATATGTATATATATATATATATATATATATATATATATATATATGTATATATATATATATATTATATATCCGGTTTTTTTTATATAATAAAAAAATATACCTTTTTTAAAGGGATGGTTTATTCGTGAGACCAGGACTTCCAAAACATTTTTTGAGAGATTTAAGTACATTTTTATGGATAGTATATAAGTACTACAGAAATATTTGCTTTTGATACTACTGATTATATGAATCAGTTCAGATTTATCAACTGGTCTTATAAAGAATGAATTCAAGATCTCTTTTGAATTGGGGGGATCGGAAATAGGATTTTGTTGAGGCAAAATAGTTGACGAAATTTTCAGGGTTTGGAAGGGAAAATGTTTGAGCTGCGTTAGTCTTATTTCGAAGATCGTTTATTATAGAGCAATTTTTGTTGCAATGTTTTTAGAGGTGCTTCCCAGATGATTGCGATAGTACATTTTAAATTTTTCCACTACATTTCGATTTATATCTTTATATTACTTATATCAAGTAAACGTGGTTTAAAAAAATCACCTAATCTTCCCACCTCTATTAAAACAAACAGCCACATTAAAATCACCTCATCCAAATGGAAACGCCGTTTTATATGCAAGTGACTGATTACGAATTTTTCGAATAAATTAAGTCGGTAATTAATTCGGAACAGTGGCATTGCGATTGTTCCAAATGATCAATCATCTTGAAACGCCACATTAAGCCACTTATTCTCGGCTGCAGTTTTTGGCCAGAGCTATGCAAATTTTTATTGAGCTATGGTAATTTGGAATTCGTGATATTTTTCCATGTAATTTATTAACCCAAATTAAAACGGTAATTAGTACGGGATGTAAGATTATGATATCGAGGCCGGCAAGAAAATTATCTTCGTTTTGTTGAGGATTAGAAATGTTGCCAAGATAGCAAATTTTTAATAAGAAAGCTTACATCCAGAGTTATTAGAAATATGGAACTATTATGAAGAATTGTAGAAATAAAATCTGCTTACTGTGTAAGTAGCAAAACTATAAAATTTCAGTAACTAACGATAATCAATTTAATGAAGATAAAGAAGGAAACAGTGGATTATATTTATGTCATCTTTAATGTTTGTTTCTACATTGTTTACATCTTTTATTTTGTTTATTTCAATATTACCTAATTTCGGTCTGTATCATTTCATATTTTTGTTGTTCTCTATTATTTCTTATATTTTTATAATCCACCATTTCTACTCTATAAAAAACCAACTTAAAGCTAAAATTAAAAATGTCAACTCAGAGCTATAGCCAAAAATAAGCAAATCAGCAATAGAGAAGGTATTAAAAGAAATAAAAAACATCAAATCGCCTAGAAAAGATGGAAAAACTGAGGGAGTGCTGAAATATGGTGAAAAAGTGGTAAAAAATACTCTACATTTCCTTTTTAACAAGGTATTAAAAAACAAGCATCCCAAACAACTGGAAGGAATCCGTTACCATTATCCTACACAAGAAATGGGGATAAAGAATATAAAAAAAACCACCGTCCTATAACACTCCTCAATGTAATGTATAAACTCCTAACGAAAATTTTAACCAATAGTTTGACGACAATATTCGAAGGATACCAGTGGAAAAAACAAGGTGGTTTTTGAAAGGGATTCAGCACAAGTGACCATTTACTAAGTATAAAAATACTTATAGAATGAGCAAATGAATACCACATTCCTTTATATATTATGGCGTCATAAATTTGGAAAAGGCTTTGGAGAGTGTCGAACATTGAGCAGTGAAAAGTTCTTGATTCATAGAAGAATTGACCACAGATATACGGAACTAATAGCCAATATATATATAAGGAAGCCAAAACAACAAATTAAAGTATATAAAGGAACAAAATCAATGCAAATAATAAAGGCGTAAGACAGGGTGACACAATATCACCAAAACTTTTTAATCAGGCTCTGAAAGATATTTTTAAAAGATTGGAATGGGAAGAAAAAGGTATAGAAATTTGTGGACAACGCTTGAACCATCTAAGATACGCTGATGACATCGTATTGATAGCCGATAAAAAAGAAGAATTGTTTAAAATGATAAAAGAACTGGACGTAGAAGCTCAGAAGATAGGCCTTAATATAAATTACAGCAAGACCAAAATCATAACAAATACAGATGAAAACATCGCAATGAGGATCGTAGATGAAATAGAACAAGTTCAGGACTATATATATCTGGGTCAAAATATAAAACTTAACAAAGAAAAACCATGGAGTGGCATTTGGCAAACTAAGCTACATTCTTAAAAACAAAAGATATGCACAGCATCTTAAGACCAAAGTATACAATCAATGCGTACTCCCTGTTCTCACTTATAGTTCCCAAACGTAGACATTTACAAAAGCAAACATGGACAAAATCATAAAAACCCAAAGAGCAATGGAAAGAAAAATGTTGCACATAAAACTAATGGATAAAAAGAGAAACAAGTGGAGATAAGAGAGAAAACAATGCAAAATTGAAATGGAGATTTGCCGGTCAAAATATAAGACAAAACGAAGACCGATTGAACAAAATTTTTATGAGTTGGAGACCGTGGGAATATAAACGAAGTAGAGGAAGGCCCCAAATGAGATGGGCAGATGATATCAAGAAGCACGTGGGCTCTAGGTGGATGACTGTAGCGATAGACAGAGAAGAAGGCAAAAGGATTGGAGAGGTCTATGTCCAAAGATGGACAGAAGAAGGCTATTTAGATAAATAAAAAGTAGGAACTTGTTGAAAAAAATTAAAGAAGGATTTTGTGAGTAGCTCAAAAAATCAATTCTTGCAAAGTCAAAAGAAGCTATAGAGCTTCTATAGAAGAGGAAAAATATATTGTTTTGAAGCTATTTTCGTGTGATATCTTAATGTAGTTACTTTTTTTATCGAGAATAAACCACAATTTAATATTAAAAGAACTTTGTTTTTGACGTTTTAATTTTTGGGAAGAAATAAAAGAATGTCATTCTTTCACTTAATTAAATAGGAATTAAACTTTCCTATACTGTTGTACGGAGTTGAGTTATGGACTCTCACAGACGCCACCCTCATGAAAATTGAGGCTTTTGAAATGTGGCTTTATCGTCGCAGCCTAAAGATATCGTATACCGACCACGTTACTAATGAGGGTGTTCTGTTGAAAATGAAAAAAGAAAAAGAGCTGCTAACCACAAAAAAAACAGCCAAAATCGAATACCTCGGTCACATCATGAGGAACAGCAAAAGATATGGACTGCTGCAACTAATCTTGCAGTGAAAAGTAGAAGGAAAACGGGTACCAGGAAGGCGAAGGATTTCCTGGCTGAAAAATCTACGAACGTGATTCAACACAACAACCACAAATCTTTTTAGAGCAGCAGTGTTCAAAGTGCAGATTGCCATGATGGTCGCCAACATCCGAAACGGATAGGCACTACAAGAAGAAGAATTAAACAGCAACTTAAAAATTTTACTGATTTTTTATTTCTTCTATAAATACACTTCAAAATCTACCTTTTTATACAACTTTCAGTAAACTTATCAAGCCGAATGTAACACTACCAGCCAAACTACCTTTATTTAATTTAAATGCATAATTGTTTATGTCTATCTACACCGACTCCTAAAAGAAGAAATTATCATTTTCCTGGATGAAATTTAAACGAAATTTAAACGTCCGCATAAAGTGTACTGAATACTTTTGATGCATTTTTCATCGACAGGAAACAACAACGCGCACGATTCTCATCAATTAAAACAACGGATTAAAAAGTTCGTTCTTTGGAAAGCACTCCATCGTACATAAACTATCGAGTCTCCAGAGAATCGAATGCAGCTTGCGTAAAATAAAAACGAAAAATAAACAGCGAATGCTGGAAAATTTATCAAGGGAACGGATGTTGCATCTATATATGGAAAACATTTAGTTTTTAGTTATATTATGACAGATATAAAACGAAAAAAGCACATTTTAAATTAAGTATGTTTATTATATTTGTAATAAATGAAAAACAAAAGAGTATCAATTACGAATCTGGACCGAAAAAATCGGCAAGTTTAAAAGATATGTTTCACTGTCGTTTCGCACCCCGAAATATGTAGTTTATTCTGTGCGAGGTCATTTAGTAGACACAATGTTTCAATTTTTTACCAAAATTTGGACAATATACAGAGTGGCCCAAAAGTCTGGAAACGGCTAATTATCTCGTAAATTACTAGACATAATTATACAAAATTTGAGATACGCCTGTTTTGGGATACGGAGATTCCATATTTGGTATTTGCAGTGTTGCCAGATTTTCAGTTTCTCTTATATTGCTAGTAACTTTGGTTTTTCAAATGCATCATCCTGTATACAATACATTCAATACATTTTTTAATACTAACTATTTTAAAATACATTAAAACGTAACAATTGATAGATTAGATAGACTATTTATTAACAATAGTTATGTTATTAAGTGTTCAAAATGTGCTCCATTTGTGAGTTGACAGCACTCTAATCGATGGTAGAATGCGTCTACCACATTTCTCCATGATTGTCTAGAAATTATTCGAGATTCATCGATAATTCATTGCCTTAGCTATGCAAGACTTGCTGTTTAAGTTTTGTAAACTGTATTTTTCAAGTATCTCTAATAAAAATATAATTTTTAGGATTGAGATCGGGTGAACGTGGAGGCCATTCAATTCTACCTTGTCTACCAATTTATCGTCCGGGAAATATCTCATCTAAATAACGCCGAACATTTACACCAACTATCTGACGTTAAATTTCTTTCGATAAAAAATATCCCAATTTAATAAGTACCTACTATAACTGACCATACATTTAATTTATGTGGTCTTTGAGTATGGTTTTCACGCATTCAGTGTGAATTTCACACGAGTTCAGCTATTGAATACGAGTTCAACCATATGTTCACTTGATTCTATGTAGTCTGAAAGATCCTAATACATAAAAAAGTGCAAAATATGTAGATTTTATTAGATTTAAATATTTAAATGGAGAATGCTGTGATTTTAACATTTGTTCACCATTTAAATTATGAACTAAAATTGACAGTAGTTGTGGTTCAAAAACTTCTGCAATTTAAATTGCTTCTCTAAAATACCTTTCTTTAAACCGTTCTCCTATTCGTATAAGACGACGGTACAAAAAACTGTAAGCCGATTTGAAGAATCTGGAGAAGTAAAAGATAGATACCGTTCAGGTTCACCGAAACGAGTTATCAATGACAACAAAACTTCAGATATAAGCAAAGTTTTGTTGAAGATCCACATACATCCCCAGGCAGGGTTGCACAAGTACATGATGTAGGTCGTTCTTCAGTCTTACGTTTATTACGTAAAAATAAATTTAAATTATACAAAATTAACTTATTGCAATAATTAAGTGAAGATGACTGGTCGTAGATTAGAGTTTACTAAGACAATGATGGATAAAATTGAAAATTATTAAAATTTCGTTAACAGAATATGTTTTTCTGATGAAGCAACTTTTACACTGTGTGTAAGTGTATATCGACACAATTTAAGGTACTGGTGTGACGTAAATTCACACTGAAGACTGAATGCGCGAAAACCATACTCAAAGACCACAAAAATTAAATGTATGGTCAGATATAGTAGTTATTATACTTATTCAATTGGGTCATTTTTTGTCGAAAGAAATGTAACGTCAGATAGTTGGTGTAAATGTTCGGCGATATTTAGATGAGATATTTCCTGAACGATAAATTGGTAGGCAAGGTAGAATTGAATGGCCTCCACGTTCACCCGATTTCAATCCTAAAGATTATTTTTATTAGGGATACTTGAAAAATTCAGTTTACAAAACTTAACCAGCAAGTCTTGCAGAGCTAAGGTAACGAATTATCAGTGAATCTCGAATAATTTCTAGACAATCATAGAGAAATGTGGTAGACGCCTTCTACCATCGATTAGGATGCCGTCAACTTACAAATTGAGCACATTTTGAACACTTAGTAACGTAACTGCTATGTTAAAAAATGTTCTAAACTATCAATTGTTACGTTTTAATGTATTTGAAAATAGTTCGTATTAAAAAATTTATTGAAACAATTTAGGCGTTGCCAGACTTTGGTTTTATGTATTTATGACCTTCCAGATTACATAAAATCATAAGTGTTACATATGGTTGAACTCGTATTGAATAGGAGATTCCAATAATGACAATATACAGGGTAATGTATTTAAAAAACCAAAGTTACTAATAATATAAGAAAAAAGGCAAATCGGTATTTTCCGTATCCCAAAATAGGTGTATCTCAAATTTTGTACAATTACGATTAGCATTTTACAAGATAATTAGCCGTTTCCAGACTTTTGGTCCACTCTATATATTTAAGAACTGATGCGTTTGCAGACGAAAGAAAAATCTACAAATTGGATGAGACTGTAACTGCGACGGGTCAAAAAGCAGTAAAGGTTGTTGCTCAGAAAGAGGTGAAACAAGGAAACAAGTAGGGAGAGAGATACATTGGTTACCACTTGTTGCATCGTTAGTGCCACGGGACAATACTTACCACCAGCAATGGTTTTTCCTAGGTGGCATCTAAAGGAGCATATGCTACGAGGCTATACATCAGAAACGTTGGGGCTTGCTACTCCAAGTGGGTATATGAAGTAATAAAGCATTTTATAAAATATTCTAACAGCTCTAAAGAAAATATATTGCTAATAATCTATGACAATCATAAAAATCATCTTAGTATTCGTGTTCTTAATTTCTCTAAAGACAACTGAGTAACAATTTTAACATTTCCTTCTCTTTTGGATGAAGCAACATCCAGATTAACTTTCACCATTTATGAGGTAGCTGAGTGCGTCGGATTTGCTCATGAAAAAGCTCTCACACCGAGCAATGTTATAAATGCATTAAAAAAGGATGGTATATATCCAGACGATGCCAATGTCTTCACAGATATAGACTTTCTACCAAGCGCTGTTACCGTTCGTGATTTAAAAGATGATGTAAGCCAAAACAAGTTCATCGATCTACCAAGTACATCAACATCAACAAATCAAAATATCCGTAAGTGATAATTTTCAAGAAAATATATCGGATATAGAAAATGATGCTACCTTAGACACAAGTATTGAAAATAGCAATCAACAGAACGATAAAAATCGCAAAGTTGTCACAGATGTTTTTAAAAGCCCAAAAGAATTTAAGGGCTTTCCAAAAGCAGGAGAACTCAAAACTAAAAATACGCCAAAAACGGACAAAAGCATTATTGCTACTTACACACTCGAAAAAGATGCCATAGAGGAACGAAGCATTACGAAGAAAAAAAATTGATAAAATCGGAGTGAAAAAAGTAGAAAAGGTCAAGAAACATATATTTGAGGATAGTTCTAGAAAGCTGAAAGAAGGAAATTGAACTTGGTTCATCCTCAGAGAATGAATGCTACTATACAATCAATCCAGATGGATTTGAGGAGCTTCATAGAAAGTGATTTTGTGCTCGTGGAATTTTCTGGAAAATTGGAGAAGAAGAAGGTGTATTAGGTTGGAAAAGTCCTAAAAATAGATGAGTCAGAAGATTACGAAATTTCGTATCTTGGAAAACGAACAAAGGGCACAAGCAAATTTGTATTTCCCAATATTTCAGATGAAGCTATTATTGCTTTAAAAGATATCATGCTCATCATGCCACCCCCAATTCCTTGTGCGCACACTAGCCGACAGATGGCTCCTTTTACGTTTGATATAGATTTTGGATATAATTGACATAAGATACATACTTATATTATATTTTTATGTTTAATTATTTTTTATGTTCTGTATCTTTTTTGTGTTTATTTTGGAAGTGCCTTTTGTGTTCAATAAATATAATTTATAAACTATGTTCGCAACAAACAGTATCAAAATTATGTTATGAGAATAATATATTAATTTAAAAAATAATATCCTTAACAAACTTTTTCAAAACACACCTAAATAAGATTTTTTGACATGCTAGATTATATATTTTCATTTATTTTCCTGTCTCACTGTTGGATTTAAAGTGTCTCACGGTAAGGCATATGTGTCCTACAGTTAGACAAATCCACCTATTTATATTCTTGCAAAAAAATATTAAACTTCAAAGTTACAAATATTTCACTTGACGAAAAATTAATTTAAATTTCAACGCCTATGCTAGTGTTTAATTTTTTCATTTTGTATAGATAAAAACAAAATTACACTAAAATGAAAAAAAAAAACTGTCTTACTGTTGGGATGGCTCCCCTAATAACGACCTATTTGAGAGAGATTAAAAGTCAATTATTAATATTGAATCATCTCACATCCTAATTTAGTCGTTTATTTTGGAGATCCGCCCTGATCTAGGGGTAATCATGCCACTAGTAGGTCGATTCGTAATACGAGTAGTTCTGAATCTCTATTTTTCTTTTTTTTTTTTTTGTTTTCTTAGAAAATTTTTAATTGAAACTTTTTATTCTTGGCTTACTAACTGTTTTAAACTTTTAACAGCGGTGTATCTCGTACAACAGTTGGTGGCTAATAAAATTTCTCGATTGCCTTCCATTATAGACTCATTGAATATGCCACAAAAAATATCCAAGATAAATCACTGAGTGAAATACAGCACTACTTGGTAAAGCGCCAGAACCATCGCGCCACAAGGAACAATCAAACGTCAATTAAAGCAAATTTAATCAAATTGCAAATCAGCTAACCAATAAAAATACCTTCGGCATGCAAAGTTCGAGGTGCCCATTTCTGCTGCAATCTGAATGCAAATTAGCCTGTACTTGGGGCTCGGTTAGTAGAGGTAAAGGAAAAAATCAATTTGATAAATCGAGGCTTTATGCTCGCGGCTATAATTTTAAAAGTTTTCGTGCCTTTGGCGCCGCAAATAAAGAAAAATGCATAACGGTAATAGAACTTTAGGTTAAAGTTCGGAAATAGACGCTTAGCCTTATATTGTGTACTCTTTTGCGTTAATTAAAATTTACTGTTTCTTTTATATATATATATATATATATATATATATATATATATATATATATATATATATAGAGCTTTTAGGTTTATTGGGATTTTTAGCGGTGAAATAAGTGTACTCTTTTAACTAATGAGGTTGTTACATTTGGTTTGAACATTGTTCGTTGGATCTCTGTTCAATGTCTGATATACATTATCAGAATTGAGCAATTCAAGACATAGGTCTAAATATCTCTGCTTTTCCAGAACTACAGTTACTACATTTGTCTGAAAGCATATTGTTTTCACTGAGAAACTTTTTTGTAACATAGCTCTAAAAAAGTTGCAGCTATTTTTATTATTGTTTTTATGTAAATAATCAGTAATAATGTAAGTAGATCTAGCTATAAGGACGTCCGTCTGATGCACATCAGTGACATAATGCATAATTGTTTCAACGTCAGCCAACATATCCTTGATAGGGATATCTTTCCCTAAGATAGGTTCTATGCTTAACCTAGGACCTAAAGACAAAAATCTAAAGATATCATCTGGTAAAGTTACATTGGAAAGGTTCTTAATCCAACCCGGCTTTGTCTTTAGTTTTAAGTTCAGCTTAAGATTGAATAGCCTATTATATTTGTTAGTGTTACTTAATTTGGTTTTGTGAAAAGTTCTGTTATATACCACTTGTTGTTTACTAGAAAAGTTATTAAAAATGAATTCAGAAGTTAATTCAATGATGTTTCTTTTGAATTTTGATTAGTTAGACTCTAAATTATGAATGACTTTAATGCAATTTGAAATTTCTAAATTCAAAATTCTGTTTTTTAACCCGGTAAATTGTAAAGTGTCCTTGTTTGACTGGATATCCTGTCTTTGTAACAATTTTGTGATGGATGAAGTGGAATGTGTAATGTGTGAAGGTGTGATGTTGGATGATATATATATATTTTATATATATATATATATATATATATATATATAATATATTATATATATATATATATATGGCAAAAAATACGACCGTTGATCAAATTTAAAAAATGTTCAACGGTTGAATAGCAGAGGTTTTATCGGTCAATAATTGGTAAATAAAAGTCGTCAACTATAATATACTTTATTGATTTTATTTTTAAAAGCATATTTAGAATATGTAAACCACCAACAGGGTTCATACTTACAAAAACAATTTGTAGGTTTTTTTATAGATGTAAAAACTCTACGATAACTTAACATTAAACATTACAACTAAACGAGAGAAACGAAACAAAAAAATACAAGAACAACTGTAATAACACTATTGGTCATTTAATTTTTACCGATAGCTTCAATTGAATGTTGGTTTAAGCTCTTTTGAGGGTCAAACCACACTAATCTTTTCGATTGTTTTCTATCAGCTCTAGGATGTCATTATTTTCACATGTGGCTGTGTTATTTTCGTACATGTTTCTTTTGAGTGCTGAAAGAACGTACAATTATTGAGGGCATTAGCGAGCGGAACTTAGACAGACCTTTTTTAAAAAAGGATTCATTTTTTTCTTTTTATTTAAAGAACAAACAAATAAAAATGGAAAGAAGAATAGGAATGAAGTTGCTGTCTTGTAGTAGGTTTTATTATTAAAATAAATGTCAAAAATAATTTATTTCCATTAGGTTATCCATGTTGTAGAATTCCAAACAGTTTATACTATCATACTCTCCATAGCCATATTAGTTTACGAATTCCTTGTACTAATTATACCAAAAAAAAGTTTTGTTTTTTATTCCGTAGTGGTATAAAAACGCGTGGAGCGAAAAATGTATTCCATTATTTATCCCGAACTATTGTAAGACTTTCCAAAGACTAATCAAAAACCGCTTTATCTAAAAGATATATTAAGTATCCACTTACGAACGGCTTCTTTGTTAAAATTAACGGGCCTTTTTATTTCTCATTTCTCTAAGTAAGTCCCGACCAGGCCAACTTGTGGTGGAAACTAACAACAAAAGCTCGAGCAACGTTTAACATTTCCTTCGGAGGAAAAGGCCCATTTCGCTCATTCCGAAGACCGATCGAAATTTATGGTGCATCTCCTAAGACCTAAGACCAGTGTAGTGATTTTCCACGCCATCTATCTCGACATGGCCGTTCGCATTCTTTGCAGAGGGCGTTTTTCTCGCATAGTTTCTATTTTTCCTAATTTCCCATACCGCTACTAAATTATTTGGGGCCTAGCGTAAGCAAACCAAGGCAGGGTCGTACGGCGTTAATTTAAAAGAAAATTAAAAATATTTTTGATATAACGCAAATTGGAGAGTTCTTGAGATATTTGTATAGTTATTACTCCTATACAAATAAAAAAATTATACTTTTTATCTCAAAATTTACAATAGTTGTAGGCTCTTCAATAATTTTTACGGTTCGTAATGAAACAGACAAAATTTAAAATCGACTTAATTATTTAGTATAGTGTCCCTATAGGCTTGTTCTAACGAGATTCCAATGTAATAAATCTATCCCTAAAGTGAGAATCTCGAAGCACTACAAAATGCGCTTCCACAGCTGTACTAAACTCAATTGATAAAAAAACGCTTTCCACGAATGATTTTTTTAGCTATTAAGAAACATGGAAATCACTGAACGCCAAATTCGGTAAATACGGGAGATGCTCTAATAATTTAAACTTTAATTAATGTATTTTAGCCATAATCAAACTACTAATCTGAATAGGTACATTTTTCTGAGGAAAACGAAGATATTTTCTCTGAAAATTAGCTCTTTCTTTACGCATTTTTTTCCTTCAGCTAGTCTTAAAGGTAACAGCAATATTCAAAACCTATTGTCTTACCAGTTTGCAGGTAATTCACAAAAAATTTTCCTTCCTATCCCAAAAAAGGTATGTTAACATTTCTGAGCCGAAGAACTAGCATCACGCCACTCTTTAGTCTTTTGTTTTGATTTAGAACTATGGTGATAGATCCAAGTCTCATTCATAGTAATAAATTGATATCCAAATCTACTTTATCTTTTCAAATACCATATAAATGATATTAGAATGTCACATTCGATTGTATTTTGTTCTGTTGTTAGCGAATACAGCATCTGTTTTGAACACGACTTTCTAAAACCCAATACTTCCATCTAATATTGCTTACACTGCTACTTAATGGAATGTCGCCTAGGGCTTTTACAAAATTTCTTTCAGTCACTTGACGATTTTCAAATGCGATATTCTGTATTTTATTACGATTTCAAAATGGTTGCTCTTCAAGACTTATACGATCAGCTAGGAACTAAAATTTCTTTACATACTTCAAAAATACTTATCTTTTTTATTCTTTTATCTATGATAAGTATGTATAAAAACATATCAGTTCCTTTTGACAATTAAATGCATAATTTTTACCAATTGCGTAATGTATCAGTAGAAATTAAGGGTGTGACTCATGAGAATAGTTGGCGATGAAGGGGAGGAGGGAAGTCTTAATTGAATGAGACATGGCAATTAACATAAATTGGACTTCTTTGTGTTGCTTTGAGAATATTGTGAATAAGTAATGGAATATTGAGGGTGTGTGTGTGAGTTATGTTCTTTTAGATGTTGAGAAAAAGTGGAAGTGTTTTCTCTTTTGTGTACTCTAAAGATCGGGAAGACTATGATCTACACGTTCTTCCTATGTAGGTGGCATTACAATCTGAACATTTTAGTATTCACCGTTTACCATTTAGTAGAACACCACCATTCACATAATTTAAGGGGTCTTTGAAATTAGATATACACTGACCCAAATTATTGGGTACTTTAAAAAAAAACGTGGATGTTTTCAACTAAACGTTTTACTTACTGAGCTTAATTTCCTTGTAGATATCCTGTATATCTTACAATATTATAGAACCATTTGAATAAAATTTACTTTAAAAGGTTGCTTAAAATTTATCAAAGGGTCGTCCACATAAATATTTGGTTTTATGATGCTAGCAATGTTGCGGTTTTTAGCTTCTTGCTTCATCGCTAATGTTACTAGCCATTTTATGTTACAGCCCTGTGTTACTGCTTGTATAAAAGCAGCGTCACAGGGTAAGACCATTTGTCACTCGACACTAAGGGGTAGGCAGATTGAGATCTCAGTGCCGAGAGACAGTTCTTGTATTTATAATACAGAACACGATACTGGTACGTCTCGAGTGAGAGGAGTAGGCAGATTGAGACCCCGAACTCGAACCGAATTGGATCCCTTTTGATAATGGCTCCAAAATGGGAGCCGAAACGTCGAGCATTAAATTCTCAACGCGGTTCTTCCCGAGAACCTAGTAATTTTCATTCATCTGACCGCGGAAATTTATCCGAATGTTTAATTATATTTATATACAGATAGTCAACTCGGCACTCTGTCAAGGCTTGTAATTAGAACCCCCCTGCAGTGGTTATCACATAGTGAGAAACCAAATAGACTATCTACTAATCAATGAAAGATACAGAAACAGCATAATGTCAATTAAGACATACCCTGGTGCAGATATATCATCTAATCACAATCCACTAGTTGCAAGAATGAAAATAAAACTAAAGAAAATTAATAGCACAACCCCCAAAAAAGCAGTTGATATCAACAAATTACGAAAACCAGAAGTAAGAGAGCAGATGATACAAGAAATTGATGAAGCAGTAACAAAGATACAACCCATAAAAGACAACACACAAGTTAACATCAATGAGAATTGGACAGACATTAAAACAGCGTTAATGAAACCAAGCATAAGTCACCTCCATAAAAGTAAAGAATATAAAAAAGAATGGATGACAGATGAGATACTGAACTTAATGGATGAAAGAAGAAAACAGAAAAACAAAAAGAACCAGAAGTATAAAGAGATACAAAAAGAAATTCGTCTAAAAATACGCACAGCTAAAGAAAACTGGTACGGGGAAAAATGCGAAGAAATCGAACAACTACAAAATAAACACGACAGCTTTAATGCACATCGGAAGATCAAAGAATTGACGAGGAGACAAAGTAACAGACACAACATAATAGTAGACGAGAGTGGAAACATTATTATGGACACAGAAGAAAAATTAAGAGTCTGGAAACAGTACATAGAACAACTATTTAAAGATCAAAAAGACAATGTAGATAACGAATACATAAACAGTGACACAGGACCAGAAATAACAAGTAATGAAGTGGAATACACGATTAAAGAAATGAGGTCGGGGAAGGCTACAGGCCCAGATGAACTACCAATAGACATAATTAAACTCATCAAAGGCAACAACTTAATAAAGATCGTGGAACTATTTAACAGCATTTACAAATCTGGTATCATACCTAATGAATGGCTAGTAACAACAATAATAGCCATACCCAAAAAGTCTAATGCGAGACAATGCTCGGAATATCGCACCATCAGTCTCATGTGTCATATATTAAAGGTCTTCTTAAAAATCATTCATCGGAGAATATATAAAAAATTGGAACTTGACATCGGACCCTCCCAATTTGGCTTTAGAGACGGACTAGGAACTAGAGAGGCACTGTTTGCTTTTAATGTTCTAACACAACGATGCTTAGACGTAAATCAGGACATATTTGTGTGTTTCCTAGACTATAACAAAGCATTTGATACAGTAAAACATAGGCCACTGATGCAAATACTGGAAAATAAAAATATTGATACAAGGGACATGCGAGTGATAAGGAATCTATACTACAAACAAGAAGCTACAGTACGAATTAACAGCTCGATATCAGATGGAATACAGATCAAAAGAGGTGTTCGGCAGGGCTGTGTGTTATCTCCAACCTTGTTCAATATCTACGCGGAAGAAGTTATTAAAAAAGCTCTTATAAACGAAAAAGCCGGAATAAAGATTAACGGTCACCCCATTTGCAATATCCGATATGCTGATGATACCGCGCTCATAGCAGAAAATATTGACGACCTACAGAGAATACTAAACAAAGTGGTAGAAGCAAGTGAAGAATTTGGTCTGTCACTGAATACAAAGAAGACCAAATTCATGATAATTACAAAGAAACGTATCAATAATATCAACTTACATGTAGGACAGAATCTCATTGAACGAGTACAAAATTACAATTACCTCGGAACAAATATTAACGAGTCAAACGAATACACCAGAGAAATAAGAATAAGAATGGAGAAAGCCCGCAGTGCATTTAACAATATGAAACAAATATTGTGTAGCCGTAACCTAAGCCTAAAGCTGAAAATACGAATGCTTAAATGTTATGTTTTCTCGGTCCTGTTATATGGGGTGGAGGCGTGGACACTAAATAAGCAATGTATGGGTAAGCTGGAGGTATTTGAGATGTGGGCGTACCGAAGAATGTTAAAAATCTCCTGGAAGGATAAGATAACTAACCAAGTTGTATTAGACAGGATGAAAAAACAAAAGGAGGTCGTATTGAGTGTCAAAATGAGGAAACTACAGTACCTGGGACATATTACACGTGGGAATAAATATCAACTGTTGCAACTAATTATGCAAGGAAAGATTGAAGGTAGGCGCAGCATAGGTAGAAGAAGAATGTCATGGTTGAGAAACCTCAGGGAGTGGTTTGCTTGCACTTCCATACAATTGTTCCGAGCGGCAGCCTCCAGGGTCAAAATTGCCATGATGATAGCCAACCTTCGTAGCGGAGATGGCACGTGAAGAAGAAGAAGAAGAAGAAGAAGCAGTGGTTATAATAAAAACTTGTTAATTAACCTTTTTACTTTATTGTTCAACTATTGATTTTAAATTGATTTGAAAAAGAAATCTTTAATAAAGACAAAAAGTAACAATCGAAGAATTTATTGATTTATTGATAATCATTCTTTTACCCACTTCCCTGAGGGCTCTCCGAAAGAGCGTTTACAATCCTATAGCAATAGTTTATAAATATGCGAAAGTAGACTTATGGGCCTGTAATTCCTGAGGTCGGTAGCATCCTCTTTTTTACAATTGTTTACAATTGTTTATCATTATTAATTTAGGTTATAGTTTTTTTTGGCAGTAATTTATGTATCACTGATACTTTACTCAATGCCACCTTTTCTAGTATAAATAACGCCCACTTTTTACCAGTCACCTGATTTCTTTACATACTCTCATTTAATTTCCTGTTAAAACTTTGCGGTAGATTACCAAAGGCCATTTCTTTCTCAAATACCCCATCATACGTTTCACCATTAACCCTATAATTACTTTGTGAAACGACCTCCCTAGAGATACACCCATGTAGAGAACCGAGTCGGTGGACGACGGAGAAGTGGAAAAGGCCCTTTCTAATTCCGTTGTGCTCATTCTCTAATTTATTTGTTCATTGCTTTTAATCAGACGTTTCGGCCGTGATTAAAATGTCGGGGAGAAGTTCTCGTTAAAAAGTGTCGCGAGCCCGAAAGACCGGCCGCCGAGTCCGAAAAAAGTGTGGCGGTAAAGCGTTTAAGAGCTTTAAAACGGAAAAGGAAATTTAGTTGTTTGATATTTATGATCAGTCGCTGTTATTTAACATTTTTATGGGATTTTGCAATAGTTAATTATGTTTTATTGATGCATCGATAAATTTAAATCAAATTTCAAATCAAATCAAACTCAAACAGACATTGGAGTACATAACTTGTTTATATTGATTAATGTGGTCCTTTTAGTCCTTGTGGGCCGTATCAAATTTTAAATTTATGTTTAAAATTTAACATAAAATAAAAAAATCAATGAAATATTTGAGGCAATGGTTTATCCTATGCGTACTACCAAACATTGATAACACAGGCCAACGATGAAAAAACTTTTTCACTAAAAATACCCTATTCTAATGTCTTTCAGGTCGCTGAATCCAAATATGATGCTTACAAAGCTGTATCACCCACAATTTCTTCACATTTTGTAGTAACATTTTTTTAATTAAGCGATTTCTACAGAATTTAACATATACTATAATAGTTTAAATATAATCAAAAAAGTAGAGGTAATGTACTTAAATTGTGTTGGTAGCACTGCTGAAACATACTAAAAGATCAAAAAAGGTAAATTCCATTTGAACGTTAACAGCTGATATTTGTTTACTGTCAATCTAACCTCACTTTCACGGTTTTTGTACACGTGCTCAACACAATGTCTAACCGCGGTTGTAAAAACTCTGTTGACAGTTTTTGTTATATTTGTGGTGAGTTTGTGATTAAAAAACACCAAAGAAACATTACGGACTTTGTGAAAAAGGTTTATCGATCATACTTTGGAACTTTACTTGGCGATCAGGATAAATTTTGGGCGCCGCATAAGGTATGTTATGTATGTGTTGAAGATCTAAGAAAATGGTCAAAAAAGGAGAAAAAATCCTTCAAATTTGCAGTTCCTATGATATGGAGAGAGCAAAGAAATCATTCTGATGATTGTTACTTTTGTAGTCTTGATGTAACTGGTCACAACTCAAAAAATAAGAAGGTAATAAGCTACCCTAACCTTATGTCTGCCATCCGACCAGTGAAACACGGTCAAGATATGCCGGTCCCTGAACCTCCAGATGATTTGGATTCCATTCAAACTGAACCATCTTATGATGTAGAATCTGAGTTAGGTGAACAAGATGATGAAGAATTTCGATGTATTACAGAAAATGTAGAGCCTAAATTGTTTACTCAGATTAAACTTAATGACTTGGTTAGGGATCTAGGCTTAACTAAAGAAAAAGCTGAATTGCTTGGCTCTAGACTAAAAGAAAAGAACTTGTTGGGTGCTGAAACCAGCATTTATGTGTATAGAAAGAGAGAGCAACAATTTTCAAAATTTTTTGAACAAGATGGTGATTTGGTGTACTGTACAGACATTACAGGTCTGATGAATGAATTTGGTGTTGAGTACAAAAAGGAAGACTGGAGGCTGTTCATTGACTCATCCAAAAGAAGTTTAAAGGCTGTTTTATTACACAATGGAAACCAGTACGCATCTATACCTGTTGGTCATTCTGTACACATGAAAGAAAGCTATGAAAACCTAGAAATAGTGCTGAATAAAATAGGCTATTGTGATCATGGTTGGATGATATGTGGTGATTTAAAAGTAACATGTATGCTACTAGAGATCAATATTGGTGCAAAAAGAACTGGCCTGCTAGGGAATCTTTAAAACCAGGTGAAAAGAACATTCTTCGCAAAAACCTCGTAGATCCAAAAAAAGTGCTCCTACCACCTCTTCACATAAAGTTAGGTCTCATGAAACAGTTTGTGAAGGCTTTGCCTAAAGATGGGCCATGTTTTATGTATCTCTGCCTAAAGTTTCCACACCTCTCAGAAGCTAAACTGAAAGAAGGCGTCTTTGTCGGACCAGACATTAGAAAAATGATGTTAGACCTTAACTTTGAATCGACAATGACCTCAAATGAGAAAGAAGCATGGGTGTCATTCAAGCAAGTGGTTACCAAGTTCTTTGGGAATAAAAAAGATCCAGAATATGTTGCTATTGTTGCTAACATGTTAAAGAACTTTAAAAAGTTAGGATGTTTGATGAGCCTGAAAGTTCACTTCCTGAACAGTCATCTTGATTACTTCCCGGAAAACTTGGGCGATGTAAGTGAGGAGCAAGGAGAGCGTTTTCACCAGGACATTAAACTGATGGAAAAACGCTATCAGGGCCGCTGGAACACTAACATGATGGGGGACTACTGTTGGTCACTTCACAGAGAAGTTCAGCAGGCGACTCATCGTAGAAAAAGCTACACAAGAAGTTTCAAAGAAAAGAGGGAAAGAAAATACAAACCAATCCCAGATGACTAATGGAACCTGTATTATATCATATGTATAACTGTTTCAAGTAACCTATTGTAATAATATATTCATGATTATGATGTAACATAGTGTTTCATTAATTTCACCATATACCGTATTTATACTACATAAGAAACTACATAAAAATGTATACTACATAAAAACCCAAATTGCAGAAAAACTATGGGTGATACAAAAAAACTAAGGCCAGATTTGGATTCAGCACATAAAAATCAATAAAAATCAGCTATTAAAGTAAAAAAAGTTTTCACAAAAAAATTTTTCGTCGGCCTGTGTAATAGTTTCAACGCAAAGTTACAAAGGTTAGGAAAACGATCCTTGGAGACTAACTTCCAAAAGGTGCTAATGTCTTCATTTTTCTTTGCTTAAAACAAACGACTCTGACTGTAGTTCGCATAGCTTTAATTGGTATTCTGCTGATTGGTTTTAAATGTTGACACCCATTTGATATGTTAAAACGCTTAAGATCGGGTTTTAGTGAATCAAATTCCGAAAACCTTTCATCGAATTCTCTTTTTATTTCTGTAAGAACTTTTCCAAGCCTCGAGAAATCGACCATGGTTTCTTCTTAATTTATTTCGAAACGCATAGGAAAATACGTGAGGTCGTTTGTTGTCATGCAGTTCTTAAAAAAAGTCAAGTTTATCAAGTTCTTTGCGAAACTTGATTACGAAATTTGATCTCGATTTGACCAACCAATTGTGATACTGTCATATTTACTTGCACTGAACCAGCGTATCTCTGAATGTAAAGGGACGTCCTTATATTCAATATTTAATTCCTCCAAGAGAGAGATGAATTTTCGGTGTGGATGAGCTCTGTTTCCTCCTCTTAAACTGTTTACTATCTGCACTACAGTTTTCATAGTATCGTTGATTTTAATTATTTTTCCGCAAAGAGCCTATTGATGGATAATGCAATGAAAAATAACACAGTTATTACCATTTTTCCACAAAAGAACAACCAATCCCGTTATGCGTCCCGTCATTGCTTTTGCTCCGTCATTGCAAACGCAAGAGCACTTTTAAAAACCGCCTATATTTTTCACACCGTCACTAACTGCTTCAAATATATACCTTTATACCTTTGGTCCCGTCTTTCATGTGGTGCATTCATAGAAATTCCTCATTTACATAAAAATCTTCACTGAAGCATCTAACAAAAATTAATAACTGATTTTTGTAAATAATATCAACGGCTTCGTACAGGGCTAAGGAGTAGTACAAACAATCACGAACTGTGTCGACCATTTCTTTAAATACATGAGTATTCAGCTCACTAACTTGTCTAGATACAGTTTGATAAGAAACTAAAACACATTCAAAATTTTTGGCCATCTTTTCATCTCCAAAGGATCGTGCCATTTAAACGGCACACCGCTTGATCATTTCTACATCTCTAAATGCTTTCTTACTTTTGACCAGCTCTAAACATACTTCATTTGATGCTGCTAAGCTTGATGATTGAACAGCCGTTGGTTTTGTGAATGGAGATTTTTGTTTATTCAATTTAGTTTTAAGTTCTTTTACAAAAGTATTACGAACTTCATCTTGATATTTGTTGTCTATTGTTTTGTGTTGGGTTTCATAATGCGTACTAAGTTTGTATTTTTTTGATAACACGAGTACTTGACAAAAAATAATGCACTGAGATTTGCCTTTTAATTCGATAAAGAAATATTGAGTGTTCCATTTTTCTTGGAATGTACGATTCTCTTCAAAAATTTTTCGTTTTTTGGCACCACTCATTCTGAATTTGACCTTTAATTTATTCGCCACTGTTAATTTAAGCACTAGAGCAATCAAGAGAAGGTGTTAAAATTAACGGCAGAGTTCGAAATAATGTACGATACGCCGACGACACGGTCCTAATTGCAGAGAGCGCACAGGATCTCCAGACACTCTTAGATCGCGTCAGATCGATCGGAGAACAATACGGCCTCAGCATTAACGTCAAGAAAACAAAAACAATGATTGTCTCCAAAACATCCATCCATCCACCCATGGCTTTAAACGTAATGGTAACATTATCGAAAATGTCGAGAAATTTCGATATCTAGGGTGCTGGATAACGAAAGATATAGATCCAGACATAGAAATAAAATCGCGAATTGAACAAGCAAGAAATGTCTTTTTAAAAATAAAACAAATGTTTACGTCCCAAACCTCAATCTCAAAATCCGATACCGAATGCTGAAATGTTCCGTTTACAGCACCTTACTATATGGAATGGAGGCCTGGACCTTCAAAATCAACTCACTAAGGCGTTTGGAAAGTTTTGAAATGTGGTTATTTCGAAGGATGCTGAAAGTCCCCTGGACAGCGCATATGAGCAACGAGCAGGTCCTACACAAGATGGGTACCGACAGAGAACTCTTAAAAATAATGAAAACACGGAAAATCTCATATTTGGGACACATATACAGAAATGAGAAATACCAGCTACTGCAGCTTCTTATAGGGGGGAAGGTAGAAGGAAAACGTGGTCCTGGTAGACGGCAGGCGTCCTGGTTGAAGAACATTCGTGAGTGGACTGGTTTGGATTCTCAATCTTTAATAAGAAAAGCCAGGAACAGAAATGATTTTGCTGAGGTTATCGCCAACCTTCATTGAAGACGGCACCCAAAGAAGAAGAGTTAATTTAACACGACACTTACTCAGTACGACAGCTGACTAAAGCTAACTGCCCGCTCATCGGGAGCGGGTGTTCAAGGTTAACTACTTTCTTAAGATTGTGGAAAGCTAGAAAGGATTGGAACAGGTAAAAGTTATCAATGGCAATATTTTTGAAATGTGTTTTCGGGGGCGCAGTTTACCCAGAGAACTACGAACGCAGAGAAGCGAGACTCCTTTGATCTTGCGTGGGCAAGCCGCCAACGAGTGAAAATGGCAGGAAAGCACCTTATTTACTAATAGTCAGTGGGCATATTACACAATATAAATTCTTAAATAAAATTGAGCATTTATGTTGACTTTCAATAAATAGGAAATATTGCACTGAAAAAATAATTACATGCAGGGCCGGCTTTTGTTGACATTCTAAATGGTGTAATTATTTTTGATTTAAAAAAGGTTGCAAATACATCGCACAACGCAAAGTAATGGTGAAAATCGTATTGATGGAACCATAGATGAAAATATTTTTTTGTTTATTCTGATGTTGGCATTGATAATACAATAATAAACCGATTCTTTTTGGCTTGTGTTGATACAAGATATAATTTGTTCGTCGTGGAATTTCCTAATAAATTATCTTTCGTAATGTAATCGAAAAATAAGAAAGCCATTGTAACTGCCACGGAAATTTCACAGACTCTAAAAATTCCAATTCTCTTTGGGTGAGACTGAGAAACAAGAAACTTTATATTGATATCGATTGTTAATGTCTTGGAAACCTATTAAAATTACATTTTTTCTTTAAAAACCGTCTAGGTTTTCTGGAATAGAGATCGAAACGTCAGTAAATTAAACATGTAAATAGATGCATTGTGACTTATTTCAAACAAACACAAAATATGAATTAAACATTTGAATAAATATATTGTTACTTATTCCCAACATTATTTTTAAATATACAGAAGCGCAAGCAAAAAGTCATAGAAAAATAAATGAATATTACTATCATTTGTATATTTGAAAACGATCTCTTTATATAGAGATCGAAAAGTCAGTAAATTAAAGCTATGAACAAATATTTTGTGGCTTATCCCCTGCAGTTTTCTAAAAATACAGAATGCCACAAACAAAAAGCTATAAAAAACAAGTAATTTTGCAGAAAGCTTACTGATGCCACCCGGCTGACGCAGAGGTTATGCTGAAACGTCAACAATAACCAGAAGACATTTTAAATACTTATAAATTAAACTTTTAACTATAACCTATAACTATAAACTTATATATTTAACTTATATATTTTAACTATAATTATAAACTATAACTATAAACTTTTAACTACTAAGTAAATTAGATAAATGGTCAAATGCACTTGTATAATCGAGAGTTTACCACAGATGCCTACGGACTATCGTAAGCAACTAAAGTTGAAGAAAACGCACGTGTTTTTGACAGTAAACCACCCTATTTGGGTCATGCGTATACAGAAAAGATACAGGGATTTCGGGCCTCGTGTCGCTTCTCTGTGTTCGTAGTTCTCTGGTTTAACGAACCTCGGGCCGCATTCAGCCGCCTGCCTGATGTTGGACCACACTGATATAGAGTTTCGTGGCTAATACGCAATACAGTTTAACTTTCGCTAAAATTATCTAAAGGCAAATAACCAATAAAAAAAATTCTTTGAATTTTCTACAATTCTTAGACAATTTCTAAACTAGAGCATATTGTGAACTTGTTTCATTCTGATGAAATCGAATGGTCGGATCTCTTTGACCAGGAATATTATTATTTGGAAATGTTGCGGTTAAAAATGGAACTACGTAGGTTTGAAACATCTCTCAATGCCTTTTACCTGACACAGTACCGCCAAAAAAATACGGTACTTCAATGGTATTCCTAACAATCCCAACCCATATATTAGCTTTTCGGAGATATTGGGTACAAACTTCCAGTGTCCAATTGGGATTTTCTGTTGCCCAATAACGACAATGTTGCCTATTAACAATACCATCTAAACAAAAAGTGGCCTCGTCGGAGAACAAAACATTATTATTTAAATCCATTATTTTTTTTTTTTTATTTACAAAATTGCTTCAACCACTAGGGGTTATTAGCATGGTACAATAAATTACATAAATGTTAATATGTTACTGTATATTTTGTGAAATAGTCCTGTATTTTGTAAAAAGTTTATAGTTTTATCATTATTGAAGCCGTTTAAGCACTCTTTGGATGAAGTGGGTAATCCAGCTTGAAGTCGTTCTAGGGTGTACAAAGGGCAGTCCACTAGCACATGGTCCACTGAAATTACACAATCACAACTGTAGCACATGGGAATTTGTTCATTACTTAGAAGGTAATCGTGAGTTAACTTCGTATGGCCTATACGTAATCTACAGATGCACACTTGGTCTCGTCGCTTGAATGGGAATTTGTATATAGCTACCTCTTGCTTAATGTTTTTCATGGATGTCTCTGAATTGTTCCAGTGTAGTTGCCATTCCTCGCTTATTTTGTTTCTAATATATTGCTTCAGTTCGCTATGAACGCATTTAGTGAATAATGTTGATTGTGGATTTTCTGCTGCTTCCCTGGGCAACTGATCAGCTTTTTCGTTTCCAGTTATACCACAGTGTGACGGAACCCAAAGGAATTTAACAAATCGGTCGTTTTCTTGACATTTTATTAGTTCTGACTTTATAAGCAATAGAATGGGATGGTTTGTGTATAACTGTTTCATAGAGCTGAGAGCACTTAAAGAGGCAGTTATTATCAAAGGGTTTTTTATGTTTTTATTATTCACAAATGTTATTGCTTGCAAAATAGCAAGAAGTTCTGCGAAAAATATTGTTGATCGTGGGGAAAGTGAAAAGGAGTAGTCTTGGTGTAGAGTTGTAAAAGAAGCATGGACGGTATGCATTTGGACATTAGTAATTTAAATTCTTCTAGACGGGTGTAAAATCCGTTCAGATTCCACTGAACTATGGAGTTGAATTTTTAATTAATAGCCGTATCGCTGCAATCTGTAGAGGAATAGTCATCCAGTAGTTTACAAAGTTTCTTAATTAGTCTTGTACATCGTGTTTTCAAGTATCTTTGTGATAGCACTGGATAAAGGTTTTTTAGGAGATCTATTAACCCTTCGATATCTTCCGTGTATGTTTTAGCTATACTAAGCGGATCTGCAACTCCATGGGTGTTTTCAAATAAATCTATTATCTCTTCTTGACTTAAACAGCTACTGTTTGACTTATTTTGAAAAAAATCAACTGTACAGTTAGTAATATCTTCAGCTATGTTGTGGTGGATTTGGACATCTGTTTTTGTTCTTTTGTATTTTGTATTGGGTTTTTAAAAGGATTTACACCCTCCGGTTCAGGAGAATTTGTTATATCAGAAGCATTTCTTTTAGGTGTTTGAGCTACTGTTTGAGTTTCATTTATAGTTCTATTTATTTTACCAGGTTCAGAAGCATTTGTTTCGGGTATTTGTACTTTTGTTTGAGTTTTTATTAGAGTTTCATTTATTTTACCCGATACTGCCTCCATTGGTTGGGAGTTATCGAAAAAGGTGGAGTTTATTGGTGTGGGTGAAGTGATGGTTTCAGTAGGTTGTGGATTACTGATTTGTTTGGTAAGTACGGGATAATGTACTGTAGATTGAGTTGTATTTTGTTGTGAACTAACAGTCTGGTCACATTGTGATTGAGAAATGTGTGTTATATTGTCATCAGTGGATTGATTATTATGATTTGGGCATCGAGATGCTAAATGATTAGTTTGTTTACAAACAAAGCACGCTTGATTTTCTAGTGAGAGAAATATTCGATAGTTCGATTGATCATGGTTAATTAGTATTGAATCGGGGATCTTTTCAAGATTTGTAGGGGCTATATAAGTAAAACGTCGAAAACTAATGATATGCCTAAAACTATGATTTGATGTTCCGATCCGTAAAAAATCTATTGGTGTTATTTGATGGATTCCTATCTTTTTGAGTTCATTTTGTATTATATTATGTGGTACAGAAGGAGATATATTAGAAATAATTAATTTTTTATTTGGAGTAATTAGTTTTCTAGCTTGAATACGATATTGGTTTACTGTTATTATCCCATTATCCGTTTCCAAAAATTTTTGAACAATATTTTCCGAAGTGAAGTAGATGCATATACGATCATTAACAATTCTGGATATTGCAAGTATATTTGTGGAAATCCATTATTTTGATTACACAATTCTTGCATATTTTCGCAAAACTCCATGCATCTATCAATGTCGTCTTCATTGAGTTTATGTATAAGTTTATTTTTAAATTAACGTAATTTTGCCTTTTTTAGAATTTTATGAACAGCACCACGACAGATCTCACTGTTAGTTGATAAAGATGTCATTAAAGAATGAGGATTTTCTTTAATTTTAAGCAATACATTTCTTTTTAAATTTTGATTATAAAAAATCCTCAATCCTCAAACCTCCAAGTGAACGGTTATTCTTTTCCTCGTCACATCGTTTACTGATTTGACTCACTAACTAAATATGCCATAACTTTTCTACGTTTCGAACTAATCCCGAATTCAAAATTTAAATATAAAATGTAAAAGCGAAAAAACTTTTTCCTGGAAGAGTTTATTTCCACCTTCATTCCTCAGTCTAAAGCTTATTGAATAAAATTAAGTTTTCTTGGTTACGTGACAAATTTGATTAACTCTAATTTCAACGTCCATTTTAATCAGAAAAAAGTTTCAGCAGTGTCATCCAGAAAAACTTCGAAGAAGTTTTTAGAAAAAAATCTGAAATATTGGAAAGTTTTAATATTCCACTAAGAGTTTTATTACAGGCTGAGAGTGTTGTTACCGTATTTTTATGAACTACTCACAAAATTTGCCAGAAGATGGCATGTTCAAATGAATTTAATTTAATATTATAATAATTTATTGTGTGAAGTCCTCTCATAGGAGTTACTATCCGGGTAGCTTTTGGACAGTCAGAGACAGAGTTCAAAATAAAAATAAAACTTTATTGTCTTCCTTAAATTAAATTGAGAAAAATCTTATGTACATATTTACAATTTAGTTTAGTCTTCTCAGTACCTGGCCTATTTATTCAAATTAAGTTTGACCTTGTCGTATGAAATTAGACTTATCGGCAAGCGAGTGTGTTTTTGAAATTTTACGTGAACGTTGTATCGATTTAATAACAGCGGACGATAGGTACGAAGAAAGGAAAGGAACTCAACACGTCCCATAAGTGATTCGGGTTAATAGGACACTCCTCGACAGTCTCAACACGACTGCTTCGGAGTACGGGTAATGAAGAGCTTAACACGCTCTTCGGGTAGCGGCGGTATGGAACCGAAAAACTTGTGAACTCAACACGTCCACAAGCCGGGGTAGGGAAGAAGAGAACCTTCAGTCAACACCTGTCGATTCTCCTCTATGAGGAAATGTTGCGGTTTATATAGCGGAGCTTGGTAATTAGTTTTGCCCTTTCTACTGTCGATACACTCCTACTACATGGGTGATGGCTTGGACTCATCGTTACAATTGTTTTCACAGCCGTAATTTTCCATGTCTTTTGCATTCGCTTAACAGAAATTTGTCTGTTAATTAGCGCTACTGCATCTTCATTTGGGGTACACACTACAACAATTACGATGTTGTGCCAATTCTTTTTTATTTCCAGTATTAGCAGTTGTTCATTTACTTCAGTCCACGATTTAATATTGTTTTTAAGATTTTTTCGAATGACAATAGAGACTCCTTTATTAGCTCTGTTATCTTAACTCACTTCATTGTAGATATATATATATATATATATATATATATATATATATATAAATATATATATATATAAATATATATATATATATATATATATATATATATATATATATAGAAAAGAAATTTAATCTTTGTAGATAAGTTAACTTTAAGAGTTTAAGTAAACTCTTAAATATTGGGGAAATCTGCAAGAAAAATTCTAATGTGTATCAATTGTTTTGCCGAACGTTTTCGCCAAAGAGAATTAATTTGGCTTCTTCAGGCTTGCTTTTCTTAGATACATCTCATTAAGATATTATTTTAATAATACATGAACAATATACTAATTAAAAAAAATTTCAGTTAAGAAGATTCTAAACTAATATCTCCCCAGACTGGGATGTAACTTCATCGGTTTTACCAATGCACCTTAACGACATAAATATTCAAAAGCCTACTTATAATTGTCAGCGCTTGCGTTCTATGAAAACAGAACCTCACATTAAAACTTTATAACAATCAAAATTTAGTTATTGCCGACAATACAAAGAATTACTTCCTTTAAATGTAGTTACATTGGGTTTTCCGATTAACCTTGGGTAAACTTTTGCGTTTTAAGTTCAAAGCTACCATACATTTTCAACGTTAACAAAAAAACTTTTTTGCACATAGTAACAAAAAAACACCACTATGTTGTTACTAGCTAAAATTTTTAACATCCTAACTCGACATTTCTAAAATTTACGGTAAGACAAATGTTTTTTATTAGATAATATATGGTAGCTAATTATAATTTATTCTCTTTCAGCCCTGAAGAAGCCAAATTAATTATCTTTGGCGAAAACGTTCGGCGAAACAATTGATACACATTGGAATTTTTCTTGCAGATTTCCCCAATATTTAAGAGTGTATTATATATATATATATATATATATATATATATATATATATATATATATATATATATATATATATATATATATATATTCCTATCTCTTCATTTCTTTTTCCCGTTTTCTTGGTCTCTGTATGACGAAATGATGTTATACCCAGAGTCACCTTCATCTACTTCTAGTCATTGTAAAACACCTTCATCAGCTACATGTTCTCTGACATTATTATGTATTGTCCTATAAAAATCAGTAACTTTCAACCCTTCTAAATCTATGTCTGCATCTTGGCTGTCAAACAATTAGAATTGGAATGCGTGGAATTCTTCCAAGCATTTTTTAATATTTGTTCTTTTACCTCATCCCATGCTGCAGCAAAATTAAAAATTGTTGATTTTAAATTGTTAGACCTTAAGTTCGGCAAGGTACGCTGCCCTCTTGTATCTTCTGCATTATCTCCATCTTATAACACAACCATTACTTCGTCTAAAATCACTTTCTGCGATGTATTCGTTTGACTGCCAAAATTATTCCCTGACCATGTGTTGAATAAGCGATGTTGTATTTTTTAGCAAAAACATACACCTAAAGTTGCTATCTTCTCAACGTAGAATATTTTCAGAAAAGTAAACAGGAGCGTTATCTAAAAGCAATAAAGCTTTCACCTCTTCTGTCAGTACTTCCAATTTCTTCTCTTGAAATTTTCTCACTGAAGGTACAAATTCTTTCAAAAACCAATTTTTGAAAATATCTGAGGTGAACCACTCCTTCTTAAAGCTACAATATGAAACGGACATATGATGCATTATGTCTTCTCAAACTCTAGATTTACGAGATTTGCCAACCATTACAGGAGTCACTATATGCGATCCATCGGCATTACCACAAAGCAGTGCCGAAATCCTGTCCTTGCTGATTTTTCTTCTAGAATTCGATTTTGCATATTTCGAGGCTTGTGCGCTTTCAGGCAAAGTACGCTATAAAAAACCTGTTACGTCAACATTTTAAATCTGAGATTCTATATTCTAATAGCATTTCGTTACTTATATGTGCTACTAATTTTTGCCTAAAAGGTTCTCTTTCTTCTTTTGGTGCACCTAAAGCTTTGCCGCAAATTCTTTTATTTGTAATTTCGTGCCTTTTGCGAAGGGCACCAGAGTCATCCATCACTTGCGCTAAATGGTATGTCCATATTATAATTTGCTAATTTAATTGCAGATTTAAATTTGACTGCTCGGACCGGGATCCCACTAGAACGTTGTTGGCCAAACCATTTTAAGATTGCTTCTTTCAGTGAAGTTTCACTGAAACTTCACTGAAAGACACTGAGTCAATTTTATTTGTTTTCTAAGATTGCTGTGCTCTCCTACATCACACATTAATGTAGATTTATTTATTTTGCTTTTGTTTGTTATTATGTCCAAAAGTTTGCTTTTTTATGCGATATTAATCACATATATGAGACACAGATGCTCCAGACTCCAATTTTTGTATATTCTTTACTTTTTGATTGATCGTTAGATTGAATTTTTCCGTTTGTCTATATTTAAAGGGTAAGATTGTGAAAATTTTATTCACAACAAGCCTTTATTTTTCAGCAAAAACTATATACATATTACTATTAGAAATGTATTTTCTTACGCTAAATTTTATTGAAATTCTTAGTAAAATACAGTGGTATGGGACCGGTTAAGCGTGTATACTATTAATGATTGCATGTATTTTTCGTTTTTTATTTATTTTGTGACAAAATTTTCTTGTAAACACTTTTAGAACTACGTAAACACTTCTAGTTTGCTGTAAAGTCCAATATATTAGGATTATTGGATGTTAATTGGCAAAGGAGTACATTGTATACTTTACGGCAAATAACGAAATAATGAATATTTCAAAGTCATGGCATTAACAATGTATGAAATGTGGCAATTAAATGGTAATTTTTCTACTTCGGTTAATATTAACAAAGTTTTAGCATAACATTTAAAATATACATCTATATAATAGCAGACTAAAAAGTTTGAGCGTATATGCCGCATGTGGTCTTCCAAAGATAACTCTAAAAATGCAGAAACTACTTAATCTTGAGCGAAACTTCATACAAAACCGAAAACTTGAAAGTTACTCGGAAAATATGAACTAAGGTTATTCTGCGGAAAATGACCGAGTGTCTAACAGAATAAAACTGCGCTTTTTGGGCTGGCGTCTCCAATTTTCAACAAAGTCAATACCGAAAAGAAATGATCCTCTTGAACTTTGTATCCTTCGAATTCTACTTTATTTAATGAGTTTGGTGGAGCGCCAAGTCAATTTCCAATTATTCACAACTCCTTCCAATGAAAATCGGTATAAATAATATTTAAAAGTCGAACAGAAACTTTTATAAAAGAATATCGGCTGTGAATGTGCCAGAAACTTTACAGGCTAGCGTTGGGAACTATTATTATCGACATATATTAATTGGTTATTGAAATAGTATTCCCTATTCACTAGCGTGAGAAATAATCAATTTTGTTGTTTGTTTTCTAGTCATATTCGGAATCTATTTTGTACCCAAAGGATTTAAAACATTTGTTTCTAAAAAAACAACTGCTTTTATTGAATTATCATTTAGTAAAGACAAATTAAGTTATTTATACCTCACTTAGGTGAAGCGCCTTTTCAAGGTGTGGACTCCCTGGCCAGGGAGAGAAGTGGTGTGAGAAGACGTCAATCTACGAAAGCAATTAGTAAGTGTACACAATTTTGTTTTTTTGACAAAAAGTGGTGGTGGGGCTAAGAACCAGTAGTCCGTCAGTTATGTGTAATGGTGATGTGTGCGTAGGTGTTGATGAAGGAGGTGTAGGGTGTAGCGTCATGCAATTCGGAGGAGGTACCGTAGTCAGTTACCAGCTATACATTTGGGAACTATTATTGATCTTTCGGATAGAGCAAGTTTGGCTTGTAGATAGTTTGCTACGATATTTGAGGGGGATCGCTTCTAGGATGTTGAAGTACTCATTAGGAAGTTTGTTTTCAACGAAGTTTGAAAGTTTGGCTATAAGGAAGGGAACTTACACTCCTGGATACCTGGTGAGTATGTATCCTAGGTGGTGGCATCTTGAGGACCTCTTTGGCTCTGGTGTTGGAGCTGTTTATGGTTCTCATTGTGTAGTTTTTGCTGAGAGTAAGTAGTCTACTCTCGATTGTGGGGGTGTTGGCCAGTTGATGGATGAGTGGTGATGGGGAATCTGCTCGCTTTCTCATGACCTTTCTCAAGCTCTTACCTTTAGTGACCTATATGGCGTTACATTAACAGTTGTTCAGTAGAGGGTAAATAATCGCCCTGTACTCAACAATTGATCTGATTAAGTGTTGTATGTGTGGAGAAGAGTTCTGCTGTGTGCCCCTCAAGACCTTTCAGCTATAGCACTAAGGAGTCTAGCCATCTTCTTTACCTTATTAAGTGTGAGGTTGAGTTCAGTCTCCCAGTGGAGGTGCCTTTGAAATGGCACACCCAAATAGTTAAATGAGCTCTAATAATGGATTCTAGTTCCGTAGAGCTCCAGCTTGTAACCATCCTCATCGACCCTGTTGCTAGCGTGTCTGAAAAAAATGGCTTGTATCTTGTTGGGATTGAGTGTGACTCTCCATTTATTGCACCACTTGACTATTTTGACCCATTGAGCGCAGGGAGATTCCTTATGGTTCCCTCTACCGTGCCTGAGGCGAGCAATGCTGTGTCATCAGCATAAAGTAGGATGGTTTCGTTTTGATTGTGGGGGTGTGGGAGGTCGCTGTTGTATACTGTGTATAGGACTGGTGCTAAAATTGAGCCTTGTGGTACTCCAGCTAGTGACGTAAAGGGGTGTCGTAAATCTACTTCTTACGATTTAGGTAGCGAAGATGAGCTTTAGTCAATAAAAATATAGGTACTCACTATACAACAGGTGGGCATACGTAGTGACGTTAGTTTATAGAAAGCTCTCAATAAAAGCACTTGATGCGTGGTCCTTGCAACAGGTACTTGGGACTGCAGGTACAATAACGAATTACGATCTTCAATTCGCAATCTCTCAAATTGATTTAGGTATACGAAAAGAAAGAAATAGAAGTCGCAGAACAAGAAGATCACGTAGTAGTAATACAGGTAGCAGTAGAGGTAGTAGTAAATAACATTAGAGAAGAATAGTAGAAACGAACCGTGGAGACAAATGTAGAGACGAATGTAGAAACGAATGGTACCAGACGATTGGTACAGGACGAATGGCAAATAGAAGTGACTTCGTTTCTTCGAATTGGAAGACGTCGCCGTATGATGAAAACAAAATCGCTTGTCACAAGAACCAACTTGGAAAATGAGGTCGAGTTCTTATCTTAGACAAGCTAAGGATAAAAAACGAGTGGGAGTATTGGCCGAAGAGTGCCAGGCAAAATTAAATGGCAAGGCTAGTGTGGTCGTATTTGTAACCGACAAAATAAAATATATAGACATAGGCGGCGTGAAAGTAATTTTTTTAAGGGAATAATTAAAAGAAATTTTAAACAAGCTTCAAGATAGAAACATACTTTGTAAACAACCATTAACAAATTGTGAGGTACCTATTATATTATATGTACAGTATATTCAACGTGACAAGTATTTTCAGTTTACTAAAGTTTAAATTTCAATTAGGAAAATTTCGCCGAGTATAAATTGAGTAAAGAACACGTGCTTATAACTTGGAAAACTTTTTTAATATATGCAAAATCAATCTAAATATTTCCCAATTCATGTAACACGCAAAAATCAGAATGTTATTAATTTTATCGGTCGATTCTGGCGTTCCGGCTTTTTCACCATCAACTTTTAAATTAACAAAATTGTAATTTTAAATCATGCCTGTCAATAGAAAATTAACCGTCGAAATTTAATTTTATGTGTAAACGTGTCAAACCAATCACCCCGAGGGTGAATAAATGTTACTCTCTAATTAAATAACAAAAAATAATTTACGCTTAACGCTAACATGTCATAATTTTATCAGCGATTGACAGCGAGGTACGGGCAGCTCGGTGGTGGTGAGAGCATCTATAAATCTGGTTATCGTTGTAAATGTGTTAGTTGTAGTCATATTATATTATGTTTATAATAAAACAGTGAACGTGTTGGTTTTGGCGTTTACACAAAATATAAAATAAATAAACTTAAAATTATATTTATGAACAATTTTTTCTCTCTGCTATTAATATTTAACTTCATGTTTCCTCACTAGAGGCCTCTAGTAGCATACACTGGTAATTATTGTTACTATAATTGCCTTAGTAGTCGGTGCGTTTTGATTTGATTTGAGTCTTTTTACAAACTCCTTCTGATGATGGGTAGACTCAGAAACACATATCAGGGAGTGGTAAGAGACTCAAATTAAATCGAAACGCAACCGTCACTTATTTTGTTATTAACTTTGATGGTACACAAGGCAAATATCGAACACAGTATTTAATCAAATCTTGCCCAAGTACTTTCGATCACAAGATCATCTTCAGGGGCATCTGAAATAAGCCAAGAAACGTTTTTTAAAAAAGGAAAATTAATTCACTTGGATAAAAACTCCAAGTTTATAGTTGAAAAAAGTTTTTTTTTATATGTGATTAACGTTTATAGACTTACTTCGTCAGTTGTGGCCTACCCAGCAGTAACAGAATGTCATAAATGTAAATTGGGACATAACAAATACACTAAACAAAGACAAACAAACACTTTAAAATTTAAAATTGGAGAAGCTACATTTTATATAGAAGCCGAAGACAGAATGGCTCCCAGCCTGGCGGAGGCGGAAATATTGAGATGACATGTGACAAATGACAGCTTGTGAAGGGCAGTTACAATAGATAAGTGATCTGCGCCTTTCAAGATTCTATGAAACTAAGTATTGACCAAAGGTCCAACTGACACCACTTATAGGGAATCAACTGAAGAAATATAAAATTATATCTAATACTTTTTTGTAGATTGAATAATCCAGATCTCACATTCAAACCTGTCTATAATAATTAGGATGTTAGTTTGAGAGCAATTGAAGTTGACATAAAGTATGAATGTAAGAAATAGACTAAACAATATATTAGACAGTGGATAGTTGACTACAATAAAATGGTCCACTAAGCGCTATCAGTACTGTAAAAAGAAAATCTGAATATTCAGTTGAATTGCTAAAAATTAAAATCTAAATACTCAGTGCATGAAGTCTAAACAGTCGAGCTGGGCCCTCTACGAGGTGGAGCTGTAATAAAGTTCTTAAATATATGATTAAATTTAGTACAATTTAAATTAATTTGAGTATTAAGACAGTGAGAGTTTTCATTTGTTTCCCTTGTAATCTCCAAATCTTCCAATAAATCCAACTCAAGATAGTTTTTCTTTCTACTGATGTCATGTAAGATGGATGAAAGTCCATCCTCCCATACCTCCAGCGCTAGCTCAAGCTAGCACAGAAACATTTTCACCCTTTTCCTCTGACGTAATGGAAGATACATTTTTGGAACCTTTATTGGCAACAACATTTCCTGGCCTGTTGTTCAGTTAAAGCTTGGTTTCGTCCATGTTTAACATGTGCCCAGGCTTTTCAACCAAATGGTTATCTAAAGTAACACTTTCGAGTAACTTAAAGTATTCTTTCACACACCTCGTGTTCATCCCCTTAGCTCGGGGTACAGATACACCTGATTTTCTAATAGCAAGAGTAGAATTTCTGAAAAGAAGAGAGTTTAGCCAATCATAACCAGCTTTTCTAGTTTCCTTGTTGAATTTGTGAGGTAGTTTTGGCGCTTTAGCAAGTTTAAACGCCATGCTTCTCAATAAATCCCTGTAAGGAGTAAACCCATTAGCTGTAACTTTTTTAAGTGGTCTAAAATGTCTAATAAACCCTAAGCTGTCCTTCGTTAACTTTTGTTTTTTATTTCTTCTTTTAAGAGTGGTTTTAGGAATTTGATAAGTTTTAGTAGCAGCATTGACACCAATTTCTTTATTTTCCACTGCAGTATTTGCTTGTATTAATGCTTCTTCCATACATGCCCCTCTACTGGTATCATTTCTTACGAAGTTAGTTGGCATTTTTCTAAAACAGAAAAATACCAGCTACTTAGTTAGTAATTACACTTTAAGTCGTTTTAGTATAAGTAACATTTAAAAACGTTGGTACTGGTCCATCTCTCCCGTGTTGAAATACGTGGCCCATCTCTACCAAAACGTACTAGTAGTGGTCCATCTCTTTTAAAAGTCCGGTCAAGATGGACCACCTCATAATTCGCATTTTCAACGTACACATGGCGGCCTTTTTAGGTTAGGTTACTGCCTACATGTCTATTGATATCGTTACAAGAATCCAACGTTAATATCACGTAAACTTAAACTGAAAACTGAAACTATATTACTACGTTAAAAAACTTTTGGACTTACCAAAACAGACAATGACGTTTTTTTCGACAAATACCTATTAACAACAACAAATCACAACTAACAGCATGTCTTCACTGTAACTAAACTATACTCACAATAAACGATGGTAGCGCTCGAGCATCATAGTTTAGAAATATTGGACTGGTTCATCTCTCCTAGTGGTCCATCTATCCCGGACATATCCTATCTTCGCAAAAATGAGAGCGATATACTTGTGTTTTTAGCAAGGTCAACAGTAAAAAAAAATTTGAAGGTAATTCGAATATATCTAAATTTCGAAAAGGTGTACCCAAACATGATGATAGACATTTGTACAATTTGCCCTGAAAAATTAATAAGAACAGTTTGACAAACTTAAAAAAAATTCCACGAGACGATAGCAGAAACCTAGTTGGATTTATATTCATCTTATAAAGTGACAATTTAACGATAGTGACTACATATTATATCTATGTGTGTTGGTTTATTAAAAAATGTATCTGCAATAGAAAGAAATTCAACTTGCAGAGTTCGTCCTTTATGAATATCTGCAGGAAACGGCGTTCAGCAACATCGACTAATTCCGACCATGTAACACAAAACTTCTTTTCAGCGCGGATATTGTCGTGCCAAAAAACTTTACTGCCTGTCATAGACCGAAAGCCAATCGTTTGTGAGGAAACGTAGAATTATGGTCCGATTCGTCTGATAAAATGGCCGATCGACAACGGTTTTCTGCTATAAGTTAACCTTTCATTGATGAATTTATGGTCCGTGTGTGGAAATTTTTCATGCCGAAGTAGCAGGAAGGGGAAAGGTCGCACGAGAGATCTGGAAAACTTTTCTGACTTGAGGTCCGGCGAACGGGAACGCTTGAAACGCTCGTGGAATTTTAACAATGTGTATCGGTAAAATATGAAATTAGATATAGCGTTTCCCAATTTAACAACGTTTTGAAAGTTTTATATTTGCGATTGTATTTACCATTAAATTAAATCAAAGGTAGCAACTTAGCGGTGGTGTTGCTACATATGTTAACAACAAATACGATGCTAAACTAATAGCAATAAACATCAATTTAGAGATAATAGCAGTTTCAGTACAATCCTGTAAAAAAATTAGGTATATGTAACATATATAAGCTTAATGGGGCATACATTAAAAGTATTCATCAAAGTAATCCACTCAAGAATTAACAGAAAACTAGATGCAGATATTAGTAATACTCAATTCGGATTTCGGAACGGGCTTGGAACAAGAGAAGCACTATTTGCACTTAACGTCATATGCCAAATATGTCTAGATATAAACCAAGATATATATATATATATATATATATATATATATATATATATATATATATATATATATATATATATATATATATGTGCTTCATTAATTACAACAAAGCGTTTGATAAAGTTCGTCACGATCACTTAATGAGAAACTGCTAGTAGAAAAAAAACTTAGATAAAAGGGACATTAGAATTATCTCTAAGATTTACTATAACCAGAAAGCAAATATCCGAATAGAGCAAGAGGCAACGGAGGAAATCGAGATCAAGAAAGGCGTAAGACAGGGTTGTATACTCTCACCGACCTTATTCAATCTATACTCCGAAGACATTATAAACACAGCACTTTCGGATCAAAATATAGTTATTAAGATAAATGGCATCCGAATAAACAACTTGAGATATGCCGATGATACGGTACTAATCGCAGAAACTTGGGAAGATCTTCAAATACTAATTAACAAAATAGTAGAATGCAGTGAAGAACACGGATTATCACTTAACATAAGCAAAACAAAAATAATGCTAATATCTAAATCACCACAAAACTTCCCTGACATAACCGTGCATGATCAAAGAATCGAACGTGTAAGAAGATATAATTACCTGGGAACTGTTATCAACGAAAATAATGATTGCTCTGAAGAAATCAGAACCAGAATAGAGAAAGCTAGAGCCACATTTACTAAATTGAAAAAGGTGTTCTGCGGAAGAGATCTAAGTCTAAAACTTAAAATTCGCCTTTTGAGATGTTACGTTATGTCAGTTCTCCTCTACGGGATGGAAACATGGACATTGAAAAAGATCGATACCAAAAAGATAGAAGCATTTGAGTTGTGGATGTATCGTAGAATATTAAGAATACCCTGGACAGAGAAAGTAACAAATGTGGAGGTTTTGCGAAGAGTACGGAAAGAGAAAGAGCTGATACTTACTGTTAAAAAGCGCAAACTACAATATTTGGGACATGTTATGAGGGGAGATAAATACCAGTTGCTGCAATTGATTATACAGGGAAAGATAATGGGAAAAAGATCTATAGGAAGAAGAAGGCATTCATGGTTGAAAAACTTGAGAGAATGGTACAATTGCACCAATTACCAACTGTTTAGATCTGCAGCATCAAAAATACGCATAGCTTTGATGATAGCCAAACTTCGGAACGAAGACGGCACTTAAAGAAGAAGAACATATACCTCCTAATTTACCAATAACAGAAACATATATCAGACATCTATTAGAGCAGATTCCAACTCCTAGAATTATATTAGGAGATTTCAATGGACACGATCAAATATGTGGATCTCTCGCAACAAACCCTATGGGAAAAATTATTGAAAACATAATACATACAAAAAACCTGAATCTGTTAAATGATGGGTAACCAACACGATATAACATTCATACAGGCACTACTTCAGCTATTTACTTATCAATCTGACCCAATATTATCTCCTAAATTTTTTTGGTACGTCATTCCATTCCTATATGGAAGTGATCATTTTCCCATAAAAATATCGTTCGAAATCAATAATAAAGCAGAAAATACACATCCAATCAAAAAATGTAATTTAAGGAATTCTGATTGGTTCCAATTTAGCAAACATATAGAATCAAAACTGCATATATGTTAAAAGAAGATATAGAAGACGTGTACATCAATGATCTTCTAGAATCATTTTTGTCGCTAATTTACAACGCTGCTAATGAACATATAGGTAAAATTCGAATTATTACAACCAGAAATCCTCTCTCATGGTGGAATCCGGAATGTACTAAAGCAATTAAAGATAACAAAAAAGTATTCAACAGAACGAAGAAAAACACAACAACAGATACTACTAGGAAGTACAAAAAATACCGAGCTCCTGTAAGGTACGTCACTAAAAAAATTTAAAAAAATCCTGGCAAGAGTATCTATCAACTATTAATACTTCCATTTCTAGAAGTACTATTTCGCAAAACGTAAGAAAGAAATCTTTATGCAATAATTATAAGACAATTTCTTTCTGTACGACAACAAGCAAATAATGTCTGTAATAACCATATGAAACTAACTCTAGTAATAATAACTACTCTTGTGAGTTTATTTATAAGAAAATATCCACTGAAGGTGAAAATGAACCAATTGACTATGTAGACATTGAAAACAATCCGCTCAACACTTTGTTCACCACAGAAGAACAACAAAATTGCCTAAATACCACTAAAGATTCCACACCAGGACCGGATACAGCCAGCTTTCTTTAAAACCTTCCCGATACTGCCAAAGTATATCTCTTCAAACTTTACAATAGGATGTGGACGAAACACGAATTTCCCTGAATATGGATGGACGCTATAATTATTCCCATATTGAAATTAAACTAATCTTGTACTAAACCAGAATCATATAGACCCATTTCCCTTACAAATGTAGCATGAAAAATTATAGAAAAGATGATGAATAAAAGATTACTATGATGATGAACCGATCGACCAAGGACAATTTAGTTGACCTAGAATCAGGAATACATGAAAGTTTTACAAATGAACAGAAGAAATGAACCAGATGTCCGAAAACTATTCTGATATAAAGTATTGGAAAAAGGGCCTTACAACTGAACAGTTAGCCAAAATATTACCTAAAATAACGGATGATCAAGCTGAACATTCCGAGTTTGAAGGAGACTCTGATGCTGAGGATGTAGTAGAAGCTGACACACCCTCAGAAAGATCTAGCAGAAGTTCGTCTACAATACTACCGTCTACTCCCTCTGGAAGTGGTACAGCCACAATAGACATAAACGAGCCCCTACGTAGAAAACGTAAAAAACCTATAATTTAGGACTGTTTAGAACACGAGGATTTAGATGATTCTGTAGCAGACATAGACTACCAACCCGAAAAACCCTCTCAAAACAAAAATATGAATGCTTCATCATCAAGTGAAGATGAAGCAACTTTCGATGTTACCGATGACTTTAAGGGGTGGTCTTAGAAACCAAGAATATCTACTGAATTTAAAAATTGTGATTATGCAGAATTCAATAGTTCGAAAGTGATACCGTCTTCTGAAGACCCACTAAGTGTTTTTAATGTTTTTTTTAATGACACCTTACTACAATACATTGTAGAACAGTCAAACCTATATGCTGTCCAAGGCGACAAAAATTTAGATTTGTCCTTTGAAGAATAGAAAGCTTTCCTAGGAATTTTAATTCTAAGGGGATTTAATGATTTGCCTTCTATCAAAAAATACTAATCTGTAGATCTAAATTTTCATAATGTAAGGATTACTAATATTTTTCCTCTAAAGAGATTTTTTAAAATATTAAGATATATTCATTTAAATAATAACCAACAAATGCCAGACAGAGGAACTCAGGAATTTGACACGTTGTACACAGAGAAACCTCTTGTACAAAAATTAAAAAAAAAACCTTTATGGAATCTTTCTCTCCAAGCAGAAATATTTCAATTAATGAAAGTATGGTTGCCTTTAAAGAAAGGACTACTTTGAAACAGTACATGCCAATGAAACCCATAAAGAGGGGTATAAAAATTTTGACAATGGCATGTGCTGTAAAAGGTTACCTCATCAATTTTGAGGTATATGAAGGTAAAGAACCTGAACAGACTAACGAACATACTCTAGAGAAAAAGTTATACTGAATCTAAAAGTATTGGAAAAAGGTGGTCACTGCTTGTACTTTGAAAATTTTTTTACCACACTTCCTCTTATAAATAAGTTATCAGAACTAGGTCATTTTGGTTGTGAAACAGTAAGACAAGCACGAAAATATTTTCCAAAAGCACATTTAGTAGATGACAGGAAAATGAAAATGGGTGAAATTGATGAAGTTGTCTGCAATTATATTACTATAAGCAAGTGGAAGGATCGCGGCTTAAAATCTGTGACCGTATGCAGCAATATGCATAATCATGCAGAAACTGGTTTTGTTTTGAAACATCAAAATCTGGAGAACCAGAAAACATCCGCTGTCCTCAAGCCAATGTAGACTATAAAATGTTTATGTTTGGTGTTGATCGGTTTAACCAATGAATGTAGACATAATCAGTAGCTTGGAAAAGTGGTCGATGGCGGATGAAGTTATTTTATTACCTTTTGGATGCATCCATAGTAAATTCTTATATAATTTATAAAGAATACCCTAGGCAAAGTAACAGTAGAAAAAAAGCAATATCTCACCTTGAATATAGATCCAAATTGACTGCCAGTCTTATAAAAGATTTTTCTACGAGAAAAAAATTGGGAAGCCATTGAACATGGAGTATTTTCAAAATGTTGGTCATTTGCCGCAGAAAACCACGCGAAGGCGATGCCAGCATTGCTCAAAAACAGGATTACAGAAGCAACTTGATATAGAGTACGTAGACTGTAAAGTGGTTTTGTGCTTGGATTGTTTTAAACTATATCATTCAAGTAACTGAACTATTATTATTATTATTATATTTTTATTTGTTTATTACAATACTGTGTCGTACTTTTGTATTATATAAACTCCTGTATTGATACACTTTTTAATATTTGGTACACCCTATGTACCAGAGAAACTAGCATGAAAATTATTCATTGATTTAACTGTGGTACAACGGTTGACCACTATTTTTTTCATGGAAAAAACAAAAATTTATTCAAAATCTAGTAACTGATGTACTAACTATAGTATTCCAAACTATTATCTGAAAAAACTTTAAAAAGAGTTCATCATAATAAAATTGCACCTTAAAGGGTTAATTGAGGCAATTTATATTAATTACAAAAACATAGTACTTTAATAAATAGTCTACTTATTTTTAGAAAACTACGTTGTTTAGCTAGTTTTGTTTGGTTTTCCAGACCGCAATCTTTTATTTACTTCCAAACACAAAAACCAATTCGAAATTTCCATAAAAACCGGGGCACAAATACACAAAAATCAAAAAGTTCTAGTAATTGGTTGTTGGCAGAAGTGCTATTTATTTAGAGGATTAAATTAGACAGACTGTTTTGATTGGTAATTGCAGAAAATTATGGTTTTGCGCGACAGTTCAATACGACTGATCGCTCGATCGGGCGGTCGGTTGGTGTGCTTTGTGTTGTTTACAAAATCTAAATCGACTTTTGTTTAAATTTAGGTGTGACAAATAAAAATTTGCGTTTTTGTTGTTTATTGTTTGCAGCAGGTATATTAAATAAAAGGCAATTGATGTGAGGTGTTTATTAAACGTACAACGATTGTACAACTTTTAAACATCTTCAATCAACGATAGATATTTGAACAATTCATTTGGGTTTGCGCTGCAGTAATACAATGAAGAAGCTACAGGAAGAAGTAAAAATTATAAGTTAAGTCGGAAAATAGTGCTGGAAGCTATTTAATAAGAAACATCAAGAATAAAAGTAAACGGTTTTTTTAGATATTTGCAAAATACAATTAAGTAAGCATGTACCATATAATTTACTTTTGGACACAGAATTATTCGACTACAAAGAGCCCTATCCTCTTAAAAAATGGCACATAAGAAGAAAAAAAACTGGTTTTTATTACTAAGAATTCAAAACAGACTAGAAAAGAAAATGTGCAAAGCAGACAATAATCTTCTTTTAAAATTCTAAACTTCTCAAACTACTTTGAACTACTTAAAATAATGGACAAATAATTAATAACAACAATCACAAAAATATTCAACAACATATTTATACAACCCTTTTTTTTAATTATGTGTATTTACAATCTACATCAAAAAAGAGTATTAAGTAAATCTGATACAGTTTTTACGCGTGAAGGGAAGACATCCAATGATGTCTCACCTTACTCTATTTTGGTTTAGTTCTGAAGAAGGTTTTGGGGCCAGGTTCTATGTAGTCTTCTTGTGGCTGGTCCATTGTTGTATAATTCCCTTACTAGCTCATTTTCGTGGTGAATGGTACGTTCATTTTGTGACTCTGTGGCTTGATGAATTTCTTCTTTGATGAAAAGAACCTTTTAGTTATAATAGAGTGTTTGGTTACTTACGTTCCATGGCGCATCTACTATCGATCTTAGTACTTTAGACTGGAATCTTTGGATAATATTTAGCGATGTTGGCTTTGCACAGCCTCAGATGTAGTCCGTAGAACCAGATAGGTTTGAGCATGGCTTTGTATAGAGGAATTTTGTTTTAGATGTTAAGTTTTGATTTACATCTAAGAAGCCAATACATCTGCCGGAATTTTAAGTCGAGCTGCATTCTTTTGGTCTGAATATGTTTCTTGCAAGTGAGACGTTGGTCAAGATGGGGGCCAAGGTATTTAGCGTCTGTTACTGTTGGTATTCTTACATTTTCCATCCTCACAGGTGAGCATATATTGTGACGGTTGGTAAATGTTAGTTGAGTTGATTTTGTTTTATTTACTTTTGTTCTTCAAGTCGTATATCAATCACTGAGCATGTTCAGATGATGTAACAGGTTTTGTGAGGCTTGTGTGGGATCTTCATTTACTGCTAGTATTGCTACGTCGTCAGCAAAGGAAGCGACTGTAGTAGTATACAGCGTTGCAGTATTTCTGTTACTCAAGACTTTTTGATATTGCATTTATCATTCGATGAACTTGTTGGGCAGTGGAATGATTTTTCATTGTGCTCTTTTCCTGACTTGAGAATTATAATGACTTAAGCAAATTTCTATATTTTTGGAAAGTATGATAAGCTTAGAATGCGGTTAAATATAACGGTTAGCAAAGTTATGGTCTTGCGAGGACTTGTTTTAGTACTTGTGCCGAGATTAAATCATAACCTGGGTCCTTTCGTAAATTGAGTTTAATTATTTCTTTCCTGACTTCTATAGGAGTAAAATTTTAATTGGGACATTTGACATGCTGCGCCAATTAGTTCTTCCACATCTTCATCAGGGTCTGCTGGCTCTGTTTGAAATACGATTGTCAGATGTTCAGCAAAAACGTCCGCTTTTTTTTTTGTTGGAACAGGCCCATTCGCCATTTGGTTTACGGATGGAAGAAATAGTTGTGTATGGTTTCTTAAGCTTCTAAGTCGCCTTCTATAACGCTTGGTCATTTGCTGTAAGGTTTGTAATGTAGCGTTCGAAGGTTTCGTTGTTTGCGGCTTTGTTGGCTACTCCAAGTTGCCGACGTAGTCTATTGAATATATGTAGATCTATGTTGTTTCTAGATCTTTGCCAAGTTCTCCTCGTACGACGTTTTTCAGCAATGAGTTGGCGAATGTGCAGGGGAATATTTGTGGTGTTTGTTGGTTTGCGTTCAGTTCGTGGTGTAGATTGCCATGCCGCTTGTTGCACAAGTGTGGTAAAGTATTAAGCTGCTGTATCTATGTCATGTGTAGATTTTATCCGCTGATTAAGATGGGTGTTTTCTTCTAGGTAGGATTGAAAATCTGCCCAGTTGGTGTTTTTTGACGTTGAGTTGAGGAGGTGGTGGGCTGTTTATAACTGTGGTACTCAGGCTCATAATAACCAGTGTATGATCCGATGAGAGATCATAGCTGGATTCTATTCTATAGACAGATGTTACTGGATACTCCTTTGCTTATGTAGTAGTCTAGCAGATCTGGAAGTTTTCTTGGGTCACTCGACCAGCACTTAGGGTTTCTGTTGGTGTGGCAATCATTGTTGTTGTCGGTCATTGCTTTTAGAAGATTACGACCATTTGTGTGAGTCTTGAGCCCCAGTATTTGTGTTTCGTATTCCAGTCTTCCTCGGCAACGAATATATACAACTTTGGAGAAATATTAACCGAATGGCAGAGATCTGAGTTTATTGAACTTCCAAAAAAACCAGAAGCCAAAAAATGCGAAGATTACCGTACTATAAGGCTCATGAGTAATCTCCTAAAATTGTTTCTAAGGATAATTGATAAGATAATCTACAAGCTGTGTGAAACTACACTGAAATCTACTGTAATCTACTCTGAAAGAATATTTATCGAAGCTTTACACGAAACTGAAACAGGTATTCCATCACTAAACCAACCGGTAATTCCACCAGCTAAACAACATCAGATATGCAGGTGACACCATACTATTTGCGGACAACTTAGAAGACCTACAAGTTCGCATGAACAAAATCACGTATTATAGTCAACAATATGGACTTAACAAAAACGTTATCAAGACAAAACTTATGATAATAAGCAAGAAAAGGATAACAGAAGGTCAACTTCAAACGTGGTGGAAAATTGTTTCATGGTTAATTGAATTACTTGCTCTGATAGACCATTGTGTTGACCATAAAATGAATGTAATGCGCGATCCGTATTTCAAACAGAACCATTGTACAATTTGAAAGCGTTTTTAATTCCTCAAGTGTATTTATGCTAAAATGCCAAACCAAACTTAACATAAATCACATGACAGCTGTCAAAAAGGCTGGCAGTTAAAAAAGTATTACCAACTTACATTACTATACCTATAAAAAAACACCTTGTAAATAATTTTTCTTATAAATTAATATTATGCATCCACTTTTTTTGGAAATTGCCCTTAATATATTATCTAGGAGTTCCAAAAGTGGTTAAAAGACGAAAAATACAATCCACAAAAGACTGTTCGTGCATTGACTATTTTTATTCACTTATTGTTTAAGGAAATTTTTCCTGTTAAAAGCGCTTTTAAACAATAAAACAGTTCTGTTCCTGCAGCAAGAAACAAATGAGGAAAATCGAGATTCTAAAGAATTGATGTCTCTCCTAAATACAAAAGGAGTCGCGCCGTAATGGAAAGTAATGGGCCGTACGCTGGATACACCACAGCTTCAGTGGAAAACTGGAAGACGTTTATTTTCAGAGAAGTCTCTGCATAAATTAGTTTTAAATTTATCCCGACCGCGCGGAGTCCCGAATCCCGGAGTGATATACAGAGCGGAACAGATGCATTACTATGCGATACTGTGCATTTAGAAGTTTTGTTTTATCGGGATAGTGTAACGGTTTTAAATGTTATGGCGTATAGGACTGTAAATATTTTATGACTAATTCTTTTGTATTTATTCTCATAATTTCTAGGTCAAAAATCTACCTAACATCCTTTGGGTCCCCTTCGCTAAAACAACAATCGAACTTTTTGGGGCCGAGCCGATGAAAAACATACCAGTTTTGAGACCAGTCGCTGCTCTGTCTACGTCGAGAACGGCATCGTATTTTCTACAACATTCTGTTTACCAGCTGGTTTCAAATAAATAACGGAAGATTTTCATTGAGCAGTGAGTCAAAAAGAAGGTCGCAATCTCGCGGTAAATTGTAACGAACGCAAATAAATTATTTGTAATTCTTCTTCTTCAGGTGCCATCTCCGCTACGGAGGTTGGCAATCATCATAGCTATCTTAATTTTTGAGGCAGTAGCTCTAAATAGTTGTTTTGAGCTGCATCCAAACCATTCTCTCAGGTTCTTCAGCCATGAAATTCGTCTTCTTCCGATGCTTCTTCTGCCATCTATTTTTCCTTGCATTATGAGTCGCAGGATGCCATACTTATCGCCCCGCATCACATGTCCGAGATACTGTAGCTTTCTTTCTTTAATTGTAAGTTCAATTTCCTTCTCTTTGCCTATTCTTCTCAGTATTTCATTGTTTGTAACTCTATCTACCCAGGAAACCCTCATAATTCTTCTATATATGTAATTATTAAATGTAAAATACTTAAATTAGTATAAATGAAAGACTTTTGATCAATTATCGTAAGTTTTAATAAATTAGAATAAAGAGAATAAATTAGAATAAAGACAATAAATAAGGACTAATAAAAGCATTATAATAGTATTCAATTTTAAGACTGTTTAGACAAATTAAGTGGTACCAAAACCTTAAGTTAATTTCGATGGGCTTACTTTTAAAATTAAGAAAACTAGCCAATTATTTCCTACAAAAATTATTTATCATCTGGATTATGTCCAGGTTATATAATTCAGATGATAAGTACTTTTTTAATTTACCTTCTTCTTCTTATTAACGTGCCCTATCAAGTCCCCTTGACGTTGGCGATTAACATGGCAAAACTGTCTCTGTCTCGAGCTATTTTAAAGAGTTTCTCAGCTTTCCTTATTCCTGTCCACTCCCTGATATTCTTCAACCAAGAGGCCTGCTTTCTGCCAATTCCTCTGCGTCCTTCGATTTTACCCATCATAATAAATTGAAGAACCTGATATACTCGAAAATGAAGTAAGACAGGCTATCAACAAGCTCAAATATACCAGATATGATAACAGCAGAAATAAACCGGCGTAAAGTTACTTTATCTACTCTGTAACCAAATATGGCATTCCAAATAATGGCCTGAAGACTGGACAAAATCTACAATAACGACCATACATAAAAAAGGCAGCTTCCATAAATGCGACAATTATAGAACTATCTCTCTTATATCCCATGCCAGCAAGATATTGGTATATATAATCAATGAGAGACTGAAAACATTCCTTCAAAGAGAAATTCCACAAGAGCAAACTGGATTTACCAAAGGTACAGGCACTCGAGAACACCTGCTGAATATAAGACAGATAATCGAGAAATCTAGGGAATTCAACATCCCACTATACATCTGTTTTATAGATTACCGTAAAGCGTTCGACAGGGTCAAGTGGAGATACTTATGGCGAATACTTAAAGAAGTAGGCGTACCACAACATCTAATTACGCTTATAACCGAACTATATGAACACACTACTGGATCAGTTAAAGTACTTGACACACTTTCGAACGAATTTCATCCAGAACGGGATGTCAGACAAGGATGTATACTATCTCCACAATTATTCAACATATATGGGGAGTATATTATGCGAAGAGCACTTGAAGGATGGAAAAAGGGCATCTCAATAAATGGTCATAAACTAAACAACCTACGTTTCGCAGATGACACAGCCCTTCTTGCAAATAGTCAAGCAGAGCTGATAGAACTTATACGACTGATCGAAAACGAAAGTCAAATATTTGGTCTGCAATTAAACATATTAAAGACAAAGATCATGATAGTGGATAGACTACACAACAATCATCCACACATAACCACAATTGACCGGTTCGAGGTTGTGAGCTCATACTTATATCTGGGATCATTAATCACAAACACAGGGTCATTACAAGAAGAGATTAAACGTAGATCTGATCTAGCAAAAGTTGCCACAGCAAAAATGACCAAAATATGGAAGGACTGACAAATTTCAAGAGCGATAAAGATGAGGTTGATCAACTGCTTAATATTCCCAATACTGACCTACGGATGTGAATCTTGGACTCTGAGACAATCGGAGAGAAGAAAGATAGACGCCACTGAAATGTTCTGTTGGAGACGAATGTTACGAATTCCTTGGACCGACCGCAGAACAAATAATTCAATTTTAAGAGAGCTAAAAGTTAGCTAACGACTCTCTAGTAAAGTCCATCTCCAACAATTAAAATATTTTGGGCATGTTATGAGAGCAAACACAGAAAACATGGAAAGACTCATAATACAAGGAAAGGTAGAAGACCGAAGATCACGAGGAAGATCCCCAACAAGATGGATAGATCAAATTACAGGAATATGCCAAAGACCTATGCATGAATTAAAAGAAATGACCAGAGACAGAGATCTCTGGAGACGGACAATACACGACATCACGTCGACCACTACACTCCCTCTGGGGGATCAGGATTGAAGAGAAAAAATAAATTGAAGAATATTATATCAGTCTCTCCTTACTACGTATCAAAAATAGGCCATCTTTCTACATTTGATGTTATCAAGCAGCTCGCGAGCAGCATTTGCTCTCTCAAGGACTGCCACATTTGTCAGCATAGCCGTCCATGGAATTTTAAGAATACGTCTGTGCAGCCACATTTCAAAGGCATCCACACGAATAATGGTGGATATTTTTAATGTCCATGCTTCGACACCGTATAAGAGGACTGACCAAATGTAGCATTTAACCATGCGCTTTCGAAGTTGAAGTTGCAAATTAATTACTATTAAACTGGGAATAAGCCACAATTAAAGATAAAAATACGTTTATTGACGTTTCAATTTCCACGTCGGAAATCGTTCTCAAAATACAAACTGTTTGTATTTTGAGAACGATTTCCGACGTGGAAATTGAAACGTCAATAAACGTATTTTTATCTTTAATTGTGGCTTATTCCCAGTTTAATAGTAATTAATTTACAATGCCACAAGAAAATAGCTTCAGAACAATATTGAAGTTGCAAGTTATCATTACAGAAGAATGACCTTATTTTTAAAAATGTCGTGCGGGCTATCTCGATTCTATTGTTTTTATCTCTCTTTAATGTATTTCTCTTTAATTTAACATTATTCTAAATTAAAAGATAGAAAGAAAAATAGAGAGAAGATGTCTGTGTAGTTGAAATTATGACTGCAGATTACTGGATCCATTTGCCTAAACAGTTTTTGTTATTATAATCGTAAATTTCTATACTTTTTAACTTTTGTTTTACATTTTTAATAAGCTGAAATATACATTTTTACAAGTTCTTAATTTGTTTTTAGTTTTTTTATTTTTTTATTTTTTAAATTTTTTATATTATTTTTTATTATTCATTTACAATCTTCTGTAATTTTTTTTATATATATATTTTTGTTATTTTATTATTATTTTTAATTAACTTACGTACTTCACTGCACTATATACAACCCTTCGTGGGTTTTAGCCAACTCGACAACATCCTTCCATTCGTCTCTATCTTAAGCAAGCTCCATCCAATTCTTCACTTCCATAGCTTTATATGATGTGCATATATTGTGGCTATATCTTCTGATTGTCTCTCCATAGAAGTCAAGGTTGTCCACGTGGTCTTCTTTCAATTGACGCTTCTTTCCATACCAGCTTTACTATTCTTTCGTCAGCATGTCTTCTGAGGTGTCGTTTCCACTAGAGTCTTCTCGACTTAATTTCTTTTATTATATTAGCGTTTGGATCAGAATACACTTACACCGGTATGCAAGAGCAAAATCATAAATCATCCTCATGCTCTAGATTTTATGTATCGACTGAGGTGATACCAGGCAAAAACTCAGCAGCTGTTTTTACAAAACATTTAAACACCGAAGAACATGGAGAAGACTGTTTGGTAAAACCACTAGACGAACCTCGAGATAATGCTCTCCTGTAATGTGATGAAAATGGATATAGTCTTGTATTCTTCCGATATACAGATGTCATCGCTTGAATATTTGATCTGATAATTGATTATATATAATAGATAATTATTAAAACATAAATCTATTTAATAACTTTAATGGAAAATTTTATGTACGTTTAATTGTCTACGGTTTTTATGAGAAATTTGAAGTATACAAATTACAAGTATTATTTAACTGTTTAATAGAATAAATGTACTTCAAAATTCATATTGTGTTTTGTTGAATGTTATCATAAATTTTTTCTGCATAATATTGACAAAAATCATTTGATTTTCAATTATGCATATTTGCCTAAGTCTTGTAATCTCAAATATTCAAAGAACTTACAAAGTCGATGAATTGATGATTTCTCTATTAGAATTTATAAACGAACGATCAACTTTCTAAAAACTCCGATTACACACCGTATCCAGGAGCAATGGATTTGATTTTTCAATTTCATTTCTATCTCCAACTAAATATAACCTCATTTTCGCTAACTATTTTATTCTAAATTGTTCCTTTCCCCAAGAACGACAGTGATTTAAAGAATTTCCGTTCTTTGAATGTCAAACCCGTAAATTTTCAAATCGGCAATTTGCAACTAAGTCTTCGGATCGTCTACAAACAAAACTTGCGAAATCTTCGTGACCCAGAATGAAAGTCGTATTTTGTAGAATCCGTAATCTTGAACACAGTGCACTATTTTATTCAAAATGTTGGTAATTGCTGTCTCCAAGTCATCCATATGCTCGTTTTGTCTCTGCGAAGGCTGCTAATGTATTTTCATGAACAGAATGCTGATCTGTACCGGAATAATCTGTTTTAATTCCGGAGAAAAGATAAACCTTGAGAAGTAATTTATGCTTTTTAAGAAAATTTCCTTTTATTGTCTTGTTTTTCTTTTAAAATTTTTTTACGTCACTCTGGGTGATTCAATTAAAGAGGTACGTAAGAAAACTAAACTATCTTTTTAAAAAACGATTGTAAAAAACATTTAAATACATTTATCTGTTTGTTTAGTTTACATTAGATCACTTTTTCAGTAAAATGAAAAATTGAGCAGTTCAGGAAAATAATAAAAAAAAAGGACCATGTTTGGGAGTATTGTAGACCTCTACGATCCGTTCACAAATTGTTGATAGTACGAAATGTGCCTCCAAGTCATAAAACGGTCGTAAAATTTGTATCATCAGAGGCGTTCCTGAGGTGTTAATTCATTAAAATTAATGTTAATATTAATATTGTTTTAATACTAATATATTTAGCAAAAAACAATTAGAACTTTCACGGCCTATGTTGGTTATTATATTATATTAATAAAAATATGAATTTAACTATTAACAATTTTGTAAATAAGAAAACCTTATCACTTTGGACATTTTAATACTAATCTTCGCGTTTAATAGATAAACGGACAGCAACTTACCTATTGGACATCAGGTCCAAACAAAATCCTAGATCTACTCGACTTCTTTAGCCTCCATAGCATGGCCTGAAATTATTTTAACATACAAGCATCCTGGGATATATCTATCGACCATACTACCATTTGTCACACTATCTACGCAAATTATAAAACGTCCGAATATCCCGAAGTCGACAAAATCAAAGACCAACTAGAATGTATTCGAGTCTTACATAAATGAAAATTTACATTTAAATATAAAATTACAGCAACCAGACGATATCGATAGTGCTATGCTTCTTCTCACCCAAACTATACATTCTCCACTGAAATAGCTACACTTCCTCTGAATGACAAAGAACAAGTGACACCAACATATCCGTATAATAAAAAGTCTTGTTGCACAAAAAAGAAAAGTCAGGCGCATATGGCAAAGAAGTCGCAATCCTATACATAAAAATGAATACAACAGATTAAAACAGTAACTTAAAATGGCTCTACAAGACGCGAGGAATGATACATTTGAACTATTCATCAACAGCCTGTCAAAAGACCACTGCATCTGGAAAGCGACGAAATCATTCAAAACGCCTACACAGCACATACCACTTTTAAGGAAAGCTGATGGAAGCTATGGAAAAACTGAACAAGAAAGGGCATCAATTTTTGTTGCACATTTCTCACACGTTTTTGGTGTACCTAAACTTAATATCAATAATAACAAAAAATAAGTTAAAGACTTCTATGCTCAATGCTTATAGCAGTTATGTTTGACTATAATATATCTTCTTAGAGTGTCGTCTCCCTACGGAGGTTGGCGATTATAATGGCTATTTTTATTTTTGGACTTGCTTCTTTAAACAAATCAATCGATCTTTATTGAAACCAATCACGTAGATTCTTCAACCATGAGTTCTGCCTGCGGCCAACAGATCTTCTTCCTTGAATCTTTCCCTGCAATATGGGTGTCAAAATTTTCATATTTTAGTCCCCTCATCACGTGGCCTAAGTATTCCAGTTTTCTGGTTTTTATAGTGGTGATTAGTTCTGTTCCTTTAACCCTTTTCAGTACTTCTTTAGCGAATGGTACGAAGTCTGATCTCCAAATTTAGATTTTTGCACGTTAGGAATGGCTTCATTTGTATAAATGCTGATCTGGCAATCCCTATTTGCCTGTTTATTTCTGCAGTATGTGCATTGGTTTCATTGATTACAGTTCTCAAGTACTATTTTTCTACTTCCCATCTCAGCACTATTCATAGTTTAGCTTTCGATAAGATGTTGTAGATCTTCTATATTCGTTGGTATGATCACAGTTTTGTCTGCATATCTTAGGTTGTTAATTAATTTTCCGTTAACGATAACTCCCGCTTTGATATTATTAACCATGTTTTGGAAGATTTCTTCAGAATATAAGTTAAAACAAAAGTGGCGATACAGCTCATCCCTGTCTAACTACTTTAGAGATCTTCATTTCTTCTGAGTGTTGCCTATCAATTTGAACTATGGCACTTTGGTTCTAATATAATGTTTGCACTATATTTATGATTTTACTGTCAATGCGCTTGTTCATAAGTATTGATATTAGTTTTTCATGTCTTCATCATCATCATCGTTAACTTGAGTTTTAAACCTAGATATTGGCCTGCCTCTCTTCCTGGTTCCTACTGACTCTTGATACAATATCTGTCTTTGGGGATCTCCAGTGTCCATTGTTTTAAGGTGTTTTAGTCACCTCAGTCTATTAATTTTAATAGACCGGACGGTGTTACATTTTTCATACAATTGATACAACTCAAGATTGTAGTGATTGTGCCAAGAACTGCTTTAGTCCAAAGTAAGCGCACTGTTCGCCATGCATATTCTTCTCTTAATTTCTACGCTTACTAGGTTGCTATTATTTAGTTGTGTTCCAAGATATACAATCTCTGAGACCCCTTCGAATGTCTGTGCTTCTGTCACCAGATCTTGTGGTGTCGTTATTTGTGTGCTTTTAACTGTTTAACTATATTTTTAACTGTACCCACCCCAAGTTTTGCAATAAAGTCTCCTAAAATATAAGTAATATCTCCAGATTTTGTTAACTTGATTGTGTTGTGCAATTCTGAATAAAACTTTTCGATCTCATCTTCGGTTTTATCAGCTTTTTAAGCATAGACTTCTTGCAGGTTATTACCTGCAGACTAAACTATCTTGCAGGTTATTACTACACTATCAATATAATACTGGATAATACTGGATATTTTCCGTCTCTCCAAATGAATGCAACAAGTTTTATTATGTATTTTTATAGAGTGTTTGCTCCATATTTGAACAGTTCAGGGAGTATACCATCTTTTCCAGGGGATTTGTTGTTTTTTAACCTTTTTATTGCCTTGACAACTTCGTCTGTTGGTATATAATTTTTTCCCTCTTATCGTCTACGTCTCCACTGTGGTAATATTACAGTTCCGTGCTTGAATTTTGAATTAACTATATTATTACATCCAGTACCATAAGAAAAAACACATCTTCTGGCCCAGATGGCATCCACAGAAGATGCCTCAAAAATCCTTCACAGAATATCATCCCGTTGCTCACCAATATAATCAATGCATCTCTTGCGCTGAGCTACTTTCCTATTCCTTTGAAGGTGGCCAGCACTGTCATGACAGTGCTGGCCACAGACCCATTTCACTACTGAGCACCCTAGGTAAAGTCTATGAGAGGATCCTCAAGGAGAAACTCGTAGAATTCCTAGACGCTCACTTCCTAATTCCAAATTACCAATTCGGATTCAGGGTTAAACACTCCACACAAACTGCATTGATTGAAGCAACAACTTTCATGTCACAATCCATTAACAAAGGAAGCACGTCGTAGGCATTTTCCTTGATATCCAGAAGGCTTTTGATCAGGTCTGGCACGCAGGCTTGATCTAGAAACTCCACCTTGCTGGACTGTAAACACCTTTCGTTAAACTAATAAATTCCTATCTCTTCCATCGGACGGTTAGGATCACTTATTAATAGCAGACCACTTTTCCACCCCCTTCACTCCACAAGCGGGAGTACCCTAAGGCTTAATACTTGCTCCAATATTATACACAGTTTAGAATAGCGACATCCCCTGCAGACAGCAAGGATCAGAGTGTCTTTTCCTATTCGCTGATGATACAGCCATTCTCACCTCAGGCTCCAGCAGAGAGGGAGAACGACGGTCTGTATTCGACAGATCGCAAGCTTACCTCGATAAAGTCGTGAAGTGGTGCAACAAATGGAGGGTTACCTTAAACCCATCCAAAACCCAAGCTATTGTCTTTAAATCTTCTTACGGACGCGACCTCCAGGGCCGGGTGGCACTTTTGGAAGAGGACGTTGTTCTCAGGAACTCAGTTCTCTACATGGGAGTTAGTTTTACGAAAACTCTCAATTGGATCCCTTGATAGGATGAGAAGGAGGTTTAATCTTCTGAAAGTGCTAACCGGAAAACTAGGAGGAACGTCATCTAAAATATTGTTACAAACCTACAAGACTTTTATCAGGCCGATACTCGAACACAAGGCATGCGTTTACCTTTCTCTAAGGAGCCACGAACTTAACGCCATCACAGCTACCGAGCTCAGAATTCTGCGCTACTGTATGAGAAAAGATTGGTTGTATCCATCAGCTTACATATACGCATTGGCTAACATCACGCCAATTAAGGACAGAATCCTAACCCTTAGCAGGAAGTATGTCCTAAGAACCATAGCTGGCTCGAACAACCGAGCAAAACAAATACTAAAGACGCCTTGTTCGCATAGAAGGCAAATACTCACCAGGTACCCTGCCAAGAAAGTTCCATTCCCTCCAGCCAAACTTCTACACAACGCTGGACCTGAACTTCCTGATGAGTATTTTGACATTCTTGAAACTTTCCCCATCTACTATCGCAGATAAAGACTGCGCGCCATAAACGCTAATAAAGAGTCGTTCCTACTGTATGGCTGGTAACCCCTGAAGTACCTTACACTGCATGCTAGGCAATTCCAACTTCTTCTTGTGCGTTTTATCGATTCTTATGGATCACACAAATAACCACCTTCTTTTCCCTCCGTTCCTTAGTAGTTTGCTACTTTTTAGTTCGCGATTCGCTTAATTGACGTTTATCACACCTCCACAACTCCGTAAAAATAGGAGTTCCCATTCCTTGAATAGGCGCAAGCCTAAAAAAGGTTAAAACTCAATAGTCGGACCTAGTCTTTAAAAAATTGTATTAGAATTAGAGGAAAATCCACTTTCTATTATCATAAATATGTTATAAACTATCTTGCAGGTTATTACTAGACTATTAATATAATACCCAGTAAAGTGAAATTTAGATTGCATCAGGAATCCATCTAATAAAGTAAGGAACTACGAACATGAAGTGCGCTAAAGCTGCATTTGCGGTCGATCCCATTTTAAATTTCCGCTTAGAGTATAACCGTTGCAGGACTCTCGTGCAAGAAATTAGAGCAATCATAATATAAAGCAAGCTCCTCGCTCCGTATATCGTAACAAAATAGCGGGTGCAACCAGCTACACCATCCCCTGGGACGAAACGTCTGCCCGAAATTTATGTAATACTTGCACCCGTTTACGGAATTCACCAAATTAGATTTCGTTCGTGCTTTGGACAGAGCTTGTTACCGTACCTTCTGACGTCTGTAGTGGATATTCGGAGGGTGTTACATAAAGGGTTGATTTGCAACGATGACCTCGTAATATAACAATGAGCACAATGTTTTATTTTAAAATGAGTGTTAACCTTTTTATTTGATGACTACTCATGTTGTTTGTTTGTTTATTATATTTACAGCTCGAAATTTTATAGCGATTACATCAAAACAAATGTTTGCAATTGTTAATAAATTCCTCTGTGCGAGAAAAATATAAACATCCCTATATAGACAATAAAAATTATTACAACGTTATTTTTCTGTTTCACAGTTTGAAATTATACAGTGATAAAAATATACAGGTACTGCTTCAAAAACAATACTCAAAAAGCTTGACAGTATACACAACGATATTATTAGTATGGCACTTGTAGTCTTCCGGACTACTCCCACCGAAAGTATACTGGACGAAGTCGGCGAACTACTTTTACACTACTGTTCTAACTGTTCTAGTACATTTTGCCGATCGTTGTAATACAATTTTATAAAAGTTTGTCTTCGAATTGATTGCTATGATTTACAGGACAATTATTTGTTACCTGTATGTACCCCTGGGTTTGTACTGTGCCCCTGCTAAGTTGTGAATTAAATATTCAATAAATAATATGACTCTGGTATACTCGTATTATTCTAATTACCCCAAAACCACACTGAATAGAAGGCCGCCCGCTTTATCGTATAGACCCAAGACTTTTCACAATAGGGGATTGTATACGGTAGGTATAAAGCTAACCTCTAGTACAAGATGACGTTTAGAATATTCTTCGTGAATGAATTTTGTTTTCGTAAAGGAAGATATTTTTGAAATAGATATCCCTCTGAATTTTACCATAACAATTTTCGAGGACAAGCCTTAAACCAAGCCGAAATGTTGCAGTAGACGAAAACGTAGATTCTTTTAAAAGGCGTACCAGTCTAAAACAATATGTACCCATAAAGCCGATAAAAGGAGGAATAAAGATTTGGGGTTTGGCTTGTTCAGAAACTGGCTATTTATTTGCATTTGTAATATACCAAGATAAAGGAGAAACAACTGCAAATGATACTTTAGAAGAACAGGTTATTTTAAATTTAGTTAAATATTTCTTTGGTCAGGGATATTGTATTTATTTTGACAATTTCTATACCACTATCCCCCTTATGGAAAAATCGCTTTAATCTGTGCTTTCTAAAAATTGCAAAGCAAAACAGACGTTGATGAAGATGTTAAAAGAGACGTGGGGAATCTAAAATTTGCATTCCACGACACGTCTTTTTAACTAAGCAGAAATCCTTAGCCAATTGGTTTCTTGTACTCGTACAGAGTAGATCCGAATAAAGTGCAAAAGACAGCAAATATTTGATTTCACGCAAACAGCGTCTTTGCATCTGTTGATACGTATGTCGACCTAATAGGCCTCATCAGAACAGTTATTCAAAGGTGTTCTCAACCTTTTTCATTTTTAAACAGATCTCTTTTTGGTTTTGGAACTATCAGACAATCTAGAAAATGTGTACCAAAAGAGAAATTGAAAGAAGACAAAAAGCTGGAGGTGGGGCAAATAGACTTTGCAGTGTCTGATGAGATATCTGGCTTGGAGTAATTGAAACCTTTTGCTAAAGCTTGAGTGGCAATGGTTAAAATAGGGGTATCAGAAAAGTTATGGACCGCTCTAGTGGGTTCCAATGTTGAGGTTTTTGCAATTTGTTCGGAAATGAGATTCAATAATTTGAACAAACTGAAGAAGCCATTTTCAGTTTATCTTCCGAAGATGCTGAAATAACTAGGCAAGACATCTCTAGAGTTCTTAGAAACTCAAAGCCGCCTATTCAAAATATTAGCCAATCCGAGAAAAAAGCCCTGGAAGAACTTCAGTCAAATCCAAGTCTAGTCATTCTTCCTGCCGATAAAGGAAACGCCACCGTCATCCTAAACACTTCTTCTTACATTAAGAAACTCTCAAATCTCGTTAATAGTTCAGACTACAAACCAATTCCTAATAATCCAACAACCTATCTGGAGAAATCAACAAAAGCCATTATCAATAAAACCTCTCTTCCTGCTGACATCAAAAAATCTCTTATTCCTCGTGAAAAGTCTTCAATAACACCTCAAATATATTGCCTACCCAAAATAAATAAACCCGATATTCCTCTTCGTCCCCTTGTCAGTGCATACAACTGCCCTACACAACCCTTGGCCAAGTATTTGGCCAAAACTCTACCACCTTTCGCCGAAAATGCTTCATCCTTCGTCAAAAACTCTTTTCATTCCATCGAACTTCTTAAACAATACCCTATATCACCGTCAGACATTCTAGTAAGTTTCGATATTGTCTCACTCTTTACAATCATTCCAATAGATTAAACTTTAAACATTCTGAAAACTAAATACAGTATTCAACAAGATCACTTATCTCTCAATAAACATTGTATGTCCAACACCTATTTCGTCTTTCAAAACAAATTCTACAGACAAATAAATGGTGGCCCAATGGGCTCCCCTCTATCTCCAGTAATTGCCAATATCTTTATGGAAGACTTCGAGACCCGAGCACTATCCACATCAATGCTCAAGCCCACATGTTGGCTACGATAGACGATACATTCGTCATTTGGCCGCATGGCAGGGATGCTTTAGTATCTTTTCAAACTCATTTAAATGGTATACATCCTAGTATCCAGATATATATATATATATATATATATATATATATATATATATATATATAATATATATATATATATATATATATATAAATATATATAAATTTGGCCTTCAACCAACTTTCAAGGACTTCCTAGCTGATGTTGAGAATATTTTGTCTCATGCGGACAACTCTGACCTTTTATCTCTTAGGTCTTCTTCTAACAACATCTTGTTAAATTTCACTAAACGCCCTAGGCAACCCATATCGGAGATAGATAAAGTTTACAGGGAGACGGTATCGTTTTTAAAAACCCACCCTAATCTTCTCGTTCTCACGAGTGACAAAGGTAATGCTACTGTCCTTATGGATAGAGATCAATATTTCAGTTTGAGTAAATCACTGTTAGATGATGATAGATATTACCAACCACTTTTCACTAACCCTTGCTCTAAATTCACAAATAAAATAAATAAATTAATAACACATTTGAAAAATATTAAGATCATAGATCAACCTTTAGCTAAAACTTTACATAATTATGATGGATATGCTCCTAGATTTTATTGTCTGCCAAAGATACATAAACCTACACTGAGCATGAGACCTATTGTGTCCTCTATTAATTCACCTAATATCAATATTGCTAAATTTCTAACTGACATCCTTTCAAAGTCATATAATTACAATAATGACTTTAATATTGTTGATTCGTTTAACTTTAGTAAATTTATTAACAATTTCAAATTACCACCAGGTTACATTTTGGTAAGTTTTGATGTGGTTTCTCTCTTCACCAATTTACCTTTGTCCAGTGTTATCACTTCCTTAAAAAATCACTGGAATTCAAGTAAACCTAACTGTCCTGTTTCCTGGGATGTATTTGCAGAACTCTTGCAACTAGTTTTTGATACTAATTTCTTGGTCTTTGACGACAAATATTACCTTCAAATTTTTGGCACACCTATGGGTTCCTCAATCTCTCCTATCCTAGTCAACTATGTATTGGATGATTTAGTTTCTGACCGCTTGGGTCGTTTGGATGTTCAAATCCCTTTTATTAAGAGGTATGTGGATGATTTATTATTAGCCCTACCACCTGACAAGGTTCAGGGTATATTCACCTTATCCTTCTTTAATGAGTTTGATCCTCATTTACAGTTCACTGTTGAACTTGAGGACAGCATCACCAATAGCATTCCCTTTTTAGACATGCGTGTCATTAGAATGGTAGATAACACCCTCACCACAAGTTGGTATAGAAAACCCATGGCCTCTAATAGGTTCCTTAATTACCACTCCTGCCACCCTATGAAGTATAAACTAAACCTTATAAAAGCTTTAAGCTGCAGATTACATAAATTGACACATCCAATTAATCGAAGGGAATCCCTTAAGTTATTAAGAAATATTCTAATACAGAACTCATATCCATCATCTATCATAAACAAATACCTATACACACAAAGCTATGGTTCCTCGTTTGATGACATACCCAATGGTGACCAACTCAGAACTATTTCCAATAACTCAATTAATAGCATTGTTCTGCCAGATACTGAGTCTGAGAATCCTATTATCCATTATTCTTCTCTACCTTATTTTCCTCAAGTTACTGAGAAACTGATTAAACTGTATAAACAAAATAACATTCCTGTTAAAATTGCTGTCAAGAACGCAAAAACTGTTAGAAATCTTGTTTCAAAAACTAAAACACCATTGTCCACTTTAGAACAAGTCAATACAATTTACCACCTTCCATGCTCTGATTGTGATTTGTGCTACATTGGACAGACCGGTAGATCATTAAAAGGTCGTCTTACTTCTCATCGTAGTGATATTAATTTATCAAAAAATACGTGTGCTCTCGCACAACACGCTATTAGCACCAAACATAAAGTGGATTTTAATGAAGTTAAGATTCTTGGCACTGAACGTAATCTATTTAAAAAACAGTTTTTAGAAATGTGTTCAATTCTTAAACATCCTAATTCTCTAAATAAGAGAACTGACATAAGTAACTTGAGCCAAATTTATCATGCTCTAAAATTGCAGAACTAGGCTTTACTTTCATTTTCAATATAATTGTCATGTAATATACATAATTGAACACAAATTTTTTTAATTAATAATATAACATAGTAAATAAATAACTAATATTAAAATAAACTGTAACACTCAATTCTTTATACCAATTACTTAAATATAGGCAACTTTCATTACAATGTTACCTCTACACTATAATTTGTCCATATGAGTGTGAACCAGTCAATATTTAATAGTATAGTAATAATATTAACATTGTAATTGATTCATAGAATCCTTTACAAATTACAGATCTAAGTGTCTGAAGCTTAGACTGTTGGCAAAATTTTTTCAGCCACAATGTTTAACATAAATTTAAATATAAGAGGTTGAATGAAATTCTCCTGTTTGTTTGTTTTTAGACGGGTTAATGCGAGTAATTGTTATTGCTATATCAGTTTCTTTCATTGGATTGTCTCTTACAAGCGGGCTGTCATCCAAAGCTCATTAACATTTAAATAAACCGCTCAATTATTTGAGGTGGTACCTCTGACCTTGCTGTTCTGTTGAAATAATTTCAACCTCAAGGTTGGCTGTCTTTTCGTGGTTCTGTGTCAGTCTGTTCAATCTAACGCCATTTTCCTGGTAGCAGGTGCAAGGCTTGGACCGGTAACTTCATTCATTTACACTTATTTTTTTTTAATTATATTAACATCTTTTAATAATGCTACCAAAAGTTAAAATTAAAGTTTAATAATTATCCATTGTTGGAAGTTAATCGTTGATTTTCTTAGTTCTTTGCATCATTTAAGTTATAATTTAATATATTTTTTATACTTCGGACCACATGGTCACTCACTGTGCTAATTTTTTAATAAGTCACTAAATGTTGTTAGTAAATTAAATGTTTATACATTTCTAGTTTATAATGTCCATTTATTCAAGTTTAATTCATAAGCTTGTTAACATCTTTGACTGCTACATGTCTTTTTAAGGTAACACCTGTAACATCTTTTCCATGATTGTGTGGTTCTTATATTATACTTTTTAGAATGAACTGATGATGCTTTCAGAATACGAAAGCGAAACGTCTTCAAAATAGATAGAGTGGCACATCAACTTTGTCTTTCATTTCTCCACCTACAAATTGACCGATATAAGAGCCCACCACTCTGTTGAGTGATCCTTTTATATATTGGAATTTGACGGTCGTACTCCTTTTTCCGATAAATATATATATATATATATATATATATATATATATATATATAATATATATATATATATATATATACAATACACAATAGACACAATAAATAAATACAATAAACAGAAACGAGTGCCTTTCTGACATAAATCAAACATCAGGCTAATAATCAATGTCATAATGAATATATACAAAATTAAATAAAATTAAAATATTGTACTTATATAAATATATAATTTGAATAAGATAAGTTCTAATGTATTGTCAATTTAAAAATTTAATGGATTAACCTCATGTTGTAAGTTTTTATATTAGTTTTATACAATGTTTTTTTAATTCTAATTTCATTGTATTTACTGATACCATATTTTAGCATATCCTGAAGCAGCAAATAAATTTTGCGAAAGCCAGATAAAAGAACAAAGAGTTTCACTTATCCTGCCCTATTAATGATTGCAACCTCAAAATAAAACTTTATTTTACATAAATCTGAACTGTTGGACGTTGTAGCTCATTTTAAATCGCAGTATGATGAGCGTATCGTAGATGAAATTGCAGAAAGTAAAAATGTTATGCGGTTAAATACATTATTATACAAATGTTTTATACAAAACTTTTCAAATTTTGTTCACATAAAGGTATTTACCGCGAAAAAAATGTTTTAGAAGCCTTGAAAGCCACAAAATGTCAATATTAATTCCTTACTAATTTTTAGTTATCGTATAGAAAAAAGTTTATTTGCTTCAAACCTGTTTCCGATAAAATTTGGCATCACTGTTGGTCATAGAATCTGTACTATAATGTCAAGGTGGGACAGACCATAGTGTCTTTAAAAGATTTACCATCTCCTTTACATAACAACATTGCTTTTATAAGACTTTTATTAAAACGATGGTTTTACAAAGTTTAAAATTTTACTTTACAAGAGATAACATACGGTTTTTTAACGGATATTCCACATAACCTATGACGTCATTTTGTTAATAATAATTATAAAATTCTCTATTTGTGACAAATTAATATACATAAATGCGGTTTAAGGTTTGTCTTTTTATTTTATTTTTCATAACACAACTGTAGTACGTCATTAGCAGCCAAAACCAAAATGTTATGGTTGTGCTGCACTGATGCGTGGTTCATCCTGATTCGAAATAAAAGTAGGTTACATAAAAATAGATGAGTTTATAAATAAATATTTTTATTTTAAGTAAACTACATAACAGAAGAATAATTTATTATTAAATAATTGAGTTTATTAAATGCAAACATAAAGTAAAATAGTATATTACTTTATGAGGCGGAGAAGCATGACTTTTCTTGACGCGCCCGTAATAGAGGGCAAGAAAAGTTGCTTCTTTGCCGAATAAAGTATACTATTTTTTCTTCAAACGTAGCAATTTTGAACCATTAATAGTACAATTCATACGCTATTTTTACTCGAAATTAACTGTGACAACTATCAAAGTCGTCTAGATGTTAGAAATTAAAATAATTAAGTCGTCGGTGGGATTTGCGTCTCCCTGGTTACAGTTGTTTGACAGTTGTTTGCAATTATTAAAGACAGCTTATTGTTGTTGCAACCGCAAGCGCAAATTTAGTGCGAAAATGGAAAACCTAAACGAAATTGAGTCCGCGGCTAATGATGCAGTAGCACGTTTGGGGCCCTCCAAGTCCGGAATAAAGTATCGGTTAGCGTACAAGCACTTCCAAGAGTGGTGCGATACAAAATGAGTACGGCAAGTTACAGAAGACATTTTACTGGCATATTTTAATATAATGGAAAATGAATATAAATGGAAATCTTCTACAATGTGGTCACGATACTCTATGATAAAATCCGAGTTAGTTATTAGAAAAAATGTGAATATAAGCAAATTTTTAAAGTTACGTGTCTTTCCGAAAAAAACAAGCAAAGGATATACTGCAAAGAAGTCTAAAGTTTTCACTAAAGACGAGTTTGATAATTTTTTGTTTGAAGCGCCAGATAAGTTGTATTTAGGAAAAAAGGTAAAAAAAAATATATTGCAAAGCATGTAGTATACTCTACTAAATTATAAAAATAATTCAGATTGTTTTGTTAATTGGGGTTACCGGCGCCTGTCGATGCGACGAAATGGTAAAAAAGAAGACTGTGGACATTGAGGATAAAGAAATTGTAATAATTATCAAAATCGCAGACAGTAAAACTCGACAAATTAGATCTTTTACGATAATTGGTCAAAACTACATTAAACTGTATAAAAATTATGCATCACTGCGGCCTGAAAATTTTCCAGAAAACCGATTTTTTATCAAGTACCAAAATGGAAAGTGTTACCGAAGCGTCATGGGAATACATTAGATCAGCGCAGTAGCCCAAAAAGTAGCTAGTTATTTAAATTTAAACGATGCAAGCGCATACACGGGTCACTCTTTACGATGAACTTCAGCAACACTTTTAATTGATGGAGGCGGAAATCTAGAATACCTCAAACGATATGGGGTTTGGAAATCAAGCACGGTGGCCGAAGGATATATAGAGGATTCAATAAGAACGATAATGCTCAAAAAATTTTAAACCCTCATGATTCGCCAACATCAGGAATGATTTCTGAAAGTTGTTCTCGACCATCAGTACCATCAACAATTACCAATGCGTATCAAGAGTCGGGAACATTTTTGGACGGTTTCAATTTTGAAAATGCCTCATTAACTAATTGTACTTTTAATATTACTATAAATAAAAATGATGTTTAATTGTTGTTAATGACATTTGTATTGTTGCTTTGTGACATGTCTCATATTGTTACCATGACAACATTTTTCCCTCTGCCGTAAAGAAATGGGAAAAAAAACTGCTGCCGACGGAGACATCAAACTTTGACAGGATCAAGTTAGATAAGTAATGTCATCATTATTTGACTTTTGAAGAAAAATATTATTTATGATATGGTTTAAAGCATTTCCCCACACAAAACCGTTCTACATTCATTTCTCTCTCTCTCTCTTTCTTCTTTATTTAAATGGTTTGGTTATAGATTTTGTTTGTGCGATTTTTATCTATTTTTATCAAAATTCTAAGTTATTTATCAAAATAAACTTTTTAAAAGCTGTAATAGAAGAAGCGGCACTGTAAATGAGTTTTATTTTAAAGAATAAGCTAATTGTAATGTAGAAATTAATTTAGGCATAATACTTTGAATTCTAATAAATTACTGATAGAAAATAAATAATACTTGTTTGTCCCCATACAGTAAAATACTACAGCATTGTACGCCTTTATAGGTGTGACTAGTTTTACAAGTAGGATGATACGATTTTTGATAAGGCAGTTTATTTAATAGGTGGGTTAAAATATTACTGATAAACCAATAACAACTGCAGATATTATGTGAGCGCTACGAGGTAATTAGTACATAATTACAAATAGAACAAGTATTCAATGATTCGATGATTCAATGTGTTTACCTGTTGGGTTCGATTTCTTATTGGACGATAATAATATCCAACATAAATGAGTAATTTTTTTTACATCCAACAAAAAGGAAACCAGAAATATTGGTATATTTAGTAATGTTTTAATGCATATTTAAATATAGAATATGTACATCTTAGTATTTTTGAATTTTTAAAAATTAAATTGACATATAATATATAGGTATAAACATATTTTATTATTATATCTATATTTTTAAGATCTATTCTTTCGTTTTCTATAGCTGTACTCATAATATTCAAAGACTACACTTATAAACCTATATTTTATTAGAAGTTTCAGCTTGTACATCGGAAGATAGCGATGCAAAAATATAAACCGCATACAATTCGGAAAAAAAAATACATAAGGACAGCCTTATCACTGAAGTTTATTTTACTATAATTATATAGTTTCTGTAGAGATTTTCATTCGTGATTTGTTATTTTACATGCATGCTGAAATATTTTTAAGTTAAAATTTAATTAGATCTGCATTTAGATCTGCATTAGATCTGCAATTAGATTGGATACAATAATTATGTTTTTGGTATCAATATCAATATTCTAGGAAATGAAATACAACTGTATTACAAGCTATATTCTTTATTAGATATCTGGGAGGTTACTGAGTTTAAGAGATGTCCATTAATAAATTACGGCATTAATTATAATAGTATGAAGTAGCCATTTTAAGGACCATTTGAATATTCCGTCAAGATCGTGTTGAAGAACGTGTTGTATTCACATAAAATATATATATATATATATATATATATATATATATATATATATATATATATATATATATATATATATATATATATATATAATATAACCGATCATATAATATATATATAATATATATATATATATATATATATATATATATATATATATATATATATATATATATATATATATATATATATTATATGATCGGTTTTTGAAATATTTTCCCTAGAGATTTTTATTAAATTTTCAGTATTTTAGTTCATAATTAAAATGTAAAATATGATACAATTTACAAAATACCTCAAGTAAAGTATCCGTTTGCGGAAGAATCCTCTAAACGTACGATTTTATTCCGTATACAGCTATTACTTACATTTAGGGTAACATTCCAAGCGACCTTCTTACCTCAGAAAGTTGCCTGTACGGCTTTTCATTTTAATATTTCTCTATTTCGCATTTCAGACACTTTGATATGCAAATTTCTCTGAAACAGCACAGTTTTGTGGAATTCTCATTATTTCGTTTTTGAGACCAGGCGCAAGGGGTTCATTTCCAAGCTATTGCAATAATTTCATTCATTACTCTTTGAGCAACTGACAGTAAAGCTGGCGAGGGCAATATCTGCGGAAGAAAGGTATACCTTTTACGTTAATTGTGTGAGGAATAAAACGACTTTAGCCGAGATCAAAATGAATCTAATAATACTAAGGTGTGTTATACTTATCTCCGGTAAAACGGTATGGAATCTCTCGCTTAAACATATTTAAATACGATTTTATACATACAATACATAGCGAATGTCATATTAGTCGACTAAAATCGTACATATTTTGTGTATGATATTTAAATGAAAATCTGTTGAGTTTGATAGTGTTAGTCATCTACATTTTCCAAATTTTATGATTTTAATGTGTTTGTTAATTTTTATATAAAAACTATAAACAAGAAGTTTTAATTAAATTCCTTGCCTACTTGACTGTCATTACACGAAACACAGCAATATTGGTACAAGAGAAATATGCTTAAATTATAAATATTGCCATTTGTAATTGACGTCATATCAAAAAACAAAAAAAGAGTCTAGGAAAGAAAAAAAAAATGGTACAGTAATTGGTCCTGTAAACTGCCGTGAAGCTACATACATTGAAAATAAGGAGAAATTGTCCATTTTCATGACTCATAATTTTAATATCCTCTGTAGCCTTTACACAACATTTCTAGTTCGTATGGGAGAATCATTATAAAGATGTTCTGATTCTGTTCCAGATTCTTGTCTAGCCTTGTCACCAAATATGATTTTCAACGTTTCTAGCTTTAAATATTTGTATTCCACTGTTAATAAATATTTTTTGATCATTTACAGATAACAGCCAGTTTCAACAATATTTTAAACACGTCACTGCTTTTTTGATCATTTAATTTTAAAACAAAATTCTTTTTCTAAACGGGATATGTCTGCATTTGCATCCTTATAAAAATCAATTTATATCAATCAAATTACCTTGACACCCATTAAAAAAAACCAGACACCTTCCTGGACAGTTTCTTTACCAATAGTAGACCTTTCTTACTTAATTATGATAAGCATTCGCACATTTCTGCTGACCTCATGCTTCAGTATCATGCAAATTTACTTAAATATTCCACTTACAAATTGTTCTTCACTGAAGCCTCCAAAGATTGCAACGGAGTAGCAGCTGCTACTGTATCAGAAAACGTAATTTCTACCACTAGATTAACTGACTGCTGTAGTATTTGTACCGCAGAGCACCAAGCAATACTTGACACACTAAATCATTGTAAAACAACAAATGAAAAACAAATACTAATGTTATCAGATTCACTAAGTTCTTTACAGTCCATTAAACATCCTACACACATTCATCTATTCCTAATTAAAGACGCGTTGCAATAGCTCCAATTTTCTGGGAAAACCATATCAATTTTGTAAGTTTATGACGGAATAACTGGTAATGAAATAGCGAACAAAACAGCGTTTAAAGCAATAAACAATGTGAACATTCCGACTACAATAGGTATACTAATATCAGATACTTAAACTTTATTTAAGACTTATGTAAATAAAATCTGGCAAGAAATATGGGATTAAACAAACACAAATCTTAAAAGCATCAAACCAGAATTGTTTTCAAAAAATCTTCCTATACCACCAAAACGAAAAGACCAGGTAATTGTCAGCAAACTCCGGCTTGGGCACACACGACTTACACACGGCTACATAATCTCCAAAGAACCACTACCAATGTGCCAAAAATGCCAAACACCCTTCACAGTCAAGCGTATAATAGAATGTTCAGAGTACACCTCAGCCAAGGCTATATTTATGAAACCCAACAGCCTGAAAGAAGCACTGGTTACAAAATTGTATCATATGGATGTAAGTCCAAAATGTATCTTATTTTCTCTATTTGTATCACAAATCTACCGCTAATAACCCTAGTGGTTGATGCGGATAAATAAAAATAAAAAATATTAATTCGTAGTAAAGTCCAAATATCTACAGCTATGCACCTTAGAAATTATAGAATGGCATAAAACTCTTCTTCAACTTGAACTATTTTATCATAATTTGTTTGATATATTTTCAATTCTTGAAGATGTTGCCCAGGTAGTCAGCTACAGATGTTTGTATTTTTTCAGAAGCAAAAAATATTAATGATAAAATTAACTGTTGGGCTTTTCCCCTAAGGAGGAACAAACTGAAAATACAATCCACTTTGGAGATTATAAAAGAAAGACAGCTGAGTTGGTAGGGTTGTTTACACTGAATCAAAGATACCATACCAGTGAAAAAAGTGTGGAAATCAAGAAACATTAAAAAACAAAAGAGAGGAAGACTAAGACATACATGGAATGGAGTAATCGGAAAGATGTTAGAAAGAAGAGAAGTGCTATATACAGACGTAAAGATGTTGACACGAAACCAAAAATATTGGAAGACATTTGTTAGGTAATACATTTTTCGGAAGGTAATACATGGTCGTATCTACAATAAATGCGAGGAATACCTGGAGGACACTCAGTTTGGTTTGCGTAACGGGTTTGGAACGAGAGAGGCACTATTTGGCAAGAACGTACTTGTTCAAAGTTGTCGTGATATATCTGTAGACATATACTGCTGTTTTATTGACTTCCAAAAGGCAATTAATCATGTTAAGCATTCCAGGTTGATCGAAGCTCTAAAAGACATTGGCTTGGACGGCAGAGATTTTCGAATAATTGCAAATTTATATTGGAATCAAACAACATCAGTTTTAGTAGATGGTGTGAAATCACAAGCTTTCAGCATTAAAAGAGGAGTACGACAGAGATGCCTCTTGTCACCCGTGCTTTTTAACGTTTACTCCGAAAGAATTTTCAGATAAGCACTTTCTAAAAAACAAGAAGGAATACATGTGAACGGCGAAGTCATCAATAATTTGCGATATGCAGACGATAGAGTACTCCTAGATTCTAGTTAAGAATATCTGCAAACACTACTTGATAGTATCGTTGAGAGTTGTAGGGAGGCAGGTCTGGATCTGAATCTGAAGAGGCTAGAGCTGCTTTTAGAAGGAAGTCCAAGGTGTTATGTAACAGAGACATAAAACTGACATTAAGGATCCACCTACTTCGCTGCTACGTGTTCTTGATCTTACTTTATGCTGTCGAGTCCTGGACTGTGAGTAAAATCGATCTAAATCACCTTGAGATCATAAAAAGTATCAAGCAGAGAAAGCTGGATTATTTGGGACATGTAATGAGAGATCCCAAATATAGGTTGCTACAAAAGATCATGGAAGGAAATATAGTGGGCAAACGCAGTCTAGGACGAAGAAGGACCTCATGGTTGAAGAAATGGTAAGATTGGTGTGGTGTTGATACAAGCATGATATTTAGAGTGGCAGTGAATAAAATTAAGATAGCTATGATGGTAACCAACATTCTGAAAGGACATGGTACATGAAGAAGATTTGTTAGGAAAAAAATGAAACCTTTTACTGTTATGTGATAAGAATTTTGATTAAATACATATTTTATATTTTCTATGATGTATTGACGTTATTGGTAACATTTGGAACACTCAGGTTTAATACTATTTCAAAATTTATAACCTATTGGAAACGAAAGTACACTCATTCATATTTTAAGCCACGTCCAATTGAAAACGCTCTCTCTAATGCACTCACAGTGAAAACAAAACCATGTCAATTAGGCGTACAAGAATTGTGTTGCGTGTATTGATTGATTTTATAAAAATATATGAACATTTTATGTGGATTTATTGTTGAGTCAAAAAATATTTTTGTTATGTATTAAAAAAGCTTTTGTTTAATACAATGTATTATAATTTCTGGATTTTTCTATATAGTTGTGTATCAAATATTAATATATTGTTATGAACCGAAAATGTACAAAAATTAAAAAGGCAGAGAAAAGGAATATTAATCCAAATTTATAAAAAAGTTATTTTTACATATAAATAAAATAGAGAATGAATGGAATGAATATTCACATAATTTTTTTATGTGTGTTAAAAGTGATATGAACTTAATATAAACGTATATGCTTGAATGGTTAAGCTTCTCCAAAAAGCTCCACATTTTGACATAAAAATAAACTCATCTACTGCGTCGTAATGCTAATATTATGAGATGAATTATATCAGTTTTTAAATTTAACAAAGTCGTTTTGAAACGCATTTTATGACGGGAATAAAAAAATCATGTAAGAAATATTAATTTTAAAACAAGTAACTTGTTTTCAAATAAAACCATGTATTTATTATGTAGTAAATTCCAGGTATTTATATAAAAACACTTTCAGAATTCTCGTTTTACCGGTGTCATGCAAAAAAACTGTTTACTTAATATATCCTGCCTACAAATTCCTTTTATCATCATTATTGGTGCTAAATAACTTGTTTTCGGCTGTACTGATAACACTGGTCTGGTAACCAATCCGAAAATTTATAGACAGTAATAGCAGATCCTCCTTCTTAACAGGTAACTAATTAAAATACTAACACGGTACAGTGGGCGGATCAAATACACACATTTGTAGTACTGCCTATATTATTGAATTTAAAGGAGTGCTTACTGTAATTTTTAATTTTGAGATCTCTTTTATAGGTGAAAAGATCTTTTTAGTTGTATAATATCTTCTTGTTTCTGTTCTTTTTTCTATGGGAGATTGGATATCACAGGCTATTCGAATTAGTGTTAATTATTGAAATAATTATCACTCTCACTTATGGCTCCACGTGCCACACCCTGGGCAACTGCATTGGTCTGCAGGCTAAACTAAGTGAGGGTAACCAGATATGGTGAAAATAGCAACGTCTGTACCCAGAATGGGCGGTTGCAAACGGCGTCTGTTCCATAGTGGGCGGCTGAAAACTAAGCCCTGAAGCGGCATGAAGGAAGGCAACGGGATACCACCTTCATTATATTTCCCAAGACAATCACATGAATACATTCAACTCAAAATTATCCGGAGGTATAAATAGTTCCCCAATCGGATCTCCGGGGGAGCGGTCTTGAATGTTTCAAACGTACGAGCAAACTTAAGAAAGACATTAAAGATAGGCACCTGGAATACACGCAGCTTATTTGAAGCCGGGAAGCTGGCTAACCTAACTCAAGAAATGAGCAGATTAGATCTAGATATTCTTGGGATCTCAGAAACCTGGTGGCCGGGATCCGGTAAATGCACTACAGAAAACGGAACATTCTTTTACTCAGGCAATGATGACCGCGATCATAGAAAAGGTGTCGGGATTATGATAACTAAAAGATTGGTGAGAGCTGTCACAGAGTTTGTACCATATTCCGACCGCACAGCCTTAGTAAAACTTGAAGCGAAGCCAAATAATCTCAACATCATACAGGTTTATGCACCAACTACAGACGCATCAGATGAAGTAGTGGAAAACTTTTATAGTGAAATCAAAGAACTACTTAAATTGACAAAGAAACATGATGTCAACATAATTATGGGAGATTTCAATTCCAAAATAGGGAAGGGCAGCCTTGAAGACATAGTTGGACCCTATGGTCTTGGAACAAGGAACGAAAGGGGCGACCGACTTATACAATTTTGTCAAGAAGAAAACATGAGAGTTACCAACACATGGTTCCAACTCCATACCCCTCGCCTATATACTTGGAAATCTCCAGCCGATAGAGCTCATAACATAATAAGAAACCAGATAGACTTCATCCTTATAAACGGTAGATTCAGCACAACTGTCAAAAGAGCTTGCACATACCCTGGAGCAGATGTCCCTTCTGACCACGTACTATTAGTGGCCGTCATAAAGATCGCTCTTTCGTGCAAGAACAAGCCTGAAACTCAACAACAGATAGCACTGGATAAACTGAAAGACCCAGTGATACAAGCAAAAATAAGCAATGAAATAAACGCACAAATTCAAATATTAACGACAAACATTACCGAAGATATAACACCAACATGGAATACGATTACAAGTGCTGTAACAGACATCATGAAAAAGAACTTAGGGTACAAACGAAATAACAAGAAGCAAAAATGGATGACAGAAGAAATACTATTACTAATGGAAGAACGACGAAGACACAAGAATAACCAAGATGGCAGCAATATGTATGAAAACATTAACAGGCAAATAAAAGCAAAAATAAGAATAGCAAAAAATGAATGGCTTAAGCAACAATGTATCGATCTAGAACATTTACAAAGACAACACGACGACCGTAATTTACATAAAAAGCTTAAGGAGACTGCTGGAATATACAGAAAACGAAGACCAACTACCATAGTTAATCAGGATAACCAGATAGTGCTGGGTGAAAAGGAGAAAATTGATATATGGGAAAATTATATCCAGGAGCTCTTCCATGACGAAAGACCCATGAGTGAAGTTTATACAGACGACCAGCTGACTGGCCCTTCAATCACCAAAGAGGAGATAGAAAAAGCAATATTAAATTCAAAAAACAATAAGGCACCTGGACCAGATGAGATCCCGTCAGAAATACTCAAATTACTAGATGAAAGGGGAATTTCAGCACTTCACAAAATATTTAATTTAATTTATGAAACTGGCTGCTATCCTCAACAGTGGTTACGCTCTACCTTTATTCCCCTGCCCAAGAAAGTCAATGCAAAAAGATGTGAGGATCACAGACTCATTAGCCTGATGAGTCACACTTTAAAGATATTCTTAAAAATACTACATCAAAGATTATACAAAAAATGTGAAAGGGACATCAGTGATTCCCAGTTCGGGTTTAGGCAAGGTTTAGGAACACGAGAAGCAATAGTAGCAACACAGGTACTGGTCCAAAATTGTTACGATCAGAGGAAGGATGTGTTCCTATGCTTTTTAGATTACAAAAAAGCGTTTGATCGTGTCCAACACCACAAGTTAATGCAGATTCTCAAGAAAGTTGATATAGACCAAAAAGACATAAGATGCATTGAAAACTTGTACTGGCATCAAACGGCACAGCTAAAAATAGACAATTCTATATCTAAGCCCATACATATAAGAAGAGGCGTTCGACAGGGATGTGTGCTTTCCCCTCTTTTATTTAACATTTATTCAGAAGCCATATTTCAAGAGTCTTTGAAGGATGCAGAGATGGGAATCAAGGTGAATGGAGTATTGATCAACAACATACGATATGCTGATGATGGTGTCTTAATTTGTGACAACATAGTCGATCTTCAACAACTTGTCACTATAATCGGAGAATACAGTGAGCGAATGGGACTAGAGATTAATACCAAAAAGACCAAATTCATGATCATCTCCAAAAACTTGGATGCATTTGAAAACTCCACCATAACACTGAATAGTAAATCCATAGAAAGAGTGAGTAAATTTAAATACCTGGGATCGTGGCTTTTTGAAGACTGGGCATCGGACAGGGAAGTAAAATGTCGCATTGAGCAAGCTCGACAAGCTTTCGTAAAATTCAAGAAGGTACTGACTTGTTCTGAGTTCGATCTTCAACTGAGACTAAGGTTTACTAAGTGCTACGTATGGTCAGTGCTGCTATATGGCGTAGAGGGCTGGACACTCAAAACGAGAGATATAAACAGATTAGAAGCTTTCGAAATGTGGCTTTATCGCCGTATCCTAAAAATACCATGGACAGCGAAAATCACAAATATAGATGTCCTTAAAAGAATAAACCAAGAACGCCAACTTTTCGAAACCATCAAGAAAAGGAAAACGGCGTATCTAGGTCACATCATGCGAAATGAAAAATACCAGTTCCTCCAACTTATAATCAAGGGGAAAATTGAAGGCAAGAGAGGAATGGGACGCAAGAAAATGTCCTGGCTCCGAAACATAAGGCAATGGACAGGGATTAACGACATACAATCTCTGATACATATTGCAAGAAATAGAGAGTTAATGGAAAATGTCATCGCTAACATCCATTAGTGGATTTGCATCTGAAGAAGAAGAAGATTGAAATAATATGTATGTTCTTAGGGACTTGTATGCAGTGAAGGTATCAGTTTGCATAGAAGCTGGCCAATTTTGTCTGTTTTTTTTTATGTAGGGGAAAACTACTATTGATTTATCTGTTGTGGTGGTATTGATTAGCGGAATATTATCACGATCTTCTCTGGGTTGCCTGAATATTTGTTGATAATAGTCGTCCCATTTGAAAGAGCCCTTTATGCTTTTTATTTCTTCGTAATTGTATTTATCGCTTAGTTGTGTGTATCTTGTTATTAGAGTGTTTTAACAACTGCTTGTAGTTGTAAATGATCGTGATGCACGAAAGCCATCAGGTATAAATATCTGTGTGAAGTGCTTTTCGGTAAACGGTCTACATATAGTTTCATCCTGGTGCTTTGTTGTCAATACATACATACATACATACATACATACATACATACATGCTTGGTCGTACAAAAGTTGATTTTTGTGTTCCATTTTTGTGTTCCACTTCTAGTGTGAATTGGATTTTCGGATTAACAAATTTCAGGTCTCAATGAAATGGGTTGAGCCCATCCATCTATCCCGTGCTGATAAATAACGACATCATTATCAGCATAGCAAATTCACAATTTTTGTGTAAGATTGCAATTTTCTGGAGCTTTTTTTCGAAATATGTCAGGTAAAGATTTCTTTACCTGACCTAAGTTTCTTAATAAGATCCTTTGATTTTTACAATTTGACGACACTCAAAAAACTTTTGCTTACGGAAATAGTGCTGAAGCGGAGGCCTATGGTGTTATCTATTTTTATATAATAATATAATATGTGTGCACCCCCAATACTTTACACCAGGCGCCGGCACTGCTTATCACTTTGAATTTTGTTCTGTTTATAGTAGGTATGCTTAAATTTTGTCAATATAAAATTTAAATATTTTTGCTTTGCTTTACAATACTTTATTATTTGGACTTTTATTCCTAACCGATTCTTCTTCTTTTTCGAAGATGTGACAAAAATAGAATCATAAGAAAACTCCACATACTATAACCGATTCGTCGGGAAAAATGATAATAGACGAACATGAAATTCGAACAACCTGGTGTAATTCTAAAAGTGAACTGTATAATGATGATAGACCCGAAGAACCGGAGACTTTAATTGAAGTTGAAGGACCAGAAATACTAAAATCAGAAATACTGCATGCTATAAAGTTAGCAAAGAACAAGAAAGCCGTTGGCCCTGATAACATACCGACAGAGATGTTAAAGCTTATAAATGAGGAGAACATTGGAATACTGGTCAAACTATTCAATGATGTTTATTCGACTGATGATATCCCTGAAGATTGGTTAAAGTCCGAATTCATAACACTACCAAAAAAACAAAATCCGAAAAACTGTAACGATTATAGAATGATAAGCCTTATGAGCCACACTTTGAATATATTTCTACGCATCATGCACAGTAGAATCAGAGATAAATGTGAAGAAGATCAGGATGAAACACAATTTGGCTTCAGAAATGGACTGGGAACTCGGGACGCCCTCTTTGCACTAAATGTATTACTGCAGAAATGTCGAGATCAAAGGAAAGACGTCTTTGCTGTATTTATTGACTATAAAAAGGCCTTTGATCGAGTACAGCATAACAAATTAATTACAATATTAAAAGATAAAGGAGTTGATAGTCAAGACATACGATTCATAAAAAAATTATACTGGCGTCAAACAGCAACAGCTTGCATAAACGGAAAATCAACAGAAATATGTAAAATACAAATAGGTGTCAGACAGGGTTGTATACTATCCCCACTGTTATTTAATTTATATTCGGATAGAATATTTAAAGAAGCGCTGCATAATTTGGAATAGGGCGTAAAAGTTAATGGAATTCTGATAAATACCTTTTAAATGCCATTGATACAGTAAAAAGAGAGTTTGGCCTAAACATAAACTGTTCAAAAACAAAACACATGGTGTTTAGCCGTTTAGCACATCAAGATGCACGATTATATGTTGATGGTCATATAATTCAAAGAGTGTCCACATTTAAATATCTTGGTTGCCATATTACTGAACAACTAGATCCAGATCAAGAGATAAAATGTAGAATCGAGATAGCCCGCACGACATTTTTAAAAATGAGGTCATTCTTCTGTAATGATTACTTGCAACTTCAACTTCGAAAGCGCATGGTTAAATGCTACATTTGGTCAGTCCTATTATACGGTGTCGAAGCATGGACATTAAAAATGTCCACTATTAGTCGTCTGAATGCCTTTAAAATGTGGCTGCACAGACGTATACTAAAAATTCCATGGAAGGCTATGCTGACAAATGTGGCAGTCCTTGAGAGAGCAAATGCTGCTCGCGAGCTGCTTGATAACAACAAATGTAGAAAGATGGCCTATTTTGGACACGTAGTAAGGGGAGACCGATATAATATTCTTCAACTTATTCTGATAGGTAAAATCAAAGGACGCAGAGCAATTGGTAGAAAGCAGGCCTCTTGGTTGAAGAATATCAGGGAGTGGACAGGAATAAAGAAAGCTGAGCAACTATTTAGAATAGCTCGAGACAGAGACAGTTTCACTATGTTAATCGACAACGTCAAGGGGACTTGATAGGGCACGTTAAGAAGAAGAACAAAAATAGCTTTAGAACCATATTAAACAGCAGAGTTTAAGCATATTTTATGTAAAATGTTGTTTTAAAACTGGATACTGATAATTATCAATAACGAGCAGAATATCCTGGTTGAATACTTATGTCTAAAAATGAAAGAATATAAAAAAACTACAAATAATAAAAACAAATCAAATATTGCTATACTCATATCTCATTTAAAATTTAGCCGCTAAATGTTTCGCTTTTCACCTCCGCATTCACTTAAATCGACTATTTAGGACAAAAACATCGACCAACAACAACAAAAGCTTTTTTAAATCCGCCTGTCTAACAAAAACTATTAATAAAAACTGGAAAATATATTCAAAATCTTTCTCGATTTGACTGCTTTTCGAGAATCCTTAACCTTTCTATTTGATATTCAAATGTTATACTGCAAAAAACACAAACTGTTCAAGTTTTAAGAAAAGATTTCTGCCAGTGGCGGATGCGAAAAAGGAGCAATGTATGAACAGGAACTAACGGAATATATTATTGTTGTTTTTATGTGTATGACTCTCGCATTTAAAAAAAGTATTACAATAAAATGTATTGTAGACTAGAGCGAAGCTTTATTCTGTTTTTTGTATTTTTAAAATTAAAATAATATTTTTAAAATTGAATAAATTAATTTTTACTTTATTTCTATGTGAATATTTTGTGAACTTTCTCAATTTGGACTACGTTCAATTGAAGCTTTGCCTCGGGATGTGGGTCACGACTTAACACTAAAAATTTGGTTTTGTTTGAGTTTATTTTAATGCCCATTTCCTCTCCTGCCTTGTAAATACGATCAAGCAGAATTTGAAGACATTCAATATTCTTCTTCTTCTTCTTAGGTCCTTCCATCGGTCTCTATACTTTGCAACGTATTTCCAATTTGTTCCGGCCATTCTTTGAATGTCATCAACCCATCTTCTTCAATATTATCTGATAGAATTACTGTATCATCTGCATATCTAATCACATTAAGTAGTTCCCCGTTGATTTTTATTCCATATGTTTGTCTCTCAAGTGCCTTTTTATATACGTGGTCCGAGTAAACATTGAACAATGTTGGCGACAAAATGCAACCTTGTCTGACTCCTCGTTGTATGGGGATTTCATCGGTGTAGTTATCTCCAATTTTTACGATAGCAGTTTGATTCCAGTACACGACATTCCATGACACGAATATCCTTGTTATCTATTTCGATATTTTTCAGTACTTGCATAAATTTTACATGCTGTACTTTATCGAACGCCTTTTCGAAGTCCATGAAACATGCAAATACATCTTTTCTTTGGTCACGGCATTTTTGTAATAGGAGGTTTGGCGCAAAAAGTGCCTCTCTGGTTCCCACAGCATTTCTAAAACCAAATTGGGTATCTTCAAGATTTTCTTCGCATTTGCGTCTAATTCTGTTGTGCAGTATTCTGAGGAAAATTTTAAGAGAGTGGCTCATTAGGCTAATTAATCGATATTCTGAGCATTTTCTCGTATTGTGTTTTTTAGGTATTGCGATAAAGATAGATTTGAGCCAATCTGCGGGAATCACTCCGGTGTTATATATTGAATTAAAAAGTCTTACTACTACTTTTATGTTATCATTCTCTATTAGTTTCAGCAACTCAGTTGGTGTATCATCTAGCTTGACCACAAGCTTTTCTAATTTTAGCATTATGTATAGCATGTTCTACTTCGCATTTCATAATTTCTGGGCCGTCAGTACAGTTTAGGTAGAATTCGGCAATATTATTCCTGTCATCTTCAAACAACTCTGATATATACAGCTGCCATTATTTTCTTATTTCTTGCTCATTTACAATTATTATACACTATGTACATTACATTACATTACACTATATACATAACATTTTATCATGCGGTATCGTAGGGACAAATCAAGATTACGGGTAGTGAGTAAGTGTCACATCTTTAAGAAGGTGTTTCTTGTCTGTTTCATTCTACATTTAACCTCTTGTTTTTGGTCTTAGGTATGTATCCAGGTCATATACAAACAATGAAAAGATTATAATAAGTATGGGCTTTCCAATTCTATATAAAAAGATTTTACCTGCGAGTATTTAAAATTCTAATGCATAAATTTTGTTTACCAGGATGTCTTGAAAATTTATTTAAATGGTCTATTTATTAATTTTATTTTTCTTTTTGGCTGAGAAGAAGAAGTATGACAATAGTTCAATAAAATTAAATAAGTGTATATGTTGTGTAACGGACTCTCCTTGGAGCTTAATGAACTCTTCCAACTGTTTACTAGGACTACGAACCTCGAACCGCTATTTCGTAGTGCTACTTCCATGAAGCCGTCTATATTGGGTATAAATTCTGAATAATATGGTGAGAGCCGTAATACGTCATATCTCATATTTCTGATAATGGAAATTTTGGGTATTTTGGTTTATACAATTTAGAGGAAAATGAATATTACTAGTTTCTAGCTAAACTAATATTTTACTCATTATTGACGCTTTATCCTGTTGAGTCTTATGATAAAGTGCATTGTCGATACACGATGACACGATTTGAAAAGGTCAGGTATGAATCTGTACTCATCACATTTTTGAAAAGGATCTAAAAGATATTTATGAAGGTATCTCAATAAATAGAGTTAAGCTCAATAACCTGCGGTATGCAGATGATACAATAGTGTTTTTCAATACCATAGAAGCGCAGCAAAACTTAATGCACAAAATAACAGAAACAAGTAGAACATATGGACTGGATATAAACACCAGCAAAACCAAGCTAATTTTCATCAGCAAAGAAAACTGTGGAGCAAATTTGTATGTGAACCAAATAAAAACTGAACGTGTCTCACAGTACCACTGCTTGGGAATTATAAACTATGAGTCATGGGACAATACTCAAGAAGTTAAATGTCGCATAGAGAAGGCAAAAAGCGCATTCTTGTTTATGAGCTACGTGTTCAAGAACCATGTCCTCGCCACAAAATCAAAAATCAGACTCTTCAAATGCTACGTGTACTCAGTGCTTCCATAAGGAGCAGAAATGTAAACATTGAAAGCGGAAACTGTATCAAAACTTCTTGAGCTATGGTTACCCAGAAAGATCCTGATGATACCATGGACAGGCAAAATCCCTAATGAAAAAGTACTAGTGAGGATGAAAACAACCGCAGATTTGGTCAACATCGTGAAGCTGCAGTACTTAGGACATATATTGAAAAATCAAGGTAGACATGAACTACTCCAATGTATTTTGTAAGGTTTTTAAATCTAGTCCAGTTTTTAAATTAAAGGAAAAAGAGCCCCAGGATAAAGAAGAATATCCTAGCTTTCTAAACTGAGAGCGTATAGAAAGACCTCAACGCAGCTATTCCGTATAGCAACCAACAAATTTATCACAGCCAGAATGATTAGCTTTACCTATTGTATATTGCTAACCTTTAATACTCATTAATACTTTTGTTATGTTACTCTCGTTTTAAATTTTTGTATTAACACATGTTTTACATCTTGTGTACTGTTATAAAGAATCCTCTAAAAAATAATATTGGCCAATAATTTTTAAATTGAAATTACGAGTATATTGCAATTTTTTGTAATAGTTATTTAACACAATTGTACAATAGAAAAAATATATGGACTAAATTAAAATGGAAACATAATATTCTCTACGATTTTCTTTTTTTACAACCAAAAACGTGAGAGAAAAAAGAAAAACCTTTATATACTGCAAAACCAGTGGCAAAAATAATTCGGTTTTATCAATCCATTTATTATTATACTTTCATACGAAAGTGATACGCCCTTGATCTTTTTAGCTCTAACCCCGATATTATCCTCGATACCCACAAAAAATCGGCTTCGTTTAGAGATCTTCAGTCGTTCTCCTACATTCCAACTTTTTATTACAGTCGTCCCAGTTTTTTCCACGTACCCGGCACGTCTCGCCCGTTCCACTTTATGATAATGATATTGTTTTTCAAAACAACTGAATAGTGAGTACAGTTAGCTGGATCGGGGTTTTAATAGATTCCTATCACGTGGATATTAGTGTGGTATAATATGATATAAAAAGGTTTTTTGAAACCGTTTACTTCTGGCACACATATATTTATTTATTGATAAGCTGAACAGGCTGTTAGAACTTAGCACAAGTTAATAAAATACAATTATAATAGAAAAACTAATTACAAGCATTGTATTGGAAACTCCTTAACTGTTTTGAAGCACCAGAAAAACAATGTTTCTTCATTCACTTCTATTTTGTGCTCTTCTCTTCCAGTCCCTCATTTTCACGGTTGTAAGCTCTTCTTCCACTATTACTGTTCTGAAGCTATTTTCTTGTGGCATTTTAAAGTAATTACTATTTAAATGCAAATAAGCCACAGTTAAAGGTTAACGTACGTTTATTGACGAAATAAAATGTCTGACAACTGTGGGGGACAAAATCTCAACACAAATATTGTCGTAATGTATAAAGATATGTAGGCTAAAGATAAGATCAAAATTTCCCACTTTTTCTTGGAAAAGAAACATACCCAAAATAAAGGTGATAATTATAAATGGTAATGTTGAGAAGGATTCAAAAAATGTTGCTTTATACGTGCCAAGTCAGTGGTACCTTATCAGGGCCACCTCTTCCGAAGTGCAAATTCGCGTTAACCTTGCGCAGCGACGTCACTCGCAGCTTAGTATTCACATTGCTCTTAATTGTATACATAAGCACTCGTAATTTAGTCATCCTAAATATGGATATATTGCATATTATTTTACTGTCTTCATACATTTTAAATAAAAACGAATGTTTATAATGTTTTCTTAGTCAAATATATTTAATTTTTATGCGAATTAGAACAAATAAGGTATTAGTATAAAAATATAGCTACTTATTTAGGTACCTATATACTTCCACTTTTTATAAACTTTTAAGAAGGAACAAAATTTTTATATTATACATTATTGGTAAATATATAGTTAAGTTTAAATACTTAAAACAACCGTCACTTACACAAGTCAGATGCCAATTTTGAAAATAAATATTACGATCGCGTTAATATTCTTGCTAAATAACTATATATAAAGCAGTTTTAAAACAATTTGCGTTTAAAAATATAATACTATATACATTATGCAATAGTTTTTTTTCTATTTTTCTTTTATTAGTACGTGCTAGAATAATTTTTATTAAAATCTTTTATACGGAAGTACATACGCGATCGAAAAAATATTTTCTTAGCATCTTGAGGACAATCAATATTAACACTTGCAGATAACAGACTTGAAACATATTGTTTGCCAGTAAATATGGTATCTCCATTGAAGTTTTGAAAAATTTGCTCCAGTTTTTCCAACTGAGCCATAAATTCATTAGAAGGTTTACATAGTCCACTTTCTGTCAAATGAATGGTCCAGGTTTAAGACGTCGAACTTGGGTTAGTTAAATTTGGTAACTTGCCTTTAAGCTTGCTACAAATAAATTCTCCTAAATGTTCTAGTCCATCATATCTTAAATCATCGAGTTCTTCACAGAGGACTAGGTCATCTCCATCCGTGGGATTGGCGTCAATGATTGTTTTTTTTTTAAAGCAAGCTTTTCTACCATACTACCGCTCATAGTTAATGTAGGAGTACCATCGTCTTCTACATTACAGTAATCTGAAAAAGCACCTTTATGTTTTCCCATTAAATAAGAACGCAGTCGGTATTTAAAATCTACAGAAGTTGGATGATTGTTCAAACCACCTTTTGCTCTTATGACTCCAAAAAAATTCTCCAAGGGATCTTGGTTTAAGCGTCTCGTCAAAAGGTAGTTCATATTATAGCGTTTGCCTACATCTTCAAGCAGCAACTGCAGAGCCTTATTTGATATAAGAATACCTACAATGTTTTGTAAAATGTTGTAAATGTGTTTTTACTTAGATATACTGTGTTACCTTTTTGGAATGGAAGCAATGATTTCTTGCCTTCTTGACTAATGCTACCCAGCATTAGTCAATTGAATACTTAGCCAAGAACCGAAACCTCGAGTATAAAACCCTTTTAGAAGGAAATATTATACAACAAACAGACTACCGAGTTTTTAGAGTTTTTACGTGAAGTGCACTCGGAAGCTTAGATTAAAATTGCGTTGTTCCGGTTTTAAGTCTCCTAATACTTGACAAATTCCCAGAACCAAGCGGTCGGGATCACAATGGATTTTGATTCATTTATTATTGTATCATTAGCTTTTATTACATCATGTACTTTGTAAAGGACCGCCTAGGTATCATTTAAGAATAAATTTTTTAATGTTTTCACACGTTTTTGTGAGTACACAAAAATGCTCAATGCAAATTACAGGTATCGCAAGAAAAATGGTATTGTCTCTTATATATTTCTTCTCAAATTTAAGAAAAAGTAAAAATTTCTATCTGAATATAAAATTCGGTAGCGGTACGTCGGTAGAAAAGCGGCAAAATCAGTAGGTTTGGGAACACTGCTGCTACCTGCTACGCTGCAACTGACGTCACTCCCTGGCCGAAGATCGAGCGACCGTGCGCAATATGTTACCTCTGTAGTTTATTATACCATGGTACCTTATTACATGAACAGCTTGTAGAAAGATTCCATACAATGTTACTGAAACGAATTAATTTTACGATTCTGTTGCATTTAGAAAACATCCTCTCCTCAATCCTTTAGCCCTTGTCAGGGCGTAGTGACACCCTAAATATTGTTAGTCTGCTGTCTCCATTGACTGCGATCTTGTACCATATGGACGGCTTCATGTAGGGATTTTCCCATCTAACTCTTCATTTGGTCTACCCATCGTATTGGAGATCTTCCTCTTGGTCTTCGGCCTTCTACCTTTTCTTCTACTACCAATAGTTCCATGGTGCCCGTTCTTCTAGCTATGTGGCCGAAGTAAGTTAGGTATGCTTGGTTTACTTTTTTTGGTAGCCTGTCTTTTATATGAAGCTCTTCCAGAATTGACAGGTTGCTTCTATGTTCTGTCCAGGACACGCGTAGAATTCTTCTATATACCCACATTTCGAAGGCTTCGATCTTACTCCTTAGAAAACATACTTGTAACGAAATGGACAAAAATTAAAATGGAGAGACAAGGTCAAGTGGCAGAGGGTACGTGCAATAATGGTTGAGCCAGATCACACCAATGCTGTTTTTATAAAATACAATTATGATGATGTCAATTTTATCAGAAATAATACTGAGTGTAGGACAGGAAAAAATCATTTATTTTATGAAGGTCAAATACTCAATAAATAACACACATTTCATAAATATATCTATTGAATAAGTATAAATAACTTTAAATAATACAATGATATATAACATCACTTTCATCTACCAAACAATCACATTACACCTATCTCTACTTCATTGGATCAAATATATCTCCTCAAAAACTTCCTGTTTATTATCAAACAACTACAATAGCAGACTTAAGTTCTCCATTCAACAATACATGATAGTTTTAACCATGTTCTACCATATATCAATTAATAGAGTACCGGCATGTAAGTAATGTTTTATTTATTTGCTCATTTATTAATTTATTACAATCAAATAGACTATTTTATAACAATTTGTTGGTCTTATCTTGTCTCTTAAAACTTTTTATACCTTTTTTTTTTCCTTTTTATTCATTTTGAAAAACCACAGACATGTAATATTGGCATAATTATTGTAATTTTATAACATCTACTTTGTTTATCGTTATTAGACAACACCCTAATATGGGTTTATTATTATTTCAGCATTTATTTAACTTTGTATCGAGACCTGAAGATGCTTTGCATATTGTAGAAAGCGAAACCGGTCATCTGAATGGTTAAATTAAATTGATTGTGAGTAAGTCTTATTTATTATTTCTTTACCTATTTGAAATAGACTCACACAAGCAACACAATCATGATTTATATAACTATCTATCTTTAAAAACTACCTATTATCTACTAAGAGTATCTATAAAAATATTCTGTCTGATGCCAGCTTTAATTTATTTGTTTTTTGTTACATTACTCCAAATACTTGCGTTACATTACACATCCACATGTTTATTACATTGGCGTCCTACAATTCCCAGTCACACATTTTTTGTTACAGTTAGTGTAGAACTAGCATAAGTCTAGATAAACCGCTTCTATACAAATAATTCTAATGCAGCACTAGTCTATGTCCACCTATTTTTGTATTAAATCAATGAAACAAAACAACTAGTTTTATAGTAATGTAAAAGTTTCAAAATGAATTAAAAAGTTATGTGTCATTATATAATTCAAAATTAATTCAAAAAGAAATTAATTCAAAATAACCGTTACTGTTTGAAAAACAAAATATTGGAAAACTGAACTTGTAAAATACGTCTAAGATGGGCTGGCCATGTTCATAGGCTCCCTAATAACCGCCTTACCAAGTTAATCTGCGAAGAAGTCCCGACAGGGAGAAGGCCCTTAGGACGTCCACGAATGCGATGGAGAGATAATATATGGTCAGATTTGAGAACAATGGGGCTGCCCACTGACTTAAACATCATGGACGACCGTTCGAGATGAAAGCAGGTTGTGCAGTCAGCCAAGACCCACCCCGGGTTGTAGTGCTACCAGAAGAAGAAGAAACTTGTAAAATATTGTTCTGAAGCTATTTTCTTGTGGCATTTTATATTAATTACTATTTAACTGGGAATAAGCCACAAGTAAAGATAAAAATACGTTTATTGACGTTTCAATTTCTACTTCGGAAATCGTTCTCAAAATACAAACAGTAAATTAAACAAATTTTGTTTTTTGTTACATAGTGAAAAATTCTTCTAATAATTTAATTTTATCTGACTCATTTTTATTGACAATTCAGACATACATTATGCATTTTAAAGTACATAGACGATTTTAAAATGATATTGCCAATATTGTTGAGTTGCGCTCCTGGAACAACTTTACTTATAAGATAGTTAGTTCATTCGATTACATGAAATCAACTTTAACTTGAGAATATCCGTCAGAAAAAAATCATAGCATGTAATTCGTCTTTAAAAAGACAAACACATGACATGATGACAGTAAAATTCTCCTGTTAGTGATTCTATAGTAAATTATGAGGGAAAAACCAAGAAAAAAAACCTCATAATACTATCCCGACATGGTAAGTATTTGTTCGCGCATTTAGTTTACCTTCAATAAACGCCAAAATTCTGATTTTAAATGTTTCGTTATTTAAAAAAACATAAATGATGTATCCTCTATATGTTACTGACTTACTAATACTGGTATTTTCTTATTAATAAGTTCCTCTTTCAATATTGGTAACCAGATCCTACTACATTCTACCGAGGAATTTGCGACACAATTGGCATCATTTAGCATAATAAGAGCCGCTTCTTTGATTTTTCTTTTTTTACCATCCGTTTCTTTTAGGACTACATTTGAATTATTCCATTGAACGCTATGTTCATTATCCCATGCTTGTTTATATATTTGAGATTTATCAAATTCTCTATTTTTAATATAAGATTAATGTTCACTTATTCTAACAATTAATGGCCTTGATGTTTCACCTAAATAAAACTGATCGCATTCACAAGGTATTTTATAAATGCAATTCTTTGTCCTTTCTTGTTCATTGTTAGGTTTGGTTTTGGACAAAATAGATCTTAACGTGTTTGTTGTTTTGAATGTTGTTAAAATGTTGAATTTATTTCCTATCCTTTTAAGTTTTTCTGATAATCCTTTTATGTACGGTATTGTTATTTTCCTCGTATTATTCCTTGTGTATGCTGTAGGATCTCGTTCTAAGTTGTTCTATTCTATTCGATCGATTGTTGAAAATTCCTTATTTACAAACGATAAAGGATAATCATTTTTTAATAAAACAGAAGTTAACAAATGTTTCTCTTCCAAGAACGAATTTTCGTTAGAACAAGTAATTTTGGCTCTATCGTATAAGGATTTAATTATTTCCTTTTTTACATTAATATGGTGATTTGAATCGAATGAACTATCTTATAAGTAAAGTCGTCCCAGGAGCGCAACTCAACAATATTGGCAATATCATTTTAATGTCGTCTATGTACTTTAAAATGCATAATGTATGTCTGAATTGTCAATATAAATAAGTCTGATAAAATTAAATTATTAGAAGAATTTTTCACTATGTAACAAAAAACAAAATTTGTTTAATTTACAAATTGTGGAAGTGGAAATTGAAACGTCAATAAACGTATTTTTATCTTTAATTGTGGCTTATTCCCAGTTAAATAGTAATTAAACTTCTGAAAAACTTCAAATTGCTCTCCTGAAAAGTTGTGATTTCGGACATAGAGTAGTTCTGTTCCAAAACATTTACAATTGTTAGAAATTAATTAAAATTACTTAAAAAAATGGAACTAAAACCAACAGCTACAAATATAAACCAAGCACTTTAAATTTAAAATACCTGTGAATTGCACAAACGACTGATTTCAATCAAAAATTGTCGACTAACACTGAAAGGTCGTCACAAATTAGTCGTCTATGGTCTCCAAAATAATTACTTTTCTCATTAGAGAACAATCCTTTGCTTGCAGCGAAACAACAAACCGTACAGAAATCGACTGAAAGTAGAAAATAGGTACTCGAGAAATTAGTTTTTCAAGTACGGTGAAAACCAATTAGGATCGAATGGAAGCCAAGTGCATTCAATGTGTGAATTAAATTAGAAAACCGCGTTCCATTATGAAATTCCAATCGAACTTTCAATATAACCATATAAACCGAACTGTTGGAAATTTAGAATTTCGATTTTAGAATTCCCATTGAAATTTAATGTGTTGTGAAATGGAATATTACATATTTGAAATTGATACCGGGACAAATTTAAAAAGTCAGTTCCTTTATGCAGCCGAAGCTGCTGTATACTTCTTTACTTGTGTAATCGATTTGACCATAAAAATCGAAAACGAGAAGGTAAAAATTTAAATTGAAGATAAAATTACTTTTAGTTATTGGCAAAAGATCAAAGACTTTACAGTTATATCGCCATTTATGTAAGAAATATTCAATAAAATACCTACATAAAATCTACTTGCAAAATAACGACAACAACTTAAATTAATGAATATGAATTTGAAATTTTGCACAAATTGCTTTACACAAAAATATCTTGAAAATTGTTAGTGCTGAACAGTTAGAAGCAAACCTTGATCCATACAATTTTCAAATTTCAAATGTTCGACACCACATTCACAACTTACTATTATTAGACACAAAATACTATCGTGGGTTATTTATATTTAGAAAACTTGCGAAGAAATGCACGAATTTAAAAACAATAGGTTTTTATATAAGGTTATACAGCTTTCATTGAATTTTAAAAAGGAAACAAAGTAAGATCTGGGAAAAACAATTATTTTTTTATTGTAAGATTACATGTTTACAATATACTCTATACACAGAGTATTACTGTAAGTAAATTATTGTGAGTTAGGTACCGTCCAGTGATGGTTCTCTAAATACTATTACGGTAGGTCTTCTGGCCATAAGATAAATTCTGTCACCAGAAAAATCATGGTTGTAAGTTCCACATGTTTCCTACATAAGGACATAGCCAAAATGACATGGATGTAACCTGATGAAACCAGAGCCAATCAAATCAACCATGCACTGATAGACAAAAGGGCAGCTAGTAGTATCTCAGATTTGAGAATACGATGAGGAGCATTAGATGCAGATTAACCAAAAAAAGAAATCAAAGACCACATTAACCAAAAACAAACAAACTAGACCTAAAATAACTGAAGATTTAGGAATGTAAAGAGATGTTTGAGGAAAACATCGCAAATGAGTTAAGGACGCCAGAACTGCACTCTATAGAGGGCAAATGGTACAATACCAAAACAGCAGTACTGACAGCGGCAGCGTCCACCCTGGGAAACAAAAAAAGGCGAGAAGAGGAGCATGGTTCGATGACAAATGCAGACAAGCAATAGAGAAAAGAAATGAAGCACACAAAATGTATATAACATGAAGAACACGGAAAAGATGAATATGATTTGAAGTTGACAAGATATGTAGGAATAAAAAAAGAGCCTATGAAAATGGACAAATAATAAAAATGGAAGAAAATAAATGAAATTAGAGGGGTTTACGAATACCTTAAAAAGGTAAAAAAGTGGGTATAGACCACAAACAAGTCTATGTAAATATGAAAGTGGGCAAATAATCTGTGACCAACAGAAAGTCAGAGAAACCTGGAAGCAATATTTCCAGACCCTACTTGTTACACAAGAAAGATAAAATGGGTATAACCTACGTAAAAAGAAGAATAAGAACTAGGTAGAGAATGGAGTAAAAGCTTCAACCATAGAGAAAGTTCTCGAAGATATTAAGGCTCAGAAAAACAATAAATTCGCAGGAGTTGACAAAATACCAGCAGAGAATAAAAAGCAAACAAAAATGCTAGGTCTGGAGATTAACACAAAAAAAATTGATATAGATGAGAACAAATATGGTTCCACAAAACTATATATATGACGATGACATTAGAAGATGGAGAAATACGGAACAGAATAACGCAGTCAAACAGCTTATTTTGCCCTCTGCCATATATTTCTGTCTAAAAATGTCCAACGAAATAGAAAGATAAGAATTTATAAAACCTTAATTTGACCAATAGCATGATAACCTTATAAGAAAGCACCACTATCAGATTTCATGAGAATGCAAATATTGCAATGGGCTGGACATATGATATGAATGGGAGATAAAAGGCTACCAAAAAGGGATTGAGCAATGCAGGGAAAGAAACCGGTTGGAAAGCCAAGAAAGCGTTAGGAACATACTGCAAACAGCGACGCAAAATCCCTTAAAGACACCAAGAGGTATTTTTTTTAGGGGAACATAGGACGAAGCCATCACGTGTTTTGCAAAAGCAAATACAGAAAACTACACGAGACCATTTTGTACCTTGACTATAATGGTTGGTAAGTGCGGCTTATTGGTTTTTAAAGTACCTACAACAATCTATAGTATGTTAAAAATTCCTCGACATCTGGACAAGAGGTAAACCAGCGGTCCATCGTTATATTTCTTTTCGAACCTGATAACGGTTGACACATTCTCAGTATAACTGTTGCAGTGAAATTATCTTATTTGTACAGCCCAGGTGGCTGTTGTCCAGCATATATTTCCATTTGATTTGTGTAGAAGGTTCTAGAATCAACGGTGGCAAACACTTTTATATCACACTTTTTGGGCTTGATCGGTATGGACATTCGAAAATTAAATTTGGTATAAAAATCGAAAACCATTTTATTCAAAATAGATTAAATTCTAGGTTATTAAAATTTATAAATTCGTTCATTTATTCTAAATTCATTATTCTCAGATCTAGTCCTGATAAATAAAGCAAACGAAGAATTGCTCGCATTTCCGAAATTGATGATTCTTTGACATCTTGTTTATCTTTGGAATTTATAGAAATAGATTAAACATAAAGATTCTTATAGTATTATCGTAATATTCAATTGGAGTACTTGTATTTTTTCCAATACCAATAGTGCCTGGTAAATGTTTTCTTTTTTAGTACAGACTGCTCTAGAAGATATATGTTTTAAACATTTAATTCCATCTTTACCAAAGTAATATAATCGCCTTTTACCTTCTGTAGTATTAGTATCTTCCACGTGCTGTTGTGTATCCTCTGCTGTCTCTTGCTAAGAATCAGTTCCGTGGTTACTGAATACCTCTATGTCCTCATCAGACATATACTTATCAACAATATAAACTTTTTCGTCAATCTGAACTTTATCTCTATTATTATTAGAGCATTCTCTAGTGACTCAATCTATTGTTTGTTTCCCATTGTGTCTTCACATTTCTGATTGATTTTATTAAGAACTATCCTAAGCAGTAGCTTGAGAGAGTGACTTATGAGATTAATTAGTCTAAAGTCTCTACATGATGATCTATTACGTTTTTTAAAATAGGGATAAATGTAGACTCCAACCATATTTGTGGCAGTATTTTAGTTTCGTATATGTGATTATAAATGTTTGTTAGTTTTGAGAGATTGTCGTCGTCTAGAAGTGTGAGCCAGTCTGATGGAGATTTCCTATTTTTGCTTTGTTTGATGGCTTTCTCTACTTCTGCTTTTAAAATACTAAGACCAACATTTGTATACTTTGTGGTATTAAGTGGTGAGCTCGTAACCAGGAAGAGCTCTTTTATGTAGTTGGTCCATTCTTCCGTTTTTTCGTTTAAGTCCAGAATAATTTGACCTTTAGAGTTTCTCATAAAGTGAGGGGTTCTTTTTCTCTAAGTGTAGGTAATTTCTTTAAGTTTTTTGTGTATTTTGAACTCGTCATGTTTTCTTTGTAGGTCTTCAATCTCACGACATCTATATCGAGTCTCAGCTTTATTTTTACAATTGATTTTCACACCTGATTAATAGAAGTGATAATGTTTTTTATTAAATGTAATATGGCGAATAAAATCCAGTAAATAAGGTCGATACTTGTCCAGTTTAAATTTGTTGACAGAACTTAAATAAGTTGTCCCCCATTTTTCTCTTCGATCTGAGACCGATCGGTGCGCAGACCTTTGGAAATTAATTCCCATCAAATTAATGAAAGCATTTCAATTAATTACGAATTTCAACATGAATAAATGATTACGGAGAGCGTTATTTATGAGTAGAAATCGCTTCAGTGAATTTTTGTAGCCGTTGGACAATGAGAGCCTCGCGCCGAACATCAGTCGCTCCGGCCGAAAAGTCCGAAACAAAATCTGTGAAACAAAAACAAAAACTCCGTGCCAAAAAAAGAGACTGGAAGGTTATTTTTAGCATGGCATTAAGCTAATCCTAATTGAAAATGTTATTTTTTTATCTTTTATCTTCTTTGGACGAAAATACCGGTTTTTTATTGTGTTATTTTTTTATTGCTGTGTTTGAGTTTAAAATTTTTAGAAAAAGTTGAAAATCTTAAATTAATACAAGGTAAAATTTTTTAAATTAGACTTAATGTAAGATATAATGGGAACATAGTTTAAATTCAGAAAAATATTTGATTCTAAATCTATTTCTTCGCAAAAATTATCAACAAAAACGTCGGCTACTTACAGTAAATTCAGTAAATTTATAAAACCATGTTTCTTTTTGAAATATTGTTTAAAATTTTTAAAAAATATATTTTTCACTTTCACCTTCAACATTTTTACAAGCTGATGTAATTTCTTTTATTAATGTTATGCTTTCTACCAAATAAATAACGTTTATTTCCATGAAATATACAATTAATAATATTACAATGAAATAATTATTTTAATAATCAGTAGACCCATTTGTACCGTTCGGTGTTGGACAGTTTGCAATACAGTTCATGTATTTACAATATTTTACAATCTTCTGGGGTGTCCTAGCTCTTAACGAACTTTCTCCATTCCTTCCTATTGGATGCCATCTGTGTTGCTTCCTGCCCTTACCTGTCTTAACCTTATTCTGCAGTATCTGCGAGATGTCACAGTTCCATTCTTTAATAGGTCTTCCTCTTATGTTCTTTCCTATTGGTTTGGCATCCCACACTCTATTTACTTTTCTATTATTGTCCATCCGGGTTAGATGTCCAAACCATGCCAATTTGTTCCCCTTGATTGAGCCGAGTGTCGGTTTGATTTTTAGTCTTACTCTTATTTCTTCATTTCTGATTCTATCAGTTCTTTTTACTTCGATCGTTCTTCTGAGGTATTTATTCTCTGCTGCCTGAATTCTGCTCTGATTTCTTTTGTTTTTTATCCAATTGCTGCTCCATATGTCACTGTAGATCTATATATTGTTTTGTATATTGTCATCTTGGTCTTTGTTGATATTTCTTGGTTATTAAGGAATCCTCTATTTAGTTCTTGGAATAGTTTTCCTGTGTTTTTCATTCTGTTATTAAAATTATCTTCTATGTCTCCTTCGTCGTTGATTACTGTTTCCAAGTATTTTTATGAATTGGTCTGTATTATTTTTTTTGTCTGTTATTACTTCTATTTGATCTTCCCTTGTTTCCTTGATATTTTCATTATCTTAGTCTTCTCTTTGTTTACGTTTAAGTTGTATTTGCTTGCTTCTAGGTTCTATTTCTCTAAGTTGTATTTTAGATTTTCTGTTGTTTCCGCAATTAGTACTATGTCGTTTGCAAATATACACATCTCAGCGTTTATCATTTGCATTGTGTTCCAACCGATGCAGTATTTCTTGAATGTTTTCTTACATTCTTTCACTATCTTAGCTATTAAATTCATATATAGCACTAGACTGCGACTTTGCCCTTGTCTAACTCCTTGAGTTGTTTCAAATGGTTCTGACTGTATATTTAACATTATTACTGTATTTGTTGTTTTTATGTATATACTCTTTGTTGCTTCTATCAGTTATTCACTTACTTGCTTATTTTTTAGGCATTCCCATGTATCTTTTCTTTTGACTGAGTCGAATACTTTTTTCACGTCTATAAAGCTCAGATATATTTCCCTTTTTTGCTTTAAGACTTTTTCTATTACTTGTGTTCTATAAAATAATTTTACGTTTTTTGTGCCATTTTCTTCGATTTTTTCTCCGAATTTTTCCCAACTTTTCTTTTTTTCTTTCTTAACTATCTGTTTAACTTTTGTTCTTTGTCTCTTATATTTTTCATATTTTAGTCAAAAGACTAACTGTTGTAGGTATGATTCAGTCCCCCAATTATGACTAATGTGAAAGACCGCCCTGTAGGTTCCTCTGTTTTTAGTTTTGGAGCACATATGATGGTGACATCGCATGTACCCAGAAGAATAAAAATGTGTTACTAGTTTGATCTTTTTATCACACTGATATAGTAGACGAAACTAGCAAGAAGCTAGAGATGATTTGATTCTATAATGATATCAAACGTAGGGTAGAGATATTGTAGATAAAATAGCGTCTTCTCACGATATGTCTAGAAATATTAAACGATGGCCACCTGTAATTTTTATGGGGTCCTGAATATAATTTCTAGCCTCTTATATAATGCCTTGGGTATTACTTTTAGCAGTACTTTTGAAGTATGACACATGAGGCTCAGTGTTCGATAATCTGAGCACTCTTTTGCTGCTTATTTTTTAGGGATGGTTATAAATTCTGACTCCTGCCACTCTTTTAGTAATAAGAAAAAAGGTTATATATTTGTATATGGGTATATTTAAAAAACCCTTAAAAGGGTTACATCAAATAATACAAACGTTTTCGGAATAATAATTCCATAATCAGGTTTAAAAAGTTCAAGGTTCACGTACCTGAGCCACCAAAATATTAGGGTAAAAACCCTTTAAAATATAAATATGCTGTTACAAAAGATTGTACATAACGTTATTATAAATTAAATTTGGCTTTAGGTAACATACACCCATGGTTTGAGTTCCAGTTTCTGGAGAGTAAACCTCTTCAAACGGACTACAGCTGGTAACTGTTACCAGGAATTACCAGCTACAGGAATTATTTTCCTTGTGGATATTCTTTTGGTAATATTCTGGTATCGAACACCGCATTGAATAAATCTGATAATGCTTCTAAGTTATCTTCTTCTATTAGTTTTAACAATTCTACTGTTATTTCATCTAATCCAGCTGCCTTATTGTCTTTAGGGTTTTTGATAGCATATTTAATTTCATCTATCGTGATCTTATGTATCTAAGGATTTAGTTCTTGTATTTTCTGCGTTTCACCTCTTTAATCTTGGAAAAGTTACGTCTCTCACGTACTCCTCACATCCTCTTACTTTCTCTGGTAAATCTGTTAGTAGTATCCTTTTTTGTCTTTTATGTATTCTTACTGTCTATTTTGACACATTCCAATCACATCTCTTATTTTTTTCTTCTATCTCATTGTTTCATCAAATTGATTTCCTGAGATATCTTCATTTTTTCCTTAATTATTCGTTGTATTTTTTTATACTTCTGTAGATCTTTTCCTTTATATTTTCTTCTTTTTTCATCTGTAATAGTATTTCTTCTGTCATCCACTGTTTTAGCCTCTGACCTATGTTGTATCAAACTTTCTTGAGCTGGTTTCAGTAATGTGTTTTTTTATATTATACCACTTTTTATTTACATCCATAATTTGTTTGTTGTCAGTTAAAGTTTTTTGCATATTAACATTCACATTATTTTTTAATTCGTTTTTTATTTCTTCATTTTTTAGCATTCTTACATTAATTTTTGGTTGTTGTTTTCTGAGTTCAATTGTTTTTAATTTTATTTTCACGTCAGCAGCTAACGGATTGTGCTCTAACCCAGATGATATGGGCCATTCAGAAGCCAATGGGCCTATGTCCATTTTTTATGTAATTCACGTTTTTCGATTTTCTGGGAATAAAAACATGTAATTTTTCAGTAGCCAAACCACTCATTTCAATTATCTTATCCCTTATACCAGAGATGGCAGCATGTGTTCTGTCACGGAAATAAATTTTAAAATAGTTTCAGTTGTCACATAGCATATGTCCCGTTGTGCGCGGGAACAGAGTTAAGTAAGGTTAATCGTAGTTTTTTTACTATAAGATACGTTGTTTGCGTTCGTTCGTTGTGTTAGGAATTCGCCTAACCAGGTATAAATAAATTGTTATTGAAAATTAAAAGACAACAATGAGTGAATCTGAATATTCTGGATCAGATTATGTACCGAGTGAGGAATGTGCTTTCGATACAAGTGTTGAAAATGAAATTCCTGTACCTGATGATGAAGCAGGACCGTCTCGAGTTATTTCAGTTTCTAATAATAATGATCAAGAAGATCACGCCACTGATAGTGAACAAATACGAGGCCGAAAAAGACCACGCCATCCGGAACTTTGGAAACGAAAGAAAAACAGCTTAGCCCGTGCTCATGGGGGCAAATATGTGAATCGTAAAGGTAAAACAATTGAAGCAAAAACTTTCAAGAACGATGATTGTTATTGTAGACTAAATTGTAACTCAAAAATAACGTTTGATCAACGACAGAAAGTGTTTAATTCATTCTATGCACTGGGCGATTGGCAAAAACAAAATATATTTTTGAGTGGTATCATACACTCTTCAGTGGTAGCTAGACATCGACCCAGAGAAACAGTAACTTCAGGTTTGCCAAAAGAAAAAACCTACACTTTAGTCTTAGAATAAATGGAGAAAACATTAAAGTGTGTAAGAAGTACTTCAAAGCGACGTTTCAAATCAGTGATCACCGAGTGCGTAATAGTGGCGGCAAAAGTGAAATTTGTGGTTTACGATCTGTAAATGTGTTATCACCAAAGAATAAAGTTGACGTGTCTAAAGTAGTTGAACACATAAACTCCATCCCAGCATATCAAAGCCATTATACGCGGACACACAATCCAAACCGTAAGTATTTGCATCCCGATCTGACTATCAGAAAAATGTATAACATGTACGTGGACAAATGTAATAATGAATGGCAGGTAACACCTGTAAAAGAAAAAATGTATTATTCGGTATTTTCCACTAAGTTCAATTTACATTTTAAGCAACCCTTGAAAGATACTTGCTCAAAGTGTGATGCTGCACAAGTTACGTTGAATAAAGCTATAATATCAGACGAAGAAAAACGAAAAGTTGAAATTGAAAATGAATTACATTTAAGGAAAGCTGAGCAAGCTCGAAGTGCCTTAAAAGTGGATAAAGAAAAATCAAGTACCCATTACTATGTTTTTACATTTGATTTACAAAAGGCTCTGGCATTTCCCAAGCTAACCACGTCTGTGGCGTATTATAAACGAAATATGTATGTTTATAATCTCGGTGTGCATCCTTATCATACAGGCACTCGATACATGTATGTTTGGTCAGAAGTTGATGGTTCTCGAGGATCTCAAGAGATATCTGCATGCCTGAAAAAACATTTAGAAAATCATGCAAATGACGCTCATCATATTGTAATGTATGCAGACTCCTGTGGGGGTCAAAACCGTAACATTAAGTTGACTCTTACACTAATGAAGTTGCTGCAGTCATCGATAATAAGATCAGATATTATAGACATAAAATTTGTGATAACTGGCCATAGTTATTTGCCTAATGATGCCGACTTTGGTATCATTGAAAGCAATGCCAAAAAACATTCAGTCATTTATGATGCAGATGATTGGTATAGCATAATTAAAAACTGCCGACCTACTACCAAACAATTCGAAGTAACAAAAATGGATAGGAGTGATTTCCTGTCAACTTTACCTTTAGAGGAAGCTATAGTGAATCGCAAAATAAGTGACGACAAAGTAAAATTGAACTGGCTGAATATGCGATGGATTCGCCTAGTTAGATCTAAACCGTCAGTCATTTATTTTAAAGAAACCCTAAATGACGATGTCCAATTCGATGAAGTTTGTGTTGCAAAACGTTCAAGAGGAAAAAATAAAGTTGAGCACCCCTTGAACCTACAACTTATTCATCAGCCGCTACTGTATGAAGCAGACAGACCTGTAACTTTTCAAAAAAAGAAAGATATGCTTAGTTTGTTGAAGTTTGTCCCCCTAATAAACACAGGTATTTTCAAAAACTCAGAACAGTAAATGTAAGACAAACGCCTGAGATTGCCCCATTAGTAGATATAGATGAGGAAAATGATGAGATTCAGTACCAAGATGATAATGTAAATGGATAAGCACGTAAAATGTTGCCGTTCAGAATAAAGATTTATGTTATTTTTATTTGCGTTTGTATTCCTATTGCATTCAAATTTTGCTCAGTTAATAAAACTTTGAATTTTTCTCACATTTTTATTTCCAGTACCTCAAAAATGTATAATAGTAGGCTCTTTTCAAGTCAAACGGACATGGTTAATTTCGTAGTTCAAAAATGTTCAGATGCCAAATCGATTAAGTCCAGTAAAATCTAATTTTTCTTTAATATCTAAATAAATATGTAACTAAAAAAAATATTACTATAGGAATAAATATTTGCAACGTTTTTAATGAACAAGTATAGGCCATAATAATAAAAAATGTGTTTATCTTATAATATTATCAGTGTCAACACTAATATTGCTCTCCTGAAAAATTTATAAAAAGGGACATAGGCCCATTTGCTTCTGAATGGCTCATATACTACTAAGCACGAATGTTTTTATTGACTTTGTATATAGAATACTTTTCAGAAAAAAAATAGTATAACACACACCAAAATTATAATTTCGTCTTGGCTTTTATGATTTAGATACCAGCGTTGCTTACATATTTTCTGGTGTACATTATTTAAGAGGGAACGAGAAACAACCCCTGCAGGATCCCCCGGGGCCGAGCCACAGAATATCGCACAGAACCAGAAAATAAAGTATCAATTTCCTCAAGAGATATCGAAAAAAATATTAGACCATAAAAAGCAGCAAAGAAGTGAAACATCACCCATTTATAAATCATAAATTCGGCGGAGCACGAGATTAAAAAAGATTAAAGTTTAATATTTTCGAATTTTGTTTTTTTTTAAGAGACGGTTGCGTTCGAATACGGTGTATATGTAGAACAGAGGAAATATTTGGATGGTCTCATGCCAGAGTGAACCAAAAGCCAAAATTGAAAAATTTTCAGTACGACAGTTTAAAGTTATGAACGTGTTATAAAATATACGCAATATGTTATAATCTCTTATAGGATATAAAAGATTCTAAGACTATTCAAAAGAACATTTCTTTAAGACTTTTAGTAACAGCACATGATTTTGTCTACTTTTAAAGCTGTTTGGTCAGCATTTGCAGTACATGGTTCACTTTGGCAAACTTTTTAGCACTTAGTTCTGTCTGGCATGAGAAGTATAAATAAATTGTTCTTTTTGTTTGTAATCAAGTTTATTAATACATCATTAAAACTAACAATACAAAAGAATTAAATTTTCAAGAATTATGAGTAATTAAATTATACAAATGTGTAAAAAAACTAATAGTAGCAATATTTAGATCGCATTGTTCATCTCATTTTCCTCTTCATTGTTATTGTCATTCTCTTCTTCAATGTCATCTTCCAATACTTCACTTTGTTGAAGTTTATTGTAAAATTGGTGATGGCATGGTGGTACGAATTGCAAAAGTGATCTGATATCATTAAGTTTTGCTTGACTTAATTTTCTTCCTTCGGGGTAAAGAATGCTTAAGTTTAAAGAAGCTAGGTTTACAGGTCGGCCTTTCAATCTCTTATTTAGATTTACTGAATAAAATTGTATTTCTTTGTTATGTGTGTATTTAAATTCCATAACTCCTGGATGGTCTTGAGTAAATTTCATTTGTTTTATTTTTAACCATTCTACTTTTTGTTCATCTGAGTCTTTTTTGCGGTTTACCAGATTTTGTTTTAATGCATCCATACTCTTGAAATCCTCTTTTTCCATGCATACTACTTCAAATTTGTTCTTTTTAACTCTTGAGTTTGAAATTATGTTATGCCATTGTGTAGGCACATAAATTTCAGGATGATATTTCAACTTTTTTTCTATATCACCAAAATCGCTATCGTTTTGTAGATATGAATGTCCTGGCTCAGCAAACTTATGAACTACTTCCTTTATGTTTAAAGTAGGGGACTGCACTATGTACATCCATAACGCGGCAATATTAATGTTGCGGTTTTGGCCGCCACATGAGTCAGACCATGCAATCAATATGTCCTTATGATCATGGGTATTTATGAATTTTAAAATACATGATCCTATTTCCTGGGAACCTCGTGAGGCAGTGCTCTCATCCCAAACATGCATTGTCCCGACATTATTTTCAAAATTATGTATACCAAGATTGTAGCATGAAAGCTGCCTCTTATAGTAAACAACTCCTGTGGTTAGTTTAGGAAGAAGCATTACTTTCTGAAGATCAAAACTAATTACTGTAGCTTTCCCTTCTTTACTAATCTTAACGTCTTCATTTATTTCTGAGCGAGCTAACTGTACTTTTCTGTGGTGTAGTTCCTGGTTTAGTTTCTTAGTCTTTAACATTGCTTCATCTTTGTTTTCCTCAGCTGCCTTTATTTCAATGTTCAACCTGTCACATGTTTGACAGGTATCTTTTCGTGGAGATTTAAAACTAAGATTAAAATCACGTCTGAACACTTTTTCATAAAGCGATTGGCTTGGAACTTTGTCAACATTTCTCTCTCTTAAACTATCAACATAGAGTCTGTACATTAATGACAAATTTAAATTACAATCCAAGTATTTTTTTTGGGATTGAGTTCTACAGTAATGACTTACTATGGTAGGAAACTTTGTATATGATTTTTTATTGACTCCATTGTGGACGGTGAAGATTTGTTATGAGGCACTTTTTTCCCTCTAAGATCACTTAAATTTCCACTTTTTTCTTAAGCAAAGCACGATGTACTCTACTACTATTGATTTGTAATATTCCCATAAACATTTTTTTGCATACTTTAATATCTCCGTTTTCAGAAGGGATATAAAATTCACGATTGCCTGTTTTTTTTGAAATATCAGTGTTCTTACGACGTCTTATTATCGTTCTACATTTTACAGCACCACTTATTATGCTTGTTTGAGTTTCCCAAGACTGTGACTCGTTATAAAACAAATTAAAAAAACTTTCTTTTTGCTGTGCTGTAAGCTTATTTTGGCAGTTTATTTTGCAATTGCAGGAATAGTCATTAAAAGATTTAGAGTGTATGACAGTACCTGAAGTATTGATATATTCTTTACCAGCTGCCCTTTTTTGCTTGCGAATATTTTTTTTCCACTTCTTAGGATCAGATTTTCTCTTCTTGTCTTGAGGTTCTTCCTGCCCTCTGGTATTTTTTTCATCTGTAAAAACACAAAATTATTAATATTTTATATAAGTAAATATTTTACATTACTTTTTTATGTTATAACATAAAAATACTTTGAAACACACATTCACTATGCATAAGACAGACAATTTACGTTCTCTTTTGCCAAAGTGAACTATGTGATTTTAATTTTTTTTTACAATTCCAATATAAATTAATGGAATATATTGCTTCATTCTTATATAGATAGGTAAATACTATGTTCTTAGGTTGGTATAACTGCTCATATTTCACTAGCACTCCCAGTGGACACTGCAAGAAATAAATTTGCACATGGTTCACTTTGGCAAAAGAAACGTTCCAAAACATAACCAAACTTTGATAATGAAGTTTTATGGCAATAAATATTATTATCTTACCTGATTCTGTAATATCCGAATCAGAACTTGGATGGTAATCATCTGAAGACCCATTACTGAAATCAGCGTGTTCATCTTCACTAGAATTTCTATCAACAATGTCATGACGATGTGAACTATGTGCACGGGAAGCCATCTTGGACTGGATGATGGTTCACTGTGGCATATGACTACCAGTACTACCACCCTTTTGCTAAATAGAATTTACTAATTTCCAGCTGATGTTTTCTGTTATTCACATAGTTCGTTTTGGCATAAGTTTAGAACAAAAGTTTGCCTCATAATGGAAATGAAAAAGTTAAAACAAATAAAATGCACATAGTTCACTCTGGCATGAGACCATCCATTTATGTATCGTATGGAAATTCAGTTTATTCAGGTTGCAATGATTTGGTTTATACAGTATACCTAACTTCCAAATCAAATCGATAAAGCATCATATTAAATGGTCAACTGTGCTGAATGGAGTGAAAATAGCGGGTGAAATTTTAAAAACTTGCATTCTTTAGTAGTTTTAATATAGTAAATAATATAAAAAATCGGAAAATTCTGTTTTTGTAATAAGTTTGATAGATAATTTATCGATTTCCCTAAAACCCGATGGTAAAGATATAGAGGCTAATCTCAAACTTATATCTCCAATAAAAAGCAAAACTCAACAAATATAACTGCAACGCTCAGGGTAACTTCATCGATAAAGTGAAGAAACCAATAGTCAGTTGTAGTAAGCGCCCAAAGCGTAAACATCTGTATTCTTAGCATTGAATATAATTTCAGTGCCTTTGCTACGTTGTCAGATAACTTCCTAATTCGTGAAATAGTTATATTGTTTGTTGAATTTTCAAATTAAAAAGTAAGAGGTGAAATAATTTTTTTATTAAATTTCTTATTGAGTCATCGAAAGTAATCTATTTTTATAATACCGCTAGCAAATAATCTACATTAAAATCACAGATTGCGACGCCCCTTCCAAAATAGAGATAATAACAGCTATCAAATCTCTGAAAAATAACAAGTCTCCGGGAATCGATAACATTGCTGCCAAAATACTTAAAACTGATCCGCATCTAACTGCTGAACTTTTGCTCCCCATAATCCGAGAGGTGTGGGAAACAAAGCGCATTCCAGCGGGCTGGAAAAAAGGCATCAATATTAAGCTTCCAAAAAAGGGCAACCTCACACTATGCAAAAATTGGAGACGTATAACCTTGCTTACCGCCATAAATAAAATCTTCACGACCATCATACTTAAAAGATTAACAAACAAGGTTGAATTTCGAGCTAATCAAGTAGGCTTTAGACCAGAATCCTCCTGCATAGACCACATTAATACTGTGAGGCTAATAATGGAACAATCGGTTGAATGGAACACACCCCTATACATGGTTTTTGTTGATTTCGATCGTGCTTTTGACAGCTTATCTCATGATGCGATATGGAAAATTTTAGAGCTAAGAAACATCCCGCATAAAATAATTTCCATTATAAAGTTACTGTACACTGAAGCGAAATGCAGCGTGACACACAATGGGATCAACAGTGACGAATTTGACGTACTTACTGGAGTCAGACAGGGATGCGTGCTTTCTCCGTTTCTTTTTAACATAGCTCTAGACTATGTTCTCTCCAAACTAGACTCTGACACAAGAGGTATACAATGGACGTTAACCACACGCCTAAGCGATCTAGAATACGCCGACGATATCTGCCTGTTTGGACAAAGGTTCCAAGATGTGGCTGACCAATTGGAAACACTTTCCACTGAAGCCAATAAAATAGGTTTGAAAATCAATATTGGTAAAACCAAATCCATGAGAATAAATGCAAGAAACAACACGCTATTCACCATTAATAACATGCAGATTGAAAATGTGGAAAACTTTACGTATCTTGGAAGTGTCATAACAGAAAGCGGAGGTACAGAAGACGATATTTGTATGAGGATACGAAAAGCGCAACAAGCTTTCAGCATGCTCAACCCTGTTTGGAGGTCTGGAAACTACACTACGAGGACAAAGATCCGCATATTCCAGTCAAATGTCATGTCTGTACTACTTTACGGATGTGAAACCTGGAAAGCGACAAAAACCCTTACAGACAAACTGCAGGTCTTTGTTAATAAATGTCTACGAAGAATTGTTCGTATTTTCTGGCCTAACATCATCAGAAACGAAGATTTACTACACCTGACCAAACAAAAGAGGGTAGTAAATGAAATAAAGTCCAGAAAGTGGGGTTGGATCGGTCACACACTCCTAAAAAATAACTCCAGTATTGCAAAGACTGCACTAGAGTGGAATCCCCAAGGAAAACGAAAAAAAGGTCGCCCATTACAAACTTGGAGAAGATCCATCATGAACGAGATAAGAAAACAAGGAAAGTCTTGGAATGAGGTGAAGGCCTTAGCGCAAAATAGAACCCGATGGCGCGTTTTCATTGAAGCTTTATGCTCCACTTAGGAGTTCAAGAACCTTATATATATATAAAATAACAGATTGACCTTGGTAGGAACGCTAAGAAAAAACAAACGGAAAATCCCTAATTCATTTTAAGCTACCTAATCCTAAACATTGAAGGAATAATTTAGAAGATTATTTGTCTTGGTCGTGAAGAACCTCAAACAGAACGATCCAACGAGGAACGAATGGGTACTCAGATAAAACCTAGATGCTCTTTTGTCCAATGCCAGATAATTGATTTACAAATTATCAAAGTTATATCCCAAGCCTATTTGTAAGGAACATACGAGAGAAACTACAGTTTTATACCACAAATGCTTTATGCAAGAAGACGAATAAATTGATTTATTTATCATATTTTTTATTTTGGCTGTCCCTTTTACTTTGATTTTATTATTTCATTTTGGTAATACTGATTTGTTTATGTAATAGTTAGTTTTGTAGGTCAAGGTTTATGTTTCTTCACTGTATTTCATTTCTATATTAAATAATCCGAAATATATATCTTAGATTAAATCAAACACACGAGTGATGACTTAATAATCAAACTGCGCGAATGATTGCGGTTCAATTCCTCGTTACTGGTTTATGGCATCTGTTCGAGACTATCAGCTTTATCATAAGCTCTGTGGTACTAATACTTTTTAAACGAAATATAGTCTCATTCATTTTCTGTGCTATAAACGTACATAAACGATCTTAAAATTTATCCCTGGTACTAAGTACGCTACTGGGCCTATAAAAAGCAGAATCATCATTTAGAAAAATTAATTGTCAGGCATTCGTATTTCATACCTCTCCGGTGTATATTTACCTCTTGTAGAGCACCGTATCATTTAACTTTTCGAGTTAAAAAGTTAGAATCCCCAATGGTCCATAATGCTGCTAACAGCAGATGGTTATGGCCGGCTCTTGATATTGTTTTAAACAGCCATTTTAAGAAATATAAAAACGCCGTGCACAGAACCGTTGAGGTTTATCGCTACCGGAGCCGGTAACTCGGAAATTCGCTTTTGTTTCTTCTGATATTTATTTTTATCTGCTGGGGGAGGAGATTTTGAAATGCAGTTAACGGAGAAAATTTTGTGGAATTTACATTTAAGTTAAACGTGTTCTTTGTAGTAGTGGAAATGAGTTACGATCACTGTTTTGATATAAAAAAGTTAACTTTGCAAACCTTCTTAAATTTTACTAAAGACTCTTTAGCTTATACTGTAAAATTTAGTGAAGCATGCTTGTTTAAAGTTAAAAGAGATAATTTGGACCAATTTTACTATAAGACGTCATTCAGTCAGTCTGAATATAGAGCTGTAAGTATTAAACCAAGATAAAGTCTGCGAACTAACAACACTGCCTCTCTGAATTTTAGAAACCTAAAATTAGAATGTGCTTACAAAGCACCTCTAGAGATACCTAAAAGAAAATAGGAAGACTTAATGGAATTATTGCTGAATTAATGCTGTTAAAAAGTGCCATGCACATTTTGACAACAGTGTCAAACCCTATAAAGAATAATAATCAACCGCAACACTTTGCGTAGTTTGTGTTAAGATTTTTTCTATTTAAGCAGAAGAAGAATGCACTATTTTATATTGTGTTTGTTTTATTACTTTAGTTTTTTGCAAACTATAATTTTAATGCATTGTCGCACACTTAAAAGCTGTAACAGTGTGTTTAAAATAAGTTAAGAACATATTTTAAAGGGTTGACTTAGTTATACAAATATATAATTTGGTAGTATTTTTCTTTTATGGTTATTTTTGTAGCTTTTTGTTTTTTATTCAATATACTTAGAAACTTATGCAGCCAGTTTTTTTCAAAATGTTTAGATTTTTTATTGTTAGAGTTTGTTTCATTTCATTTTTCTAGAAATAAGGTATTTTTACAGAAACGAGTTGTAATGTTTTGCCAAATAAAAATCCCAATAAAAGTATTTTTTTATTTATTTTTATATTCTTCGTCTTCAATTTGTTACTTATTTTAATAATTGTTTTAAAGAAAATATAAATGTTAATAATGACACATTTTTAATAATTTTAATTTTTTTCTTAAAAATAAAGAAAAATTTTTTTTATCATTTTATATGGACGGAGTTATGCATCACTAGACCAAGCGCCATTTTCTCAAATTGTGGATTATGGCGCTTTCTGGTGGGAAATAGCATAAACTATATATAAAATAAATCCCATTAGTCTAATAGTAACGGTTAACCAGTAATATTTAAAAAGACCAAGCGCCTTTCTACTTATTGTGGATTTCAAATTTTGCATGACTAGACCAAGCGACAAATTTTGTGTATTAGTTTTGCATTAGTAGACCAAGCGCCAAGGCCATGAGTTTCAATGATCGTAAATCGAATATTTTGGCAATATACGTCCATCTGCGTTGCTGGTAGGGGCAGTTTTTACTTGAATTTTTTTAATATAATTATCGTTAGAAGTACAATTAAATATGGACAATTTTAAATCAAGAACGAGACAAATGATTGCCAGTGCGATGGTATCACATAAACTAGAAGATGTGCAGGTAAGCAAATAAAACAAATATTTATAAATATTATGGTATACTGATCGTTAAAGCTCGGATTTATAGGCAACAAAAATTGAAGAAAAAGGCGCCTATATAGGCAAAGATTTTTATTAAAAAAGGCAGGAATATTAACATTTAGGCAAAATATAGGCAATAAAGGAATATAACTTATTATTTATTGTACAAAGTAAATTAACGTAATATTAACTTAAGGCAAGTATATTTACACATCATAATCATAACATTAGTATAAATAAACTAGTAACTAAATAACTGTTAATTAATAATTAAACATTGTAACCACTTAAAATTTTATCATTAATAGAAACAACTAAATGTTTTTCAATATTTTCGGTCTTAAAACTATGTCTTCGATCACTTAAAATTAATTTGTACATTGAAAACGAACGTTCGACATCGACAGATGTAATTGGAGCATATTTCAGAGCGGATAATAAATCTGGCATAATTTGAAATTCCTCGGAAAATGTCCCATTCAAAACTTTAGCAACATTAGATAAAAACGAAAAACCTTCATTCTTGTCGAAAACATATTTCATTTTTTTAAAAATTAATTGACCGTTACTTCCAGGTGCCGATTTAATTTTCGTCTTTAAATTATCTATTAATTTTACTGACTCACATAAATTTATCTCTTGTTTTTCTAATAAGGTAATTGTGGTAACTATTAATTTATAATTGTCATTGATATAACCGAGTTCCTGTTTCAATTTGGGATTTTTTAATATTTTTTTTGCTTCTCGAATGGCTTCGGAAATATCATCATCAAATTCTGACATAACTAATTCTATTTCATTGCAGTGTTCAAAGTAAAAAAAGACTGCTTCGAGCCAGGTTCCCCACCTTGTAATTACTGGTTTAGGTGGCAAAGGGACACCGGGAAGTCTTTCTTTATATATTTGCACCCTCAACGGAGCCTTTACAAAAACTTTTTTCATAAAATTTATAAAATTATTTACCAACGGAAACAGATTTCTTATTTCTTCAGCAATTCTATTTACCCCGTGGGCTACACAAGTGCAATGAATTAAATTAGGATAAAAAATTTTTAAATTAACAGCAGCTTTTAACATATATGCCGCAGCATCTGAAAGCATTGAAACTATTTTATTCACTGGTATAGCGTTGGGTAAAAAGAGGTTTGTTAAACTATCTTGTATAAATCGACTTATTGTTAAATTGTTTGTTTTTTCCAATTCTTTAACGGCAACTAAATAAGGTTTTCTCGCAAAGTTTTCGTTCAAAATTCCAATCATTAAATTAGCTATATACCTGCCGCATACATCTGTCGTTTCATCCACGATAATATACAAAAAATTGCCCTCCAACTCGTGCTTAATTTTTGAAATACATTCCACATAACATTTTTCCACAGTATGTTTTCTCAATGTACTCTCGTCCGGTAAGGATTTATTAAGATATTTTTCAAAAAAGCGTTTAAAACTAGGGTTATTAACTTTATATAGAGGAATGTTGGATGCAATCATCATCTGGCATAAATCAAATTTAAATGCGTCTTCCTCCTTTTTTTTTTGAACTGCTTAAACTATCCCGCAGAGATGTTTGGGCTAACTTAGAGGAATTTAATTTTTCCAAATTACGTTTATGAAGTGGGGTTCCACAATGCTGGTCAATAAAGTACTTTTTTCTACTTGAAATCTGAGAATTAAAAAAAAATAATTAGAATTCTAAAACCGCTTTAGAATTTAGTTATGTTGTGGGACGAGAAAAAAAGAAAAAAAAAATAAAACTTACCGATTTGCCGCATGGTTTACAAAATGCTCCATCTCCTTCTAGAGAAAGTTCCGAATAAGGTGCGATCCATAGCCTTAATTTAGATGTCATCTTTTCACACAACTGTCTTGAACGTTTTAAAACGTGTTCTTTGCTTTTCGGTATACGCAACAAAACTAAACTAGGATATAGCAATTTGCTAATTTGTGAGTAAACTCTGATACAGTAACCGACTGTACAACTGATAATAAACTAATAAAGCTTAGGGATTTCCAAATAGTTAACCCTCAAGTCTCGATCAGGTACATTTTCCTAGAAATCTATTATATAAACAAACCATTGATATTTTATTATTGACCCAAAATTTTATTATAGAATGGTTTAGTAATAGAATAATATCATGGGTAGTACCATGAAATTTTAAAAAAGGCACAAATAGGCGGAATTTACGAAAAAAGGCAAAAAGTGCAAAAAACACTTATAATAGGCAAAATAGGCAAAAAAAGGCATTTTGCCTATAATCCGAGCTTTACTGATCGTATATCTGTTCCAACATTTTATCAGTTTTTTGTGACAAAGTTAGAATTTTCATCTATGTAAATATCTAAATATGTGGTGTAAAATTAAATTTATGTCAGCTACTTAATGTGGATTTATTTTGTAGTACTTTTGCTTAGTTTGTGATACAGTGTTGCCGAAATAACTGCAAATAAGCAAACGGCACCTAATTTGATGAATATTTCTTGATTATAATTTGGTAAATATTTTGATCTAGTTTTATTGTAATGTTTGCATTTTTTTTGTAGACTGAAACACATCCATTAGCACCAGATGATAGCGTTAACCTTATAGAACTTGTGCCAGTTACTTGGGAATTAGATAATGAGCCATTAAATAATGAGAAAAATTCTGACAATGAAATTTGTATTGAAAATACCATTTAAGTTCTGGAGGTTGAACTACCAGAACCAGAAGCCGATTTCGACAATCAATCACTTCAGATGCCTTCAACTTCAGGAGACACAAGTAATATTATTCCTCAGCAGGAGCAAAATCCAGAAGAGGAAATCGCATTAAACAGTATTATTACAAAAGCGAATTCGCAAGCGAAGACCAAGAAAAGGGAGAAAACGTAAGTATGTTAATCAAAGTCGTGAATCAAGAAAAAAAAGCTGTATTCAAAACAGGAGTTACGTAACGCAGAGAAATGCATGTAAAGAATCAAAACAGTTCCGTATGTATCTTTGTAAGTGTAAATGTTTGGAAAAGATTGGTGTAGATAATGCCAAAAAAGAATTTGATAAGTTTTGCAATGTTGAATCTCATGATGCCCAGAGGGCTATAATTTGTTCAAATATTTCGAAGTTCCAATAAAGCGTAAAAGAGCAAAAACAAGTAAAGCGAGAAATACTACCAGGATATACAAAATATCTACTGTGACAGTGTGTAAACCTTTCTTTTTACAGACCTTGCGAATATCAAGTTGCAAAGTCAATTCGGCATTGAAAGCTATCAAACGTCCAATGGGTGTTCGAGATTGTCGTGGTCAAAGTGGAGGTCATAATAAAATTAACGAAAATCGTGTGCAAAAAGTAATTGAGCACATAATGAAATTCCCCAAGTACAAGTCACATTACAGAAGAGCTAACACAGAAAGGGAATACCTAACAGAAGACACAACTTTAAATAAAATGTATGAGTTGTATCTTGAAGAAGAACACAATGATCATGTTAAATATACATTTTACAAAAAAATATTTTTAACACGATTTAATCTTCAAAGAAAAAAGTTAAAAAAAGATACCTGTAATAGATGTGATTGTTTAGAATTAGAAATTAAAAATTGCTCAGATAACGAACAATTTTTATTAAGCAAGTTAGAGGCAGACAAAAATGTGCATTTAGAAGAAGCGGAAAATGCACAATCTAGAAGAAAGCTAGACATGAAGATGAGTAACGATAAACCAGAAGTGGAGACCTTTTGTTTTGATTTAGAAAAAACTCTTTCCCTTTCGAGAATCCCAAAAATATCGTATATTATAAGCGTCAATTATGTGTTTACAACCTTGGTATCCATAGCGGCAAGGATAACAAAGGTCATTGTTATGTTTGGCTAGAAGGGGAAGCTGGCCGGGGAGCCCAGGAAGTAGGCAGTTGTATTAAGAAACATATTGAAGAAAATGTTACTTCTGCAAAACATGTAATTTTGTGGTCAGACGTTATAAAGAAGTCTCGTAAAAAAAAAAACCCATTAGTAGTTCATAGAATGAAAAAAGAAGATTTCGTTGGAACGAAGAAGTTGGAAAATATGATTACAAACCGTAAATCAGACACAGAAAACAGTAAGGTAAGCTGGCTTAAAACGAGGCAAATTGAAATAAGAAAGGATAAACCACTGAGTATTTTTATGAAAAGGGATTTTAATATTAGTGAAGTTGAAGTAGATCTGCACAAGAAACTTCAAAGAGGACGGCCCGTTGCAATGCGATCCCTAAGTAACCACTTGATTCCACTTTGGCCCACAGGCAAGCCACTTTCTGTCCCTAAGCTTAACGACTTAAGATCTTTAATACATCTAATACCAAATGATGCAAAACCTCCGTACCGCTCCCTGTTCAGTAATAATACAGTTGAAGATGACATTGACGGATTTGATGGAGAGTTAGACTTTGAGGTGCAAGATGATTAATGTTTACTTAATAATATCACAATATTCGGAAAGTAGTATTGTTAACACTTAGTTCAAGTTTTTTTATAGCTAAGTTTTTTTTATATTTTTGATTAATTTCTTAAGTAATATAAAATGTTCAAAACAACGACTTTTATTGCCATATCCAAAAACAAAAACTATCTTGTGGGCTATTATTCACTCCCTAAAAGTGATATCTCAGTTACGCATCACTAGACCAAACGACCTCCATGTCGCTTGGTCTATTGATGCATAACGCAATGACATAATGTGCCGAAAATCGTAAGTCGACCAAACGCCTTTTTATTTCTTTTCCCCCTTTTTCCTTAGCATTAGCAGGTTACTATTTCGTATTTAGAGAAAACATAAAAAACTGTCTAAGAAAACAAAAAATTACGACAATTGAAACATACACTGAATTTTAATAGACTGAAAACTTTGAAGTTAAATATCTCAAAATTAATTTTTGGCGCTTGGTCTAGTGATGCATAACGCCGTCCATATGTTCATTTTTATAAATAAAAAACACGAGAAAAATATTTAGAACTGACATAAAAATATTCACGAAAATCTCAATTTACTATTATTTTTAAATTACAAAACTTTTATTTTCTACAAAGTCTAATTTATTAGATGTTTTTGATAGACAGCGCTGTTTTTAGTTTTAGGTTTTAGTCTATTCTATCTAAGCATTATTTTGTACAGTGAATATAAAACAGGGTAAATATATACACCCAATATTACTAAATACTACAAACTTCACTTTTAAAACTCCTTGATCAAGGGCGCAAAAAATTCGTTTACGTCAAATCCCTCATTTTTATTATAATCTTATTTTTTGCCCCATAAAACTCGTAATGCCATGTCTGCTCACATAAATCATACAATGTCTATTATTCCCGTTTCGAAAATAAATCTTATTCCTTCAAGTATAATAAAGAACTCCTAAAGACCATCCCTTTCCGATTTATATCCCAACAATGGAGTTGTTGACGGAATCTCATAATATGACCGTCGCGTTCGAAATGTAAACAACAATAACTTTTAGAGAACACGGCAATATCAATTATTGAACCATACGGAACACATACACAGAGCGATATAAAGATGAAAAATGCTTCCTTCCGTTGTGCAACAACATAAAATACACACTTTGTCTCAAGGCTCTCGACAACGAGCGATCTGGACGAAACGGTAGAGCCATAACGGGAAAATATGGAACGTTGAGATTTCGGCAATAAAAAGATTGGGAGTGTTTTAATTATCCAGTTGCTGTCGTTAAAGCTGTCAAAATTTAACGGACCTAACTTATATACAGAGATCTAAGTAGATTAAAAGTGTGTGGTAGTTAATAGCACGAAATAAAAAGAAATGCACTTACATTACCTTCCTGCTAATGGATATAAATTTATCGTTTATCTGTTTTCTCTTTAAATTGTTTTTAAATTGGCTAATAAACTTTTCAAATGATCACAAATGCATATTTATCAAAATAAAACATTCAAAATACTAATTGCCCTAATACGGAACCCTTAATTACTTTAGAAACTTCTTCTTCATGTGCCGTCTCCTCTAAGAAGGTTGGCAACCATCATGGCAATTCGTACTTTCGATACCACTGCTCTAAAGATGTCTTTTTTTCATGTTTCTCTACCAACTGTTTAATCTCTTCGCGTCTCTCACTATTCCATCTTTCCTTTGCATCTTTAATCTTTCTCTTTATTTCTGTCTGCATAATATTATACATGTTTTTGTCTTTAGTTTTATAAGATTTTCTTGGTGAGCTCTTCTTTAATTTATAGTATGACTTGCTGTGTGATTTGTGTGACTTTAGAAACTACTGATGCATATTTTGTTGTATGTAAAATATATGTATTCTAGCAGAATAACACCTTAATAAATACTGAAGTACAAAATTAGTTACGAATCATGCCATTTTCTATAGAGAAAAGTCTTTGTTCTTACTTCTGTGGTAAATTCTCCCTTTTAAAATAAAAATGTTTCTGCATCTTTTTTTTTAATACAGCGAACATTTATCACATCTCCAAATCGAACAAGCCCCAGGAAAATTTGGTCACCGCCCAACGTTTTCTTTCATCGCGGCGCTCCATTTAAACTAATATCTTTCCATTCCCGTGGAAAAAAGGAGCAAAACTTTTATTTGTGAGAATCATAGCTTATCGCTAGCGAATAACTATCAGGCACTATCAGATGACCAAGAAATAACTGTCTGGCCGCAGATCTCGTCGTATTATTCCACTTTTTATCCACGTTCTATCTGCAAGATGTAGTGTCTCCGTAACATATTTCAGCGAATGTGACAATCTTGATGACGGCACTTTATTCTCGGCGTTAGGTATAAATGAAGAACGGCGGGTTCAGCCTTTATTTTTCCGCATTTCTGTGAATATTTAAAATTGTGCAGTAAGATATTGTTTAAAAATTTAGTTCAACCTTAAACTTAGAGAATATAAGATCGATATAGATCGTTATATAAGATAAAACGAATAATTATTCACTATTTACTATTATAAGGCCTATTGATTCATTTTACTTGTGCTTATAGTAAGTAACGTCTGTCTATGCATTCAGAAAAGCTTAAAGCTTGCACAGAGATCTAGCTAATGGCCTGTATAGTTTGTCGGTTCTCTATTTTAGTTGTTCGGGTGGGATATTACCCGAACCAGGGGCAGAACTGCTGCAGCTAATCAAACGATAGTTGATTGGGATCAATTTATATATATTCAGGGATTACACAGTACATGGCGTCATCTACTTCGTTCCTCCAGGATCTTCGGGGTCATCCTCTTTTAATCCTTCCTATGGGGCTCCATTCGGTTATTCTCTTTATCCATCTGCTGTCGCTAGTTATTCTAACATGTCCATTACTTCTCCTATACATTCTTGTTACTCTGCAACATCTTCACAGGTATTTTATCTCTGTTGCTACTATCTTAATGCTGTTTTTCTTATTTATAGTCCAATTTTCAGCCTCATGTCATACCGGTACTCTAATGCCTTCACCTTTTCTTTTTCATGTAGCCAAAGCTTTCTCTAAGTATATTTTGAATACGACGGTTGGAGATGTGGAACAAAACCGCAGAAGCCCTTGTGTTGTGATTCTGGTTTCCACTTTAATGGACATTTTATTTTCTTTATACAGAGCTTTTGTAGCTTCTATGAGTTCCGTCTGTATTTCTAATTTGTACATTACCTCCCATAGTATTTACTTATATTGCATCTCATATCGTATTTACTTATACATAAAATGTGTTTGTAGTATTTGTAAGTACTCATTCCTTTCCTTTGTCAGTAGTTTTTTTCATTTCATTCACCTAGGCTAATAGTAGATATGATATCTTAAAACTTTTTTTTTTCGAAGAAATTTTTATACAACCTGAACAAATGTGCGTGGATTAACGTGTTGGAGTTGAAGAGGAAATCAAATTTGTCATCTAGAGAATTTAACTAAGATTAGCGAGGATCTAGTCTTTTTCAATTTTGGATGTGCGATTTTACCACTCAAGATACCGACGAAGTATTAAAATGAGCCAGTAGTCTACGCATTCTTCAGTTCTGGGGGCTTTAAAACCTTAGAACCAACAATTTCCAGTTTAATGTCGTAAAAGTTGAATACAAATTTCTCCTTCGTTTACTTTTTAAAGTATGACAGTGGATGCATTGTTTTTTTTTAGTTTTTGATTGCTGATAAACAAGTTTCTTTGCTCTACTTTCTTTTTGATCGCTGAGAAAGAGCAATTTCTTTATAAATAGTGTCTTAATTTAAAACTTAGATAAATATTAAGTTCTAGGTTCAGCCAGTGATATTTGTAACGAAGATATTTTGCCTACACATAGGGTATTGCTATAAGGGGTTGAAAATTGGGACAGAAGTTACTGCAGGTACAAAAAGGGCAAGAAAAATAACGATACTTATGCGAACGGCACTCAGAGTTTATTTAGTAAGCTGGGTTTGTGGATACGTTGATGGCAATGGGGTTGGCAAATACAAAAAATTGAAACAAAGGGGTACTTACGTGAACCTCCTGGAACAAATGGGCAAATAAAACAACAGAAAAGACCTCTAGCTATTTAAAATGGACGCCACGTCAAGGTGGCTCTCGAGGAAACTCTACCACTCAAACAAACTCATCTCCACTGTGATGGGACAAGACAAAATTAAGATTGGAAATTTGGGCACTGGAACACAAACCTTGGACTAGGATTTTTTTATAAAACAAGAAAATGAAAAATGTGGATATCTTTCAAAAAAATTACTTTAACCATAACCATTAACTGTCACAAAAATAGCAATATTCCATAACATGAGACGACAAACAAGGAAATATTGCAAATTAGACGTAAAATTTGGACAAACTATGAAGTCAACTGTCCCTAACAGTGACCTCAGCGACAGTGATGTAATTCTTAAAAATCGTTCGCTTCACAACCTTAGTATAAACAACATATAGCCGGAATATTTATTTGAAATGCAGAATATCCTAAAAGCGACTTTCGATAAAAAGAGTGCCAAGAAAATACGCATCTATGAAATATAAACAAACTGTTAAGACTGTGAGAGATACATATTCTTCGATATTTTTATACATATACGAGGGGATTTCAATATATACCAAAGAATTTGGAAATGCTACATGTTGTATGGGAAAGGATGAAGTAAGGATGCTAAAAGTATCAAAAATGAAATGAATTGAAGCATTAGAAATGTGAACATATAGTGAACAATTAAGATTTCTCAGCCAGAACACACAATCAATACATTACTAAAAATTGTTAGGTAGTACAAAAATAGCTCATATGGGCTATATATGCAGAGGAGATAGATAGAAAATACTGCAGCTAATTCCTAAGTAAAATATACGAGATCGAAGGTGTGTAGTCTAGAAGCAAGTTTTATGCTTTAAAATCAATCCATATTGAAGCGAAATACCTATGGCAGAAGACCAAAAAGCCTTTGCCATGGTGTATAAAATTATATTTAAAATTTTAATAACTCTAACTAATTGGTAGAATAGTTCTACCAATGCTGGTTTATCATATTAAGTTGATTTAAAGTAGCAAACAAATGATTTAAAATTCATGTGTTTAAGAAAATAGTATAGGCAAAAAAAATCCAATATTTTCAACAAATTTGGAAGCTTATTCGAGTAAACAAAATCTCAAAGCGATACCCTTTATAACAGTTTACTCCTGTCTGGAATAATTTAAAATCTCGGGTATAAGGAAATGAAAAATAATCGACTAGATATCTTCTCCCCCTCGCTGTGTTCGTTTTCTCAGTTCGTTTCTACGATGACGTTTACTGTAAAATACAGCTCCTTCGTTTTGAACATTACACGATGAGAGTATACGACTGAAGGATAATCCGCCATGTGTCGGGTGCATGTACACGCCAAAAGGGCGTAAGCGTATTTTATGGCCAACAAATTGTTGGAGATTTGTTGCTGGCAGAAAGTGCAGCGGAATATCAACCTGAACGGGTGGCACCAACAATTCCATGACCCGTTTTCTAGGAATCCAAGAAAAATGATTTTTAAAATAAAATGTGGTACTAAGTAGTTTTCGTAGCTTGTACAAAATTTACTCGTCCATAAAGACTAAGATTTATAGAAGCTCAGTAAGAGTTTAATGATTAGCAAAGAAAAAGACAAATTATTATCACATCGGCAAAAAATTGTAAAAGCTGTCGAGAAATCAGTTTGCTAGCAAAAAAAGGATGGACCACCTAATACTATGCAGATTTTATCCATAATAATGCATCCTCGATGATTTATGGTACGCCAAAATAAAGGCAGAAGACATAGCTTTTTATTGGATAAAAATATTGTAGTCGGATCCAGACTGGTAAAAGTAAGTAAAATTGTAGTAAACCAAGTTAGCATTTTTCGTTTTAACAAGTATTGGCTTGAATCTTATGTGACAGACTGTACGTCTTGCCTACAAAATATTTGTCTTATAAATGCCTTATAAGGACTCTTGAAAAGACTCTGATATGTCGCGATAAACTTTAAAACAAAAGAACAGAAGTGTAGTTTATCTGGTGTTTGTGCCTGTTGCTGTAAACTACTGGATAAATTATTCCATATTAGAACTTTGCTTATGTAAAGGGTGAAATGCTTTACTCAAAAACCTTTAACGCGTTTTAATAAACTATAAACTTTCTCGGATCGATTGATTTGTTTAGAGCAGCAAGTTCTAAAATAAAAATAGCCATTATGATTGCCAACCTCCGTAGGGAGACGGCACTCTAAGAAGAAGAAGAAGAAACTTTCTCGCCATGTGCTACACATGTTATTATATAATATAGATATTATTGACTATTCTCGTCGTGTTCTATACATGTTGTTATTATACCATAATCATTACTTACTCTATTTTTGTCGTGTGATACAGACACTATTATAATATAAACAATAATTTTTCCAAAGAATTCTGTGTTTGAACGGCCGTAGGCAGCTATTTTGGAAAAGCAGTTTTTGTGAAAGTCGAAATAGAAGACCTCAAGAGGAAGAGGAAGCCACTAGAGGCCAAGATTATCAGAATAGTAAACTGGCTGCTAGAAAACGCAGATGCCGAAACTGATGGTCTCCAGTTTCAATTCAGACACACTGAATTAAAAACATGTTATCTCAAATATGAAGATATGATGGATCAGATTAAAGAAATTGATAAAACCAATTTCTAAACAGAAGACAGAGTGTTCATTTGCTTGAGTGATTCGTTTTTCTATTTCCCGTGTATCAGTTCCTTTATTGTCAAAGGCAACACCCAAGTAGTCGTAGCTTTGACAGCAGGAAATATGTTATCCGTTTTCAAGGTCTATGTTATCTGACTCGTTTCAAATACAAAGATATTTGGTTCTTGTTGTATTGACATTCATTCCACAGTCGTTATATTCTTCTATCAGTTTTCTAAGCATGTACTGCATGTCTTCCCTGTCGGTCGCTAGTACTACCTGGCCATCAGCAAACTGGAGTATATATATATATATATATATATATATATATATACATTCATTGCTAAGCTCTATACCCATCCTATGCACCTTTCTTTTCCATCTTTCCAATGCTGCTGCAACATATATCTTGAATAAGATTGGTGAGATACAGCATCCCTGTCGCAAGCTTTTGTAACCAGGAATTCTTTCGTTAGATATTTTCCTTTTACAGTAAATGTTTACTGTACAGCATTTATCAATGTGTGGTTGATGTCAGATCTTTTCAACGTTGTCCACAATTTTGTTAAGGGGATGTTGTCATATGTTTTTTGAAAGTCTACAAAAGTAATATGAGTTTTTAGATTCTTAGCCGATCTTTTGTCTATTATTTGTTTAAGAAAAAATACGTTATCCGAGCACCACCTTCCTGCACGGAACCCGCTTTGTTCTTCCTCTTCATTGTGCTTATATTCTTCCTCGATCATATTTCTTAAAATTTGTCCATACAGTCTGCTCAGGCTGCTGGTTACCGATATGCCTCTATAATTATTATAATTCCTTTTGTCCCCCTTTTTGTGTATTGAGGACATGTATACCGTTCTCCATTGTTCTGGTACTGGGTGTCCATTTAGACACTGATTGATCACATAAGTTAAGGTTTCAAATAGTTTATGAGTTCCATTCTTAAGCATTTCAGCATAGATTTCCTCAGGTCCAGCGAATTTACCATTCTTTAGGGTCATTACAGCCTTCCTTACTGTTTCGATGTCCACCCACGCTTCCTCTCCTTGTATATGTACTGATTGTGTTATGGAGTTCGCTAGGTATTCTTGTCTTGTCTCTGTCAGCAAGCTTTCATAGTGATCTTTTCATTGTCTTAGTTTTATGGTGTTTATGTGTGCTTTGTCTTTTCCTGTATTATTTGCTGATTGTATAAAATTCCATACCTCTGTACATTGCTTCCCTCTGATGTATGTATTGATTTCTTGACATTTCTGATCCCATGTTTTATTCTTTACTTGTTTTATCATTTTTCGTAGTTGTCTATCGGTTTCTTTTTAAGCTTTATGGTCTTCACTATTTTTTGTATTTAGCCATTTTAGATGCTGTTCTTTTTTCTGTTTTACCATATATTCGATTTCTTCGTTCCACCATATTTGTTACTATTTTGTATTGCTGTGTCCCGAGTGTCTTCTTAGAGGCCTGGTGTAAACTAGCAATAATATTCTCGTAAATATCTGAAAATGTTTGTGTCTCTATTTCTCGTAGTTTTTCATCCAGTCATTGTTGGTATAGCTGTTTATTACTATCATTTATAAAACTATTGAAGTTGTACTTCAGAGTGTCCACTGTCTGCAAGTCTTGCTTGTCTTCTAGGTTTTGGTCTCCGTGTATTATCTTAAATAGGAACAAAATTTTTGCTCTTACTAAGTAGTGATCGGATCCACATGTTATTCCTTGGAGAACTCTTACATCATTCCACTGCAATACAGATTTTTGTTTACTAATATTATAATCGATGACTGATTTTAGATTGCGTGTTTGTTGAATCCAGGTATACCTATGTATGTCCTTATGTTTGCAGAATCCATTGCTAAGTTTTAACTCATAGCTCTCATAGCTCTATCATAATACATATCCAAAAATTGTTCATGGCTACATCTTTAGCTAAAAGTAACGTAAAATCATTACCAGAATTTTTAACTCTATGTAAAGAAATTTTGACATTTACGCTATCTATTGTCACCTTTTGGTTATTTATGCTTTCCTTTTTTTATTTATTTTAAACTGACTATAAACAACCAGCGCCAAAAATCGGTGTAATATAAGTACCTTTAGACAGGTATGGCATAGAAAAAATTATTTACTGAAGTTGACAGTTACTTTTACTTTGTCAACGTCACTCTCTAGATTATTGACGTTAAAGTCAGCCACTATATTATTAACGTAAACCCATCGAGCAAAAAGATAAAAGAGGGAATCTAATCGTTATGAAAAGGAGACCAAAAAAGTGGCCTCTGATGGCGGACATATCCGGAAATGCAAAGGCGCTAAATTTAAATTTTCCAACACTTATTAACAATAGCTATAAAATATTTTTCAGACGAGAAAGTTTTAATTAAATATTAACTATAATAGTCTAAAAAGTGACATAATTGGTAAAAGATTTCAATATAAATAAAATTTCATGTGACAGTTGGGACAAAAAATAACATAACCTAACTAAATTTGACTTCTTAAACAAGGAAAGAGACTGTCTATCCTTGTCTAAAGTGGCCTCTCAAGATGGCACTTCCTGTCTATCAATATGTTTACCCCCACTACCTTTACATTCCCTCTTTTGTCTTATTGCTCGATGCGTAAACCTCAGTCACTAGACTATTATTACATTTTTATACTTAGTTCAAGGATTAATAGTAATTTACATAAAATTTAGTATAAAATGATGCTGGTTTTAAAAACCTTAAATTGTAGTTTATTTAATGGAGTTTAAAAGCAAATTTAAACTTTTTATAAGTAGTATAGTATGTAAATAAAATTTCAAAGCATTTAAACATAACAATTTTTAGATCATTAGAGTTGTAACTTTTAGTACATCATTGACACATTTATATAGCCAGTTCAACTATTTCTTTTATCATTGTCTTTCTCTCAAACAGTCCATTTCTTGTGGCCATTGTAAATTATTTGATGCTGCTGAGGTTTGCTGCAACGGTTTCTCTCAATTAAAGAGAACTGAATATATTTTATCGCTGCGAACTGGGACACCAGTAAATTTTAATTAGTGGTTAAACCGAAGTAAATGGTAGCTTAAAACAATAATTAAACGTAATCCGGATACAAATATAAACAATTATACTTACAGAAATTTATAGAATTTGTTGAGTTGATCTAATTGTGTACGATATTAGATCTAATCCTAACGTACGAAATAGAACGTAAGTGTTTATGTTAACACAACTAGTTCATTGTAACACTATGGAAAATTATTGTTTTAAAAACACTACTTATATAGAAGAATGCACTTTTGTCACTAAATAAAACCAGACAACGTGCGTGATTAACATGATTTACTTGACTGACAGCTGTCAAACTGAAACATTGAACCAGAGACCAGAGATAAATAATATAGTATATAGATACATTTAACTTTATAGACCTGATATTTTATAGACATATTACAATAACAAATAAAGGCTTAGTAAACTAATCCTTTATTCAGGAATATGTGCTCATATCAGCTATCATTTTAAAACTTTATTAATTTAAGTGTTATAGCTCACAACTAAATGTGGGTGAAAAGACTTTAAACCTATAGCCTGATTTCTTCGCTTTACTAAAATTGGACAAGGAACTCCAGAGAGGAAGAGACAAGGAGGGATTAACCCTCGTGATAATTTTGGAAGTTTTTCAACAATTTGATGTTTTCGAGATAAGCACATTAATATGATTTTAACCGTAGAAAATTTCTTGTATTCATTCTTGTAGGGAATTAATAGAAAGTTGAATAATGTTTGATGCCATATTAAGACTGTTATGAGAAATAGAGATTACAAGGTCATCTGCATATAGGATTGCTTTAACAGAGTTTCGGGTACTGGTTCTCGATATCGTTAATTGCAACTAAAAGAATGTTGCGCTTAGTGTAGATCTTTGGGGTATGCCATTTTATTGTGTATAGTATTCTAAAAGATCCTAATTTGATTTAACTCGGAAATTTCTGTCATCTAGAAAATTTTTGACGAATACTAGAAAATTTCTATCTCTGTCCCAATGCAGTAATTTAAGACTAACGTCATATTTCCATATAGTATCATAAGCTTTAATTATATCAAAAAAGACAGCTACAACTTATCGATTAGTTGCAAATGATTCATTAACAGCCGTTTCTAGTGACACCAAATTGGCAGTTGTGCTTTTATTTTTCCTAAAGCAGCTTTGCTGATTAACTATTTGATTTTTTGATTCTAACAAGAATTGTAACCGTCTATTTAAAAATTTTTTCAGTAATTTACATAAGGAAAATGTTAAACATATTGGTCTATAAAATTCTGGCCTATAAAAGTTGCAAAAGAGGAATTATAGTAGCGGTAATCCAGGATTTAGGAAATTGTTTAGTCGAAAATAACAAATTAATTAGGAGTAGATGCTTAGTGCTTTATTTAGTTCTTGCATACTTATTGCAACATTAAGCGGACTGATCGAATCTGTAATTTTACTCTCTTTTTCTATTTTCTTTTTGTTTTCGAGAAATAATGTCACCAAGGATCAATTTCACCTTGACGATGCAAGTATTCGTGAACACCATTGAACCATTTTTTACATCTTTTTCAGACACAACTGAACTTGCTGACGTTACTGCTTCTTATCTCACTTAAATCTGGGTGTCGCTTTAAAAAGGATCTATACCAACCTCTTCCGGACCAATTGTCAGTATTGGACATGGATTGGCACGTGGATTTGCGTCAAGAAAACCTTTAACTGAGTCTTGTATATCTTTCTATGTCTATGTATATATAACTATACGAAATTACTCGAATATGTCTAAAATGAGTTCGCTAAAGCGTTGGCTATTTGACTGTTGTTTGTAATTATGTTTCCCTCAATGTCAAGAGAGTTAATTTTGTTGCTGTATGAAATGACTTTAATCTTATGGATTTTATTCCAGATCTCTGATGAGCATCACATTTATTTACTTTTTTTTAAATATTGTTTAGTTGACAAAAAATGATACAAAAATGTTATATTTATGATAATGAAAGCTTTCTCTCTGTCCAAATATTTCGTTGTGAGTGTTCATCGTAACTCTGTCATCGGTATCAATTTGTCTAATACATTTTTTATTGGTTAATTTATTTGAAAAATATTTCCGTTCATATCTTCACAGAGATAACGGCAAATAAAAGATGTCGATAAATAGCATTTTCCAATAAATTTTCTTAAGCGTTAAACGTAATCCATACAACGGAAAAAGCGTTTCGACTGGAAATCGTTATTTGCGTTTCCAGATGCTGTAAAAGTGTTCTTCAAATAAATTACAATATATTGATTCCAACACGCACGCATTGTAGAGCGAGTATATATGTGAAGCTTTCTGTTGACACAACGTTCATCAAACGAATGTTCAGATTGAAAATTTCTCCAAAGGGGGACTAGTAATTTGATAAAATGGAAATTTCTTACAAAGGCAAGACGGGACTCATCAGGAAAATTTAGATACATCAGGTCTGATGTTGAACATATGCCTCTTTTGTTATAGATTGCTGTGTTAGATTGAATTTTGCAGAATAAAAAGGTTTAATTTATAGTACGGCAGATAATAGTGCTAATAAAGTACTACAAATTCACTTTTTAAAATAAAAACTTCCAATAACGGTCTAATGTCTTCAGGACTTATATTTTCAGATACCCAATTTTGGTTCTAGTCATTTTTTTTTAAATTACTTAATCGCTTGAAGATTGCTCTGGGACATTGTCCTTTAAACGCCTGCTAACACCTTTATTTTGTGTGTTCTTTTTTCCCTAGGCCATTGTTTCCTTAGGTTGTATTTATTTTTATGATTGGTAGGTTGCTGAGCTTGCCAATTACGACCCACTTTTTATTCGGGCTTGCTACTGGCTGCTGTAACTACTGACCTACTTACTCCAACCCGCAAGTGAATCAGGCAGTGTTTTTTTTCCTTTAGTAGTGTTTCTTTCACGTGTTAATCGGAGTAAGTTGTATGCTGGTGTTGATTTATAAGAACACCGAAAGGTGCATATATAAGAACACCGAACTTTGTGAGAGACAAAAATGAGCAAATGATTACAGCTGAAAATAAAATAATCGAAAGATGGCTGAATACTTTGAAAGTCTGCTAAATGTCCAGGTAGACGCGGATGGAAATAAAGCAAATTGTGAGTACCAAACGGCCGAGATAGAAGTACCCCCGCCAAGCCTGGAAGAAATTATCACGGCGATAGAAACCCTAAAAAATGACAAATCCCCGGGACTAGACAATATAGATGCAGAACTGATTAAAAAAGGAGGACATGAACTTAGAACTAAAATACACCAATTAATGAAAGAAGCCTGGGAACAAGAAATAATGCCAAAAGAATGGAGTGGCTGTATTATCGTGCCAATACATAAAAAAGGCAGAAAGGATACATGTGGCAACTACAGGGGAATCTCACTAATCGGTACTACATATAAGATATTAGCTTCAGTTGTACTAAAACGATTACTGCCATATACAGAGGAAATTATTGGCGATTACCAATGCGGCTTTAGGCCTGGAAGATCAACAATCGACCAAATATTTACTATCAGACAAATGCTAGAAAAGTATTGGGAATATAATAAAGAAGTACACCAGATCTTCATAGATTTCAAACAAGCATATGATTCCATAGATCGCTTAAAACTGTGAAGTGCAATGATGGAGTTAGGCGTACCAAAGAAACTGACCATGATTGCGCGAATGTGTGTCAACAATTCCTTTGCACAAATTAGAATAGGAGGCAAAAATTCAAAGGCTTTCGGCATAAGCACCGGGCTCAGACAGGGAGACCCGCTGTCTCCATTACTATTTAACCTAGCATTGGAATACGCAATGCGAAAAATATATACCAGAGTCAAACCAGACATAACTGCCAGAGGAGCAAAGATTATTCTCGCATTTGCAGATGATGTAGATGCAGTAGCACAGACAACACTGGAAGTTAAGGATATAGTATCGAACTTTGAAGAAGCAACACTAAGCGTAGGCCTGAAAATAAACGAAGAAAAAACTAAATACATGGTCGTATCAAAAAAGGAACGACAGCGAATAAGACAAAACATTACCATAAACGATCATAATTTTGAGGTGGTCAAAGAATTCAAATACCTAGGAGCAACAATTACCAGTGAAAACACAGGAGAACGGGAGGTTGAAATACGAATACTGGCGGGGAATAAATCATTCTTTGCCATTCAACATCTAATGAGGTCAAAGCTTCTCTCAAGGCGTGCCAAAATCCAAATGTACAAAACCATAATACGACCAGCAGTGACATATGGAAGTGAAACATGGACATTGAGAAAGAAAGAAATCAATAAGCTATTAGTATGGGAACGCAAAATCCTGCGAATTATATATGGTCCTTGCAGGGACAGCGTGACAAATGAATGGAGGAGCAGATACAACAATGAAATAGAGACTCTCTTCGGGAAAGGCAACATCGTAAGATACATAAAAGCCAATAGATTAAGATGGGCAGGCCACGTGGTACGGAGTGATGACGACAGACTGATTAGCAATGTATTTTGGGAAAGACCAGATGGTAAAAGATCGACAGGAAGGCCTAGAAAAAGGTGGAAAGACGCTGTCAGGGAAGACCTAGAGAAGATGGAAGTAAGGCCATGGGAAATAATAGCACAGGATCGGAATCAATGGAAGGCAATAGTAAACGCGGCAAAAACTCACGAAGAGTTGTAAAAGCCAATGATGATGATGGTGTTGATTTACATAAATGTCCACAAAGCTTTTATTGATTTCCTTACTGCTCCCGTTGGTGATTCTCTTATTTCTTGTAAGTTATACGGCAAAGCGCAGGAACTGTATTATGGGATTGTAAAGGCTTCGTGATATTAGAGGTAAAATTTTTGTTAAAATCTTTAGGCTATCTTTATGCAGTGTTTTATGTCTTCTTGTTTAATTATGTTATCTAATGTAACTGCGAACATTACTGGCGATCCCAATCAAACATGGGAACATACAAAGACGTGGATTATAGACGCAATAAATATTACAAGCTCTAAAGAAATTCCAAGGAAAAAAATACTGGATGACTGATGACACACTGAACCTAGTAGAAGAACGAAGAAAAATTAGAAACAATGCTTCAAATTCAACAGAAACTGAAAATAAAATAGCAAATGTAAACAGACGTATAAAATCATCAAGTAGAACAGACAAAAATACTCATAATGAAGAAATATGTAAACAACTACAACATGCCGATCGTCAAGAATCTGTTTGCCCAAAGTAAAATACTTTACTAAAGATTTTAAACCACAAACGCAGATAATTAAAGATAACTTGGAAACGATCATCATCAATCCAGAGGGCATAGCAGCGACTTCTTCTTCTTAACATTTTCGTTACTAGTTATATCTATTCCCAGATATCTAAACCTTGCTTCCTGCTGTATTTTCTCATTCATTACGATTTTACATTACAGTAGGTATTTAGATGTTGTCATACATTTGGTTTTTTCTGCTGATACTATCATATTTTATTTGATGGCAGTTTTATTGAAGATGTCTGTTAATCTTTGAAGCTCGTCTTCTGTCTCGGCGATTAATGTGGCGTTGTCTGCATAACATAATATTTGGATTTCTTTGTTCTTCATTCTGTAACCATAACCTGTACGTACTGCTTGTATTATTTCATTCATTATTATATTAAAAAGAAGTGGGCTTATCGGGTCAACCTGTCTGACTCCACTTTGTACTGGTATACACTGTGTTATTTTTCCATTTTTTTCCATTAATTTCCATTAATTAATAATAATTTGAAAATACTTCATGAAAAAGAAACATCTCAGCCAACGAACAATATAGATAAAAAATGAAAAAACGTAAAAATGGCGATAACAGGTAGTGTGAAGAAAATTCTGACTAAAGAAAAACCAAAAATAAAGCAAAGGTGGATGACTGATAAGATCCTTCTTCTCATGGACAATCGGAGAATAATGAAAGGAACAAACGAATAAAGGTATAAACAAATGCAAAAAGAAATCAGAATAGCAAAAGAAGATTTTTATAAAAGAAAATGTGAAGAAATAGAGCAATTGCAGGCAAAACATGATATTTTTATTGTACATAAAAAAGTGAAAGAACTTGCAGGTACACAAAAACGTAAGCAGCCAAATACCCTATATAATGCCAACGGAAACATAATAGAACTAGAAGAACAGTTGAAGACATGGAAAAACCGTATTGAAGAACTCTTTGCAGATAATAGACAACAATCTGAGCTAAGTAAAATAGAAGGAGACGAAGGTCCAGAAATAACGGAAGAGGAAGTACTGTACGCACTAAAAGGAATGAAAAATGGTAAAGTCCCAGATCCAGATGAAATACCAACGGAAATCCTTAAACTAATGGAAAAAGATTCGATTCACATTTTAGTTGAACTTTTCAATAGCATTTATACATCAGGAAAAATACCACAAGAATGGCTTTTATCCACCTTTGTTATTATAACAAAAAAGATAAAAGCCAAACAATGTAGTGATTACCGTACAATCAGTCTGATGAGCCATGTACTGAAAATATTCCTGAAAATTATAAACTCTGGAGTACACAGAAAACTGGAAATGGACATCAATAATACCCAGTTTGGATTCAGAAATGGACTCGGAACAAGAAAAGCGTTGTTGAACGTTATGTCTCAAAGATGTCTTGACATAAATCAAGATGTATTCATGTGTTTCATAAATTACAACAAGGCCTTTGATAAAGTGCAGCATGATCATCTAATCAGACTCCTGACAGAAAAGAATTTAGATAAACGAGACATCCGACTAATAGCAAATATGTACTACAATCAGAAAGCAGTAGTGAGAGCAGAGAATAATACCACTAAAGAAATTGAAATAAAGCGAGCTGTGAGACAAGGGTGTATACTGCCACCAACACTGTTTAATCTCTATTCCAAATACGTAATGAATAGAATTCTCTCTGAGCAATCCGTAGGTATTAAAATAAATGGTGTTAGATTAAACTATCTGAGATTTGCCGACGACACCGATCTGATCGCAGAAACACTTGAAGAGCTACAGACATTGGTGAATAAGATAGCAGACTGCAGCGAAGAATATGGACTATCTTTGAACATAAAGAAAACTAAATTTCTGGTAATATCGGAATCAACACAAAATGTCCAAAATTTATATTTACACAATGAAATTATCGATCGAGTTAGCAAAAACAAATATTTAGGCACTTTAATAAATGAAGACAACGATAGCTCAGTAGAAATTAAAATAAGAATAGAAAAAGCCAGATCCATATTCACTAAAATGAAGAGAGTGTTCTGCGGGAGAGATTTGAGCCTTGAAATGAAACTTCGCCTGATGAGATGTGACGTACTTTCTTTGCTGTTCTACGGAATGGTGTCATGGACGTTGGAAAAGATTGATACAAAAAAATTAGTGGCATTTGAACTGTGGATGTATCGCAGAATCTTGAGAATATCATGGACTGAGAGAGTCACAAATGTCGAGGTCTTGAGAAGAATGAATAAAGAAAAGGAAGTAATATTTACGATCAAAAAACGAAAACTGCAATACTTGGGACACATTACAAGAGGCAAAAGATATGAACTGCTTCGAATAATTATGCAAGGGGAAATAGCAGGAAAAAGGTCCATAGAAAGAAGACGAAACTCCTGGCTAAAGAATTTACGGGAATGGTATAGCTGTAGCAACAACGAATTGTTTTGGTTAGCAGCTTCAAAAACACGTATGGCCCTGATTATCGCCAACCTTCGAAACGAAGATGGCACTTGAAGAAGAAGAAGGCATCTTAGTAATGAGCTTTTGCTATCCTGCATAAGCTTGCAGTTTGTAGTTGAAATGTTGATGTCATAGTGATTTTCCTGGAAAACCATGGCGATATTTAATACAGTAATTTTCCTTTGGCTTCTTTGTTAAGTTGTTAAATGATACTAATCCATTCGTATGATGGATATGTGTAGACAATGCGTTTTTTATAAGAGCAGTTTGGATAGATTTGTCTAAAATCTCATCTAAACTGTTTGTAGACAAGAAAAAACCTTAATAAAGTAGCTACAATAAAAAATTATTGATTTATTTTACAGAACAATGTGACACTTCTTGTTTTCCTCAAATATCTTGAGCTGAGCTATTAAAACGTCCAGTATAACTACCGGAAATCTTGGAAAAAGCCAATAAGAACCTCTTACCTTATGCGGAAAATACTAAAAAGAATATTATGGGCCATAAACTAAGCTTTACTGCTTTTTAAAAACCGATAACTCTAGACTTTTATTTTACCAATGGTCTATTTGTAATATATACACAACGTGAAATAATACCATAAAATAGAATAAAATAAAAGCTCTTCATTAACTCTAACAACATTTTCGGAAAGATTAATTGAAACAGTGAACATAAAATTTCGTGATAAAAAGTCTCAACTCGTAAAGAAGTCGTATTTTGGTCTTTATTACCCTAATAAGTCAATTCTTCAAAAAGAACAATAAAAATAGGAGGTTTGCTCTGTGTTATCTCGCACAAAATGCGAACTAGGTTAATAAAGAGACTCTGGAAAACTTACATAGTTGATTTTATAGGTAGTTTGGCATAATTAAATATCTTTTACACCGTGAAAAAGTTTATTTACTTTGTTAGTTTCAGCTCTAAGCAGTGGAAACTTGAATTTTAATGTAGAATCTTAGTAAACTAGCTTTTTTATAAAAATAACTTTACTGCTTATAAAAGTACTCCGGATACTGTTTTATTAAGAAGAAATGGCGTATTTTGCTGTTATTATACCATAGACGGATCAGGCGTTAGGAAAATAGTATAAAGATTGTAGTTGTAGGATTTCTTTGACATATTTTCTTTGGTTTTCTCCTTCATCGTTTAACTTCATAACCTAAGTGTATACTCACAGTAGCTAGGTGTTTCTAGTTCTGCAGTCAGAGCTCTGTTTTTGGTCGAAAGGCACAAATGCAGCAGTCAAATAACAGCGTTCGAGTTGTTCCAAATATGAAACACTTTAACCCTCACTGGTACACCTGTAATACCAAACAACAACTGAAAACTAATGTCTGCGAAGTTCTCAGAGCAGCTGAAGATAGAGACCAATGGGGAAAAATTGTTAGGAATATTGAAAAAAATCATGATCCTCAGTAATGGAGAAACGACAAAAGAGAGATCTACTTTGGACAAGCAAAAAGCAAAAATTTATTACATAGTGTTAATTGTTTTAAAATCAAAAGAAATTCAAATATACACCAACAAAATAAGCACAGATCTGTTTTAAGAATCTGTAAACAAAGTCAAAATTCTCATTGCGAAATCCAAAATTCGTAATGAATAGGCATAACCAGAAAAAGGAGACAGCATATCTCTACTTCTGATCATACTCTTCTTCCTGGTCCAAAGATATTTAACTTTTTACGTAGAGGTTTTGATCTATTTCTCTGCAATATTTGGAGTCTTCCAGCCTGCATTTATGACAGGTTTATTGGTTATCGTTATCACAAAATGAATAATTTTTTTGTCTGTTCATTTGTAGCGGTTACATTTGCCTACCTCATTGGGTATCACTTATAGGGGTTAAGAGTGTGGACAGCAATTATTGGAGTAGATAATTTCTTTTTAAAATATGTGGAGTTCTCAAATGGTTGGAAATGCCGTCTTACAAATCTTTCAAATAAGGTAGAACACAACCTTAACTAAACAAAAACTGCCAAATTGCATTTGAGATTAAATTCACCTCTATATCAAAAAAATTTGTTGGATTTTGAAGACTACACACGCCCGAATCTTCTTCTTCAAAATCTCAATTATAACTTAACTGTTTTCCCCCTAACTACTCAGTAACTAATTTCCGATAATAAAGATCCAATAACGAAAAACAATAACGAATTTGATAAAGAAAAATCCGGACTGAACAATGAGGTGACCACTTTGGTGATCCATTTTGGAGTGATCTCATAATCTTTAAAAGTCGTTTGCCTTCCCGCATAACTTTCTCACCAACCTAAGTGGATATTTATTTAACGCCCAATATTGGACGGGATCAACAATAAAAGAATTCAACTAAAATATTATATACAGACCAGAAATGTTTATATTATCAATCCCAATGACGCAAAAGGACTGAAATTATTTTTCTGTTTTAGTACATATCAAACTGCAAAAATATTTACATTAATATAAATTGGTAGATACCTAATATGAATAAAAGTGTAAATACGAAAGTTAATATTGACACTTAAATTACGTTAGTAATGTAAAGAATAGCAATTGCTTTTACGACGTTGTTTCTTTTGTCTGTTCTAAAACCTCAACAATTCGAAACTCTTTTATGTAATATAACGATATTGACCTACTTTAAATTTTTCAAACCAATTAATTTTCCAAATTGAATCTTATTAACGATAAAAGGCAACTTGATGGACTGATTAAGTTGTTTGTATACAAATATAATTATTAATGAATCGAAAATTGAGTTTCGTAGTATAACAGAGAAGTTCCTTCATAAATTAACACTATCAGAAAGTCTTTGATCATATTTTCCATACAAATTTAGTAGATTTAAAACATATTTTACCAATACCAATAACAAAATTAAATGATTGCTAAAAGTTTGTTTAAGATTCATTTTCGCAAAATTATATGTCATTTATAATTTCGCAAAATTATATGTCATTTATAATTATATTATCGGCAAGGTAATAAAATTGATTATTTAGGAAGCTATATCTGAGTTTTTTCATCAAGAAAATGTCGTCCCTCATCAACAGCATGGCTTTGTCAAAGGTCGTTCAACGATTTCAAACTTACTTCATTGTGTAAATGATTGGTCATTATCTTTAAACAATCGGCATTCTGTCAATGTATTCTATTTGAACTTCAAAGCTTTCGACCGTGTTCCAAAATATCGATTATTAGGTAAATTGGATTACTATGGTATTGGCGGAAAATTAAACATTTGGATTCAAGATTTTCTATCCGACAGATACTTTAGGATTCGTGTTGGGAAAGACCACTCAATAGATAAGGAAGTCAAGATTGTTCAAGTTCCACAAGGATCAGTACTTGGACCGCTCCTTTTTTGTGTCTACACTAGTGATCTTCCGCTCATTGTATCCAGTAAGGTTTCTGTTTACGCTGTTGATACGCAATTATAATATATATACAGTATATATAAAGAACACACTTTTTTGGTAGGCAACCTTCGCTCGGTAAACGTCAGTAAGCCCGTTTGGTGCAGAACTTTTTCTAAATGTGAAATTTTCGGTGATATACTGTCACTTTCATCAGCACCTAAATGGAAAACTTTTTTAGTACCAGTGAAAGAAGTAAACATCTAAACTTACGCTGAAAGTTCAGTTAGTCTTTGCAGTAAACATTGTCTTAAGATAGGTTAAAAAATATTTAAAATTTTATAATAAAAATGTTACAACAAAAAAGGGTATTTTTACAATTGCAACACAAAAACATCTGAAAAATAAACAAAACCACAACTTCATGTCGAAGGCATTTTAAGGCGAAGAAATAGAGAGAATAATTTTTCTTTCTGTTTGTTGAAGATCTTGTCATTCTTCTGTCAACTTCTCGATAACACATGTAATAAGGTTATATGCACATCTTTACCGCATGCAACAAATATGGAATCCACAGCCGGAACAAAATCTTAAAAAAACACAAAATCAGCAGGGAGATGAAATCCATTCTTAAGTACTTATAAAACAACAACATGACGAGGAACATATCACCACCAAAAGAAAAACGGAAATAACCAAGTATATTGGGACCACTCCAACATATTATGGACTTCTAAAAATTTAAAAAAGGGTGCCCACTACGTCCTGTAATTGTAAAATGTAAAAATTCCCCACTCAATCCTTGGCTAAATATCTAGCAGGTATTATTGACACTTCTTTTTCTTCCTACAAGCCTATAAAATTAAAGATTCTACTAAGTTTGCAAATAAGATTAATGCGTTTTTACTAACTTCACGATACGTCTTTTGATTAGCGAGTTTTGATGTTACTTTCTTGTTTACCAACATCCCTCTTGAATTGGTAGTTTTTATTGTGACAACTAATTACCATCTAATTGAACCGAACTATACAATTCCCAAAGTACTGTTCCTGAAACTAATTATCTTTTTATACAACAATACATATTTGACCGTCTATAATAATTTTTATATCCAAATAAAAGAAGCATCCAAGGGTGGAGCCACATTCCAATTTATGGCAGAAATTGTAATGAACTTCTTACTTCGCTACTGTACTCGAAAAGTTGATTTCCAGTTCTTCTTCATCTACCAACATACTTCTTCTTCTTCAAGTTCCACTCCTATCAGAGATTGGAAATCATTCTGGCAATTATAATTTTATTGGTTACTCGCCTGAATAGTTCAATTGAACTGCATCCAAACCACTCACGGAGATTGCGTAGCCACGAGATTTTACGTCTTCCTACGCTTCTTCTACCTTTGATTTTACCCTGCATTATATTCCTTAGTAGTTCGTACTTTTCACCTCTCAAGATGTGCCCCAAGTATTCCAATTTCCTGATCTTTATGGAATTTAAAACTTCGCATTGTTTTCCTAGTTGTTCGAGAACTTGTTCGTTTGTTTTGCGATCCATCCATGATATTTTCAAAATGCGTCGGTAACACCACATTTCGAATGCTTCTAGGTTTTTAATGTTGGATTTTTTAAGTGTCCAAGCTTCAACTCCATACAAAAGGGTAGAGAAAATATAACATCAAAGCATTCTTATCCGGATAGATATATTGATATCGCGATTACAAAAAAGTTTTCTCATTCTATTAAAAGTTGACCGCGCAATTTCAATGCGGCATCTTATTTCTTTTGTCTGATCAGTATCTTCTGTGATCCATGCTCCAAGGTATTTGTACGAAGATATTTGTTCAATTTCTGTATTATCTAGTACTAGCTTAACTTTGATGTTTTGTGCTTTTGTAAATACCATGAACTTGGTTTTCTTCAAATTGATTTTTAGTCCATAATCGTTGCAATATATATTTAGTTGTTCAGCAAGGTGTTGCAGTTCTTCTAGTGTTCCTGCCAAAAGGACGGTGTCGTCAGCATATCTTATGTTATTAACTGGCTCACCGTTTATTATAAGGCCCTCACTGATCTCGGCAAGCGCTAATTCTGAGATGGCTTCACTGTATAAATTGAATAACAAGGGTGATAAAATACACCCTTGGCGGACCCCACGGCGAATCTGGATATCCTTGGTCAGTTCGTTTTCAACTTTCACTTTTGCTGTTTGATTCCAATAGAGGTTACAGATGATTCTAATGTCTCTACTGTCTATGTTTTTATTTAATAAAATTTCTTTAAGTCGATTATGCTGCACTCTGTCAAATGCCTTCTCAAAATCAATGAAACAGGCATATACTTCCTGATTAATATCTAAGCATCTCTGCGAAAGAACACTTACTGCAAACAGTGCATCTCGTGTTCTCAGACCTTTCCTAAATCCCATTTGTGTATTACTTATGCCTTCATCTAATTTCTTATGTATTCTATTGTGAATTACTTTTAAAAACAATTTCAGGACATGACTCATTAAGGCTATGGTGCGATGTTCATTGCACTCCTTTGCATTGGCTTTTTTGGGAAGCAGTATGAACGTTGATTGGAGCCATTCTTTAGGTATTATACCTGTTCTATATATGGTATTGAATAGATCCAAAAGAAGATCAATAGATTCAGTATTCACAATTTTAAGTAATTCGATAGGAACTTCATCAGGCCCGGGAGATTTACCATCTTTAGCTTGTTTCATTGCATATTCAATTTCTTCTCGTATAATGTCAGGCCCAGTATCATCCTTAAATTCTTTTGGTGCTTCTGTTCTTTCTTTGTCTTCAAATAGTTGTGCTATATATTGTGTCCATCTCTGCATTTTTTGGTTTATATCTGTTATAAGTGCACCCCTTTCATCTCTTAGTTGCCTAGTTTGAAGTGTTTTTCTCATTCCTGTTAATTCTCTAATTCTTTTATGCATGTTAAAAAAGTCATATTTTTTCTCAATTTCTTCTAGTTCTTGGCACTGCTCATGTAACATTCTCTCCTTAGCTTCTTTTATTCGCTTTTTTATTAATCGATCAGTTTCATTATATTTAATTGGATTTTTTGTTTTGAATGATTTTCTTAGACCAATATACAGACGATCTCATATGTGCTCCTATAAACTACTATATAACTCCTATAACACTCACTTACAATTTACTGTTGAAACAGAAGAAAACAATATGCTGCCATTTTTAGAAATTAATGTAATCAGACATGAGGATAATACAATAAGATTGGACTGGTACAGAAAGAAAACATTTTGAGGTAGATATGTGCCTTTTCACTTTTACTATCCAGATAAACAGAAGATTAACATTATCAAGGGGCTGAAAAACAGAATAAAAAGAATTTGTTCTGTAGGCTCCCAGGATTAGTCTTAGTGCTGTATTTTGTACAATAATGTTGAGTCCTTCAATGAATTATAAACAATTGATCCATAATCTAATTTACCGTGAATTAAGGATTTGTAAATATTTAGTAGCTGTGTTGTGTTTGCGTCCCAGTTATGATTTGCTAGTACTTTAAAAATATTTATGTTCTGTAAACATGAAATATTAAGTAATTGGATGTATTTGTTCCAAGTAAGTTTTGAATCAAAAATCATACCTAGAAATCTAAGTTGCTCAACTTTTTCTAAAACTTGATCATACAGTGTTAATTTTGAAAGATTTGCATCAATTAGATGTTTTGGAGAAAATCACAATAACCGTAAAATAGTTTCGAAAAACAATTCAGATTTCCGCTTTAATCTGCGCTTTCTAAAAATTGCAAAGCAAAACAGACGTTGATAAAGGTGTTAAAAGAGACGTGGGGAATCTAAAATTTGCATTCCACGACACGTCTTATCAACTAAGCATAAATCCTAAGCGAATTATTTTCTTGTACTTTCACATAGTAGATCCAAATAAAGTGAAAAAGACAGCAAATATTTGATTTCACGCAAACAGCGCCTTTGTATCTGTTGATACGTATTTCGACCTAATAGGTCTCATCAGAACAGTTATTTAAAGGTGTTCTCAACGTGAAAGATCAATATTTTCTGTCTTTTAAGAAGCAACACTAAAATGCACTAAATGCTAAAAAATAAAAAGAAAATAAAATAAACTATTTTACGGTTTTATTATCAGATGTCGCTATTGCGTCCGTATCTAAGCCATTTTAGTGTTGCTTCTTAAAAGACAGAAAATATTGATCGTTCACGTTGAGAACACCTTTGAATAACTGTTCTGATGAGACCTATTAGGCCGAAATACGTATTAACAGATACAAAGGCGCTGTTCGCATAAAATCAAATATTTGCTGTCCTTTTTACCCTAAAATTACATTACTTTGGTTTTAACCGTAGAAAATTTCAGTTCTGTTGTTTTAGATCATTCTTGTATGAAATTATTAGAAAGTTGAATGTTTGATGCCATATAAAGATTCTTATGAGAAATATAGATTACGAGGTCAACTGCATATAGGATTGCTTTAACAGGGTTTCGGATACTGTTCTCGATATGGTTAATTGCAACTAAAAGGAGTGTTGCGCTTAAAATAGATCCTTGAGGTATGCTATTTTCTTGTGTATAGTATTTTGAAAGGTCCTGATTTAATTTAACTCTAAAATTTTTTAATCTAGACAATTTTTGAAGACTGCTAGAAAATTTCCATCTATGCCCTAATGCTGTAATTTTACACTAACATTAAATTTCCATCATAGTATCATAAGCTTAATTACTATTTTATTGCTTACTATTGCTTAATACCAGTTTTACTTAATTTTCTTAAAAATATTAGTTAAAAACATTAGCGTAATCAAACATTATTTTTTTTTAAGAAAGGCAGCAAATATTTGATTTCACGCAAACAAATCCTATGTATCTCTTGATACGTATTTCGACCTAATTATTAGGTCTCGTCAGAAGAGCTATTCATAGGAGACCTTAACGTGAAAAATCAATATTTTCTGCCTTTTAAGAAGCAACAATAACATGGCTTCAATACGGACGCACTAGCGACATCTAATTAAAACAATCGTAAAATAGTTTCGAAACACAATTCAGATTTCTGCTTTATAATCTGAGCCTTCTAAAAATTGCAAGGCAAACAGACGTTGATAAAAGATGTTAAAAGAGACATGGGGAATCTAAAATTTGCATTCCACGACATGTCTTTTACAACTAAGTAGAAATCCTTAGCGAATTGTACTTCTAGTACTCACTTCGAAACTATTTTACGATTGTATTATTTTTTTTGTTGGTTGTAAAATTTTGTTTTTAAACCTCATTCAATCTCCAGCACAAAAATACTTATATGGTCTTTTTATTGCCTTACAAACCATTACATTGCAATTCTTATATATTAAACTATATTTTGTTGCCTTGTTATAAAATAATCCGTTTGAGATGGATTGTGTCTATTTTATAGCCTAGCAACGTCTATATATACATATATATATATATATATATATATATATATATATATATATATATATATATATATATATATATCGCACCCTCAGTGCAAGACTGCAGTAACTCAAAATTTTATAAAAATGAAGTAATCATGGAATTAGATTGTAAACATGCATATCTATCCCCTGTAAAACTTTAGTAACTTTCACATGCTTAACCGGCTAAATATTACAACAACAACAGTTTAACTATTTTGCGTTTTTGTACATAAGTTCCGTGCAAAACTGTTGTAACTCTCATGTAACAGAGTTACAACAGTTTTGCACGGAACATTGCAATGGTTTCGATAACAAGCAATACAAAGCACGAAAAAAGTGAGATCTTTGTCATATTTGTTATTTTAATATGTATATCTGTGGTGTTTAATATTAATATACAGTGTGTCTACGTAATCCATTAACGGCCTAGACAATAAACAAAGATTAACGAGACCAAATTATTCATGTAACTTTTATGTCCTTTGTGTGTCATTATATTTTTCATAAAATGTTTGCGATGTCGTTTAGCCATTTATTTATTCGATTGGATTAAAAACACATAAATTAAGACTAATTATTTACAGCCAAAAAGTATTTTTTTATAAAAGGAAAAACAGTTATATTAAAACTTGTGTATTAGCAATACTGACAGGTTAAAAATATTTATTCTCAGAAAACTTGTTCTATAAAATATAAATCCTAAACTATATTAAATATTCACGTAACCTTCCGGGGCGATTGTCTTATCATATTATTGTCCCCACATAATTCCCAACTTTTACTAAGGTAGTGAATTCCAATCCTTTTGTTAATCACTTTACTCAAGGTAGCCTGATTTGCATATTTTTATTATAGTCGTTTTGTTTTGAATTTAAATAAAAATATTCAAAAGTTTTACAAATAATGTTGTACCTTATTATGGCATTGTCATTACAAAGCGAAGGATTTGTGGCTATCAGAAACATGTGCAGAAATAAAAATATTAAATTGCCGCTAACAATAAACCGTTTTATGAGGTGTAATACCTATTTATTCTAGGTAGCTATCTGATTTCTTGGACTCTATTAAATGTAAAGTTTATTACCATACCACGATTGCTGTTGGGGATTATTTTTTCTTTACTTACCCGATGATTTATTGGAATTTATTAAACGTATATACTAAACCCCGGAAATTACTTTCCCTTTATCTATCAGGTGATTTCTGTGAATACATTAAATGTAATGTTTAGTACTATTCCTATCGTTGTTGGAGATTACTTTCTCTTTACCTACCCTATTAACTCATTAGAAACGAGTTTTCAAGGAAGAAGTACGAGTAGGTACATTTTAGTAGTGTAGTTTTTAATATAATCTGTTATTAACCCTTGCAAGTGATAGATGCAGAATTAACGATTTCGAAAATGTCAAAATTTAATAGTTCCAGAACATTGAGGATTTTATCCCTGTGTACTCAGACAAGTGAGGATAGCAACGACATGCAGGGTAAGTTGAATTTAAATTAATTGTTGTAATATAATCTATTTATTTACTCTTGTTTTCAAATTCAGTGGTGAGAATTTCTACGACTAGTGTAAACTGAACGAAACAGGGGCGTTCAAAAAAATACTTCTGATTTAAGCGAAATGATTAAAAGTACATAGACACAATGTATTAGAGAAACAATAATACTAAAGTTTACTTATGCCATTCGAGTATGATACCAGAAGCTTACCATAGTTTTTATGAAAATATTTTGGCCCAAGATGATCAAGAAGAGGACAACAACTAACAGAAAGTGTGTCTACACCTTTTACAATTTTTCCGTGCAAAAGTGTTGTAACTTTAAAATTCCAATACTAAATGTGTAGTGATTAACAATTTTGTCCGTGCAAAACTGTTGTAACTTTGAAATTCCTAATTTTTTTAGCATAAATATTATTTTGTTTAAATTTTTATTTTTATTTAATGTAATATAGGCTATAAAGCATGTAAAATAATAATTAAATGTTAATGTTTCTTGAAACTTGTGTCTTATTTCACCGATATTAGCACGAAAATAAACAAAATTGTCTGTATCTCGAAACTTACTTATTCTGACTTACTGCAGTCTTGCACTGAGGGTGCGATATATATATATATATATATATATATATATATATATATATATATATATATATATATATATATATATATATATATACATATAAAGAAATCCTCGAAAGAAAACAAACAACTCCCCATTGCAAAATATAAATTGGCTCTTCGGGAAAAATCGAAAACCGATAAAACGTTATGAATGCATAAGATGTGAAAAATATGAGGTATGTGTCGAAGGGTTGGGTAAGAAGACCATTATTCAAGATAGAGGGCCCGCCCTAATTCACATTTTCTGCTATCTATCAGAAGCAGCGTGCCAATGTGAGATGCCAATACCCACACTCTGGCCATCGAAAGATATAATTCCATAATCTACTTCGGCGTGCCTTCCCGGATAGAATCGATCCTATGGAATCTGGAAAAATATAGGTGGCTAAATACGCAAGTAACCGAGGAAATGAACGTCTCGTCTCGAGCTAGTGCCCGAGAGCCGTTGCATCGTTTAAATCGCTTAAAATAAAGTGCAATCAACAAAGAAGCATTTTATTCGTTTTACTGAATAATTCCGATGTCGGTAACGGTTTTCTTAAACAGAATAAAGAGTACTTTGTATTTTAAACACTTAAAAATTTGATCACTCATTTACGTTGAAAATCTCAAGAATAATTAAAGATATTATTAGGGAAAAGTAGCCAAAATTGTAGCGGCGCCAATATTGTACCACCGCTGTATTTATACTTTATAAGGAATTAAGAGCGCTCTTGTGTCGTTTAGTCCAACTAGTCACTTCATAGAGGTGCTGAAGTTTCACAACGTTCACATTTGTCGATTTTGTTTTATCGAATGTTTTGTATTTCATGGTGTTTCAGTATAGTTTTCTAGTTCCTAGAGAAACTATTCAGTTAGTCCACAACCTTCTTACATCTAAATCAATTAATACTTCAGTCATCACACCAATAATAGATACACTTTCCTTGTGTTTATCACAAGATTACTTTTCTTTCATTTTTTATAAACAACCTGATGGCTTAGCCATGGGAAGTTGTCTTTCCCCCTTCTTAGCTGACCTCTTCATGAATCATCTAGAATCCACTCAAATCATGACTATCAATACAATTCTACACTGGTTCCGTTACGTTGATGATTGCTTAGTGTTCATTAGAGGTAACTCAAATAATGCTTCTTCCTTACTTAATACTATCAATAATATTCACCCCAATATTAAATTCACTATGGAATTAGAATCAAACTTCTCCATCAATTTCTTAGACCTGTCCATCAATAGAACCAATAATGTCTTTGATTATAGCATCTACAGAAAACCTACACAAACAGATCATGTCATACATTTCAATTCTAACCATCCCATTTCACATAAATTATCTGCATTCAACAGTTTTATTCATCGTTTAGAAACCATCCCATTATCCAAAATTAACTACAACCAAGAACTAAACATTATCAAACAGATTGCTTTCAACAATGGCTACAACCCTGATATAATCCACAAACTCATTTATAAAAAGAAACGTAAATTACTTCAACAATCAGCATACCCTAACATTACATTAGATTCCCCATCTTATTTCTCATTACCATTTCACTGTCCAACACTCTCTGAATCAATAAAAAACACTATCCTGAATTCTGTTGAAAATATTAAGATTTCCTTTAAAGTCAACAATAAATTGAGTAGATCATTATGCAATAGTAAGGACCCTATTGACTTCACTAAACGCAGTGGAGTTTATAAACTTCAGTGTTCTGACTGTGATGCCACTTACATCGGTAGAACTTGTAGATCTTTAGTAACCAGGGCCATTGAACATTCTAAGTTAGAGAACACTTCTTCTTTTTCACATCACCTTAAATATCACAACCACACAATCAAGGTACCAGATGATATCTCTCTTCTTCATAACATCCCTGGTAGAGATTATCTCAAACTCGACCTTTTTGAGGATTTGGAAATAGTCAAGGAAAAGAAAAATAGTCCCAATTGTGTTAATCGTCACACCAGCATCAACAGAGACTTCGTCCCACTTCATCGACAATTATTCTCCTAAACTAACTTTCTCTCTTTTAACTACCCATCCAATTTTACTTCACTTCTACATTTCTTTTTATCTCCCATAGCTAAATTTCAACTTACATAATCATTCATACTTAACTCTATACTTGTCACCATTAATACACTAACATCACCCCTTTGCCAATATCCAACCACCCATCCTCTCCAATAACTACCATCACTTATCATACACATTTTTTATAATTATTCATTTTACATCTATTATTCTCTTTTCACAATCAGTTTTAATATCCCCAGTTTACATCGCTATATTCACCTTCTATTTCCTTTTCTTGCTTTCTCGTTAATTTCTTTTTTCTTGTTCTTTCCTCTAATCATCTTCCATAAATTACAATCCTACTTTTATATATATTCATTTAATCATACACATACAATCATACACATTTTCTTATAAATATTCATTTTACATCTATCTACCTCTTATCACAATCAGTTTCAATTTCCCCAGCTTACATCGTCACATTCACTTTCTATTTCCTTTTCTTACTTTCTCGTTTATTTCTTTTTCTTTTCCTCGACTCATCTTCCATACATTATAATCCATCTTTTATATATACTAATTTAATACAACGATACAATTGGGTAATAACATTTTCATCCCATTTAAAATGAATTATTAATTTTAACCACTTAAATTACAAAAAAAAAAAATAAAAAATTTCCCTACCTCGGTATACCGATTTATTTTGCATCACAGTCACGCATTGATTTATATTATCCCATCAGTTTTTTTAAAATACCAAAAATTGCTTATGATCTTACTACACACAAAACACATTTCTTCACTAAAAACTGCCTACTCACAAACTTAAGCACAATGACTTTGCTCCTACCACATCATTCCTCTTGACATCGACGGGTACTAACTGATTTTTCATACCATCTTTCTATCAGTTAGCCCTAGACTCCAACACAGATCAGAGGTAATGTAAGTCAATAAAACTTCATCAACTACAGGGGGTCATATAAGATGCCCCCAGTTTCATTTTTTATATTACACAAGTCAAGAGTCTATTGCATTTACCTGAATAATTAACACGAAGAATATTATTTTTTAAATCAAGATGTCCACCGAATGTTTTTTATGTGGCCACACAATGTTTTTTAACAACCTTTTTTATGTAAGTAGTAAAAAACCAACTTTCTCTTTTTGTATGTTCAAATTTTAACTTTGTTGTTTTTAATATTGGTATTTTTACTCTCTCTTTTAGTAAACTGATGATGGAATGATACAATTCCGAAAAGATCTTCTTTATAATAAAAAATTTTAAGCTTTTAATAAGCGTTTTTATACCTTAATACACACGAACACCACGTGCTTTGTATTCAACAGGTATACTAGCCATTCCTGGATATCTCCACTTCATGGTTTGTTCCAGTTTCACTTTTAAAAATTTTTCTAGTTCCATACGTAAGGTTACAGCATCCTAAAAGGTACGTGCAAACCATTTTTATTCATAATTACAAGAAAAGCATGTATTTAGGTGTATAAAACTAAGTTGCTTCTTTTTGCTGGCCATTTTTAGGTTATTTACGTTCAGTGCAAGTTTCCCATATTGTACCACGACAAGGTGCCTATATTGTACCGTTGCAATTTTAGATGCCACCTATTATTTGTCTATTTAATACGTACTTAGTTTCAAAAATAAAGAAATAATACACACCATTCTTGTGTGTTTTAGGTGCCCAAAGGAAAATATGGGAATTGGAATGTGGACGACAGGAGCCGGGCTCTTCATACATTTCGTAGTGGAGACATGGGATTAAATGAATGCTTCAGGCAGTATAAAGTTCCTAAACCTACCTTGCTCCTTCATCTTAGGGAGACCAATGTCAAGGATAATGAAGAAACGAAGGCTTTTGGCCGTGGCAGTGTGTTACCTACAGCTGTGGAGAAGGAAATAGTTGATCACATTTTAAAACTGGAGACATTGATGTTTGGCCTCACGATCAATGATGTTCGACGGCTTGCATTTGAAATAGTGAAGAGAAATCAAATACCATATAGTTTTAATAAAGAATCACAAATGGCAAGAACCTGACAGGTTCCTCAAGAGAGATCCTCAAGCAACGTCCATGATGAGTGCAAAAGGATTCAATAAAAGGAATGTTTTTTGCATTTTTCGACCTTCTGGAAAAATTGTTGATGAGAAACATATTGATGCAACTCGCATATTTAACATTGACGAAACGGGTATCAGCAGTGTGCAGAACAAATGCCAAAAGGTTCTCGTAGAAAAAGGTAAAAGGCAAATTGGGTCAGTGTCCAGTGGAGAACGTGGAGTCAAAACGACAGTTGTTTGCTGTGCTAGTGCTTCAGGAATTTACGTACCATCTATGCTTATATTTAAACCTATGCGAATGAGCAATGATTTGAGGATGGAGTTCCACCAGAAAGTATGGTTGAGATATCAGAATCAGACTACATGAGCAGTGATATCTTTATAAAATGGCTCCAGCAGTTTATTGATTCTGTAATCATCATCCAGCCTCAAGAGTCCACTGCTGAACATAGGCCTCTTCCTCATGTTTCCAACCCCGTCTATCTTGCGCCGCTCTTTTAATTCTGTAATAACGCTACAATTGCCTGTGCATACGACCCATCGCGTGCAGCCTTTGGATAGATCATTCTTTAAACCTTTCAAAGGATACTACACTCAATCAGTTGAAAAGTGGCTACGTTCTAAACCCGGATTATGTGTTACACAACTGTACGTAGCTGGCTTGATTTCTGAAACTTATGGGAGAGCAGCAAGAATTAAAGTTGCAATCAATGGTTTGCGAACTAGTAGAGTATGGCCTGTTGATCGCATGGTCTTTAAAGGTCTTGACTTTTGTGCGGCTGAAAATTTAAATGACCATGACGGCAGTGAAATCCGGGAATATGGTGAAAATAAAGAGCCTAATGAGACAAACAAAGAACCACTTCTAAAGAGAGTTTAGAGCTACGACTACTACACCCACTAGGCCTACTAAAAATCTCGTGAAGCAAGTCCAAAACTTAACATTTCAATAGATTTAATTTCCCCAATACCGAAACCTCATCCAAAATCCAAGAAGGGAACAGCACAAAAGGCAATGGTTTTGACGGGAAGTCCCTATAAAAATGAATTCGAATTAGGTAAACAGCTTCAGTTAGCGCAGGAACAGGTAAAACAAATAAAAATGAAATTTTGGAAGGCTAAATCGAAATCGTTGTAGAAACTTGTAAGTGCTCCAAAAATAAAACTAGAAGGTAAAACTAGTCTTAAAAGAAACAAAGAAGCTGTCAAGAAAAACTTATCAGAAAAAAAGAAATGTGAAAATCATACAGAGTCTGTTCTTCTAAATGCCGCGTCAAGCTCAAATCAACTTAACGTTTTTATAGAGATGTGTGTTGATGAGTGGTTATGTTCAATTTGCGAGAAAAAAAAATTGAAGATATGATCCAATGTCGTTCATGAAGCCACGAAGTTTGTGCAGGAGTTCTACCTGGAACCCAAACTTTTTCTTGCTTTAAATAAATAAAAATATGCATGTAAATAATTTTTGGAAAATAAATTTTTATTAAACAAAACATGATTAACGGTATTCACACTTATACAATATTCACACAAAAATACAATATCATTTATTATACTATACACGGATCCTTCTATATAGTTTACTACGGATACAATTAAGGAAACCCACGGTACAACAAAGGCAACTAGTTTTCTAAATTGTACCACTGCAATCTACCAGGAAAACGTACTTTTTCATCAGTAAAATCAATTATATTTAGGTACAAAAATTATTAAATGTGTGCAAATGTTTAATATTTATCCTAATATATCGTTCAGTTTCATATGACGTATATTATTTAAATAAAAATTCAAAACATGTTAAGTGGTACAATATTGGCAACTCGTCATATTAATTTATGTAAATGAAACACTCCTAATATTATTCATTTGACTCTCGACCTGTAAACATTGAGTCGAATTTGACGATAGTTTTGTGGTGATAAGAAACAGACTGCGGTTTTCTTTTAATCTTTATCGTGTACATAAGCAGTGCAGTTATCTATAGTAGACTCTAATAAATGTAGCCACTACATTCTTAGAAATGATAATTGAGTTTTAACACTGATGCAAGATTGTAATAGTAGAGAGGTAGCCACTTTAACCACATGTTCTGGTGGATGCGCCATTTTATGTCGGATCTCACGTTTTATGTCGATTATGGCGTTTTATGTCAACGAGACATAAATAACTATAATTTTACCTTTTATACACATTTACATAAATTTATTTTAATACATTTAATTATCTTACTTAAATCAACCATTAAATTTTTTCCATATTTGCTTTTTTTAGTCCATATAATCAGATGTCTAAATTATTCAGTTGCATCATGGTCGATCTCACATATTTGTTTAAAAATTACTTAGCGCTAAAATAACTCAATGAAACTTTACTATACAGATATGAAAAAGCATTCACTCACTAAAGTCTTTATTACTTTTGTTCATTTATTAATTTACTTAACTAGCTTTATTTTATTTGAATTTATAATATAACGCTCTTGTTGTGTCCCTGTTAAAAATTATATATACATCTCTCTTGTCCCCTTTCAGCAATATTTATGCTTTTCTTGCGGTCGAACGCGTTAACCAAGAATACGAAACAATGAACGGGGAGAGTTGGTGTGAATAAGGCGGGCAAAGTCCAAGCGATAAAAATGAAATATTATATTTGCCGGAAACAAAACAACAGAGATTCTTCACATTTTTATTTACCAATTTGACACGAGATATTAACAAGAAATAATTATCCTCGTACAATGGAGTGGAACTAAATGTGATGATGTTTTTTTTTTTCTGTATTTTAGATTAGCAGGCTTATAAAATCGGTTGTAAGATTCTTTCCAACATGATTAATTATATGTATGATATACATTACATTAAAAGTAGTGAAAACTAAACATATGTGTTAAAAATTTAACAAAATACACAGTCTAAAGCCAAATTATTATAGTGTAAAAGTCAAATTGGTTGAGTTTATCGAAAGTACAAGCTGAAGATAGCCGCAAATGTCAAAAATATTTGGGTTTGGCAGTGTTGGGATGTTTTTATAATGCATATATTATATGCTTCAAATATAAAGAGAGAAAGCTTTTAAAAAGTATATTTTGATTATTCTATTTTATGAAGTCTGCAATTGTCAATTTATATGAAGCAATAACGAATAAATATTTTTCTCTTTCGAGATTAATTGCAAATATCTGTTGCAATCTGGCAACTGCTGATTGTTGTTTTATATAAATCAAGCATTGCAAAATTTATAACATAATATGGACAAAATATACTTTTCCAAAGCTTAACCTTTTTATATTTGAAGCATACAGCATCTATATTATAAAAACATGCCAACACTGCTACACCGAAATTTTTTTTCCATGTTTGACATTTGCAGCTATAATTAGCTTGTACTTTCGGTAAACTCTATCGTCAACTTTATATTTATTCTTTGTATTATAAGTAACTAAGTAAAGAAATAATATTTTTAAACATATACGGGCAGTTAAGTTACAACTTTTTATATATTACTGTAAAAACAAATCAATAACTTTGGCTCATATTATCAATTCCCAATTTCCCTCATGTTTAATAAAAGTATATGATACTAATTTCCGATATATGTTATACATACAAAAATCCCTCCAACCACATTCTAACTTCTCTCCTAATCATCCCCAGAACTCTAATCCCGATTCCTTTGGCGAATCAGATTACCCCATTGTGAAAACCTGATTGAAAATGTCTGTAACAGCCCAACTTATATTAATCATATGCAGATTGTTTCTTTAATGCTTCTCTTTGTAAGCCATTAGTCATTAATCCACCCGAGGCTTTGTGTTACAAAGTTTTCCAATTTATAATTACCCCCTAAAGTCACTAATGTTGCTACCACGCGAATCGTAATAGTAACCGAAATTAGGTTGTTGAATTATGACAGTTGGTTAAATGTTTTCTTTGTTTGACCCCCGGTCGACAAAAAGTGGTTTTCCATTGCACAAGATCGAAAATTTTTTTTATAGCCTAAGACAAAAAATTACTGCACAATACTCAAATTATAAGAATTTAAAATCTCATTATTTTAGATTTATTAGATTTGTGGAATATAACAGATTCACATCGTAAAATTTCTTTGTTAATGTATTGTCACTGTAAATTATTTTTAAATCTGCTGTTTTAAAATATTTTTAATTATATTAATATTTATATTTGTAAAATTTTATACATATTTTTAAAACTGCTGTAAATTATTATAAATTTATTTTTAAAAATGTTAGATCAAAACGTTTTGAAATAATTTGGTTTTCTGTTATTTTATTTTATCATTTATCAAGTGATATGGCATATTATGTGAATTGAATGTTGAGGAGTTAAATAGAAAAAACAATTAATACTTGTGGCTAAAATAAGAGAGCTAATTAGATCAAATTATTTTTGGGTCTTTTGTATTTAGCTAGCTTACATTGTAGTAGTCGGCTAAATTTGGAAGATTTATGAGCAACAGATAGGGGAGGATGGGGCATTGTGAACCATCTAAGGAAGATATGCACATACTGTTAAACCAGAAATGATTTTGTTTTGTTTAATTAATTAGGGACGTTCATTAAACATTTAACTGTCATTTAGTTGCAATTGAAACATAATTTATTTAACGTATTTTCAACAAAAAAATGACAACTGACTATATGTCAAAAGTTCACATTGCCCCATAGGGTGCGGCAATGTGAACTACTGAGGAAAGTCACACTATTTCATTATCTAATGGCTATGTTTGGTAAATAAAATCAAGTAAAAAGAATTTTTTTATTAAAAATACTTAGAAAACCGGTAACAGAACATTAGTAAAAATAGACACATGTTATATTTATTCAGAAATACAAAATTCAAACTGAAATTCTTCATCATCTTCTGGATCTATTCCCGCACATGCTTCATTAACCCATTTCAGACAGGCCGAGCAACGTACCCATCCTTCTTCATTGAATGATGAGGAGAACCACTCGTTACAGTAAAAACATTCAGCATCTTCACCATTGCCATCATCTTGTACTTGATGGTTACATTTATTTTTTTTCTTTCCCTTACCATCTTTGGAAGGACAAACTTTTATTTTTTTGTTACTTCTTTCACTAACTTCGTGCTTATCATCATTTATTTTTTTTTAGCTTTTTCCTTTTTCATTGTTTCTATTGCCTTCTTCGTGTTTATTTCAAGTTCTAATTCTAGCTTATACGGACTAGATGTCAGTACAGCCGTTTTACCTTTTTTAGATTTCCTCTTTGGTTCCATTAATTTACTTCTCTTTGGCAGAGGACGAATGTCTTTAGGACTGTTTGCTCCAAATTAAGTTGTTGCTCTATTGTGTGCAGGGGAAATTGTCAATTGAAAATCGTTACCAGTATGAAGCTTTGCAACTGAGATTGAAGCAATTACCTCATCTTGACTTAAGTGAGGCTCTGCAGTTGAAGTTGAAGGAATTGCCTCATCTTGACTTGACACTGGTAGACTATTATTCTCCAAATCTCTTTCAGTCGTAGCAGATGGTGCAAAATCGAGGTCTGTAAATATATTGGGATCATAAGGTACTATCCCACATTTTTTAAAAGCGTTAATAGCAGCCAAAGGTGTTGCAGCTTGTAAGAAAGCCTCACCAAAAATTTTAGAGATTTGGAAAGCTGTTACCACTCTGCCTGGGTTGTTATTAAGAAACTTTTCTAATGCCATATCATAATATCGTGCTAAAGGAACCATGACACCAACATCGGTTGGCTGCATTCGATGGGTGGAATGTGAAGGCAAACAAATGATATGTACATGTTTTTCCCTAGCCAAATTAATTACTTCTATGTTTTTTGTATGGCTGCTGTTTCCATCCAAAATCAATAAGATCGGATCGTCTTCACTTGGTTTCGTTTGTTAAAGAAAATATTAAAACTATATCAAAAAGAGTTCACTATTTATCCAGCCACTATCGCTACAGGCGAATATTGAACCTGGAGGTGCACCAGCTTGGAGTTCGACTTTCATTCTCTTTCTTGTAAAGATTAACATCGGCGGTATGAAGATTCCTGATGATGACATGCAAATAACGGCTGTTGTTATTCCACTTATATCAGCAGAAGTAAGCCGTCCAACTTGTTTCCGTCCTTTATGCGCCAAGATTTTACTATTACATTTGGGGACTGTACCTAGACCCGTTTCGTCACAGTTAAAAACACGAGTTGGATTGACATGTTAAGAATCCAAAGTAGCTTTATACATATCAAAAAATTGTTTTACATTGTAACGATTAAAAGCTTCAGCTATTGCAGCAGATGTTGATTCGGATTTACGTAATGAAAGCCCTGGGTGCCGTTTTCGAAATCCGTACGCCCAATCTAAACCTGCAAGTTTGTTTTTTTTTATTATATGGATGTTATTTTTTTCGGCTAACTGGAAAGCTAGGTGACGAAGATCAAGCAAAGTAATTCCGTATAAACGCTTCTCCATATCTAAGATATAATTATACAATTCTTCTTTCTGTTCCTTGGTAAAAACCGTTTTGTAGAAACCTAGACCCTTTTCGTCAGGAGAAATTCTTGTTACTTTTTCTTTGCATCTGCGAATTAACGTTGCTTTCGGGATACCATAAACTTTACTAGCTTTTAAATAGCCCATCTCCCCAGCTTTAACTGTCCGGATAGCATTCTTCAAGGCAATAAGAGACCAGGATTATTGCTCAGTTTTCCTCACATAATTTCGTACCATTTCTAACTGCAAAAGAAACATATAATTAAAAAAGTGTCAAGAAAATATAATGGGGCAATGTAAACCACTCCTAGTCCACGTTGCCCCATGCGTATTTCCATTCAAAATATGGAAATTAACGTACCAGTTCACAACGTATTAAAAGCAAATCTTAATTATTAAAAGCACATTTTACAAGCAACACCACAGTATCAAAAAGTTAAAATAATCATGTCTACTTACCGAGAAATCTTTAGTCAAAAGTAGTAAATTCCTTAGATCAGCAGCGACGAAACACGTGTTTTTAATTATAACACGTCTGAACGTACTCCCCGTTCATTCAAACTCATACTAAAAGTAGATAAGATGTCTACGCATATTTGTAGTAGTTACTAGATACAGTGTTGCCAATTTTAAACAAAATAACCGATGTGGTTTACATTACCCCCATGGTCCATGATGCCCCATCCTCCCCTAATAGTGGAATTGAATTATTTAGACTAACGGTGTCAATGCAAAAATTCAAATTTATTCACAACTGTATAAGATTCGATGACAAGACGATTCGACCAGATCGACTAGAGATTGCTAAGTTGTCAGCTGTTAGACAAATCCTTTCACTATTTGTAAAAAATTGCAAAAAAGGATACTCTATAAGACAAAACGTAACTATAGACAAGATGATGGCAAGCTTTCGGGACAGATGTGGATTTAGTCACTATATCCCATTAAAACCTAACATACATAGAATTAAAATTTTTCCATGGTTGATTCTAAGCTATTTTACACAGGCAATATGGATATTTATGCAAGACTGCAGCCTGAAGGTCTATTTCATGTCAGCAATAAACCAGTAGATGTGGTTAAGAGATTAGCTGAACCTATCTATTTCTAGTTGTACTAGATTCCTTAATAATCTAGTTTTAAGAATCTAGAAGAAAATTTAAATTTAATCTAGAAGAAACCAAATGTCCAGATTTGTGATGGCTACCGGCTTATAAGCTTGATCAATCATGTCACTAAAGCGTTCACTAAGATCATTCATAGAAGAATATATGATAAATGTGAGTCAAATATTGATAGATCGCAGTTTGGTTTTCGGAAAGCACTTACAACTAAACATTGCTATCCTTTATGGATAGCAATGTTTTAGAGGCTATAACTTCGTTTTTCAATACCATTTATACCAGCGGACAACTACCTAATGGTTGGTCTAACTCACTGTTTATAGCTCTACCTAAGAAGACAACAGCAAAAACCTGTGCTGATTATAGAACCATCAGTTTGTTAAACCACTTATTGAAAATTTTTCTGAAGGTAATACATGGTCGTATCTACAATAAATGTGAGGAATACCTGGATGACACTCAGTTTGGTTTCCGTAACGGATTTGGAATGAGAGAGGCACTGTTTGGAATGAACGTACTTGCTCAAAGATGTCATGATATATCTGTTGACATATACTCTTGTTTTATTGACTTTCAAAAGGCATTTGACCGTGTTAAGCACTCTATATTGATCGAAGCTCTAAAAGACATTGGCTTGGACGGCAGAGATGTTCGAATAATTGCAAATTTATATTGGAATCAAACAACATCAGTTTTAGTAGATGGTGTGGAATCACAAGCTCTCAATATTAAAAGAGGAGTACGGCAGGGATGCCTCTTGTCACCCCTGCTTTTTAACGTTTACTCCGAAAGAATTTTCAGAAAAGCACTTTCTGAATAACAAGAAGGAATACTTGTGAACGGCGAAGTCATCAATAATTTGCGATATGCGGACGATACAGTACTCCTAGCTTCTAGTCAAGAAGATCTGTAAACACTACTGGATAGTGTCGTTGAGAGTTGTAGGGAGGCAGGTCTGGATCTTAACATAAGGAAAACCAAAATACTCGTAATAAGTAAACAACAGAATATAAAACCGTCTATATATGTAAATAATACCAAATTTGAGCAAGTTGATAAAATCGTCTACCTTGGACAGCAATTAAATTGTAATTCAGAAAATCACGGCGAAATTAGATCCAGAATAGAGCAGGCTAGAGCTGCTTTTAGAAGGATGTCCAAGGTATTATGTAACAGAGACCTAAAATTGGCATTAAGGATCCGCCTACTTCGCTGATGACGTGTTCTCGGTCTTACTTTATGCTGTCGAGTCCTGGACTGTGAATAAAATCGATCTAAATCGCCTTGAGGCTTTCGAAATGTGGTGCTATAAAAGAATTTTAAAAGTTTCCTGGGTGGAGAAGATTCGTAACTCCACATTACTAGAACGTCTCAGCAAGACTACTGAGATCATAAAAAGCATCAAGCAGAGAAAGCTGGAATATTTCGGACATGTAATGAGAGGTCCCAAATATAGATTGCTACAAAATATCATGCAAGGAAAAATAGCAGACAAACGCAGTCCAGGACGAAGAAGAACCTCATGGTTGAAGAACTTGCGAGACTGGTGTGGTGTAGATACAAGCTTGCTATTTAGGGTGGCAGTGGATAAAATTAAAATAGCTATGATGGTAACCAACGTTCTGAAAGGACATGGTACATGAAGAAGAAGAAGACTTACAACTAGAGAAGCAATTTTCGCTCTCCAGGTGCTTATACAGCGGTATAGAGACGTTGATAAGGACGTGTATTTGTGCTTTGTAGATTTTAGAAAAGCATTTGACAATGTCGATCATCAACAATTGATAGATATTTTGCGAAAGACAGGTATTGACGACAAGGACACTGGAATTGTGGCAAACCAATACTGGGGTCAAACAGCAAAACCAAAAACTGGCAACGAACTCACTGAAAGTGTGCAGATTAAAAGAGGTGTCCGTCAGGGGTGTATATTGTCCCCACTCCTCTTTTATATGTATTCCGAGGAAATATTTAACAAATGTATGGAAAAATAAGTTTGGTTCAAAATAAAAGTTTCTTTCGATCTTAATCAGTTTTTTTTTGTCTTATAAAAACATTAAACTTAAAAGAATGTATCTATGAGACACACCGCGCCCTATACAGTACACTTTACAGCCGCGACCTCCAAAGGGTTAAAGTTTCTGAAATTATTAGAGTTTCAATGTTTCGCGCATGGGCAATTATTCGCGTGCCGAAAAACCGTCATCCTTGTTTATTTATTTAACGCAAATAAAAATAATAATATTTTTATCAGAAAGCTTTAAATTGACTCAACTTTTTTCATACATAATGTTTGAGTGTTGTTTTTTTGGTCTTACTTTCTGTTAATTTTTTAGACACATTATTTTACTCTAAAGCGGTTTAAAGATTGCTGGGTCAGCTAGTTTTAACTATTTTTTTATTATATTATGCATTTTTCTTTTTTACATGACTAAAAAGAAACAATTTTCATTCCTAAACAGCAAAACAGTGACTTCTTGTTAAACGAAAGAAATGTTTTAAGGAGCACAATCACAATTGCGCTTATTTTTAATTCACTAATTACCAAGATTCAAGGCTTTAATTTGAAGCAGCCCTTAAAGCTAACTAAGACAATAATTTCAAAAATGCCAGTCTTTTGACTGGAACAAGGGCGTTTTTTTTGTAATTCTATAAATTTCTCTTAATAACCCCAATACAGAGACTTCAAAAGCCGACAGCTCAACGTTGTATGGGCGAAAAGGAAAAATACACAAGCAAAGAAAATATACTGTACAGGACATTTGATCCCTATGGTGGAATTATTGTAATAAACATGCCAGCCCTAAAGGACATCAAAAGAAACTGTTTGTTCCGTAAGCTCCTACAACTTGAAAAAAATTATTGTTGAGTTGACACAGAACTGGCTTAATTTCTCTTTATAGAAGGGTAGAGTATACGAATTCAGAAATGAGTTGTGCTAAAAAACGCGTAAATTAAAGTCGACATTTCAAAATACGCAATTTGAATATAAACGGTTAAATGAATTGTACCAAACAAAGATATTAAGCAACAGCCTAGAAAACATCACGATAGAAAACATCAATATAGAAAAGGTAGCATCAATAATATCAACTTTTAGATTTCATCATCATATTATCTATCTGCAGTCGGGACATAGATTTGAAGTATGTTAGTTTTAAATGGTTGAGTAATTATTTGAAGTAATATTATTCTATCCGATACTGGTAAGAATATACATACACCATTTTTGTGATGTGGGTCTTCTGTGCTGTTACCGGAATAATATAATACACTTCCGTCCTTTTTACATGATCCTGACTCTAGCCATCTCATTTCGCTGACTGTCAGTAGGTCTATTTTCATTCTTTTTATTTCATTTCATTTGGTTCTATATTCTTTTATTTTTTCATTGATCAGGAAGATATTAACCACAGCAAACCTTGATCGCTGTAGTGAAGCTAAAAAATATTGGTGTATATTATCAAAACTTAAAAAAAAAACAAATATTTTAATTTTTCTGCGATTATCCAATTTATTATATTTTCATGGTATTTTATAATTTTTATCTGTTTTCATCAAATTGGTCAAACTCCTTTGTTTAGGCGTTGCTTCCAAAAAACTTTAATTAAATTGCCAAACGGCAATAGACACATACTGCATTTTAAAAATAGCAGATGTTTTACATCAAAAGCGTAATTGAATTCATATGAATATTAATGGAAAAACGTAACTTTGCCGCAAATTAAAATCTCCAAACGAGTTTTTTCCAAACAGTATCGGAATTGTATTAAAAACCGGGCCATCGGCGCGGCGTTTCGTTTTATTTTTGTGAATGATTTGTGAACGATGTATCTGATATGTTAGTTCCGATGTTGAGTGGCCTAGTTTAAAATATTTTTCGATAGTCCAAAAAGTGGAAATTTTTACTACGAATTTTGTTTTGCTGCTGACTACGATTCGCTATTGCCACCAACAAACAATCACAATAAAGATAATAAATTAATTTAACAGACATAATTATATGGAAGCAGGGTCTAAATTTTCTTTTTTTATTAAATAGTTTTTGATCTACACCAAACATTACAAATCATCCTGTATTCAAACGATTTTTATTCTGTTTTTTTTCTTCCTTCTTGTTTTATTGTTATAAGCTTTTTCCATAAAATGTGTACAATTTTCAGTGATAATAAAGCATATTACTTATTTCCTTACTTATTTATTTGTATTGGTATTTAGGCTAAAAATTAACCAAAAAATTAGTTTTAGAGCATTATATAATATATACTCTAAAGATGGCATTGCAATAAATCTTAGTTCCTATAGTTAATAAAACAATGTCGTTATCTGTATATACGGCAGTCAATATTTTTCATTAATATGTCAAATAATAAGACAAATTAAATATATTACAATAACTTACATAGCCTACAAAGACTTTATAGTTTTCTCCAAATAGAAAGATTAATCAACAAACAATGTCTAGAAAAACTTCCCCTATTTATCCACATATGCTCGTTCAGCATAAAAATCGCGTACAAAACTTTCGCTTATTCCTATAAAACTCATTTAGACCTTAATAATTCAAGTCCCAGGGTGACACTGACTTTATATTAAACAGCCGCCTCATAAATATTTATGAAAAGAAGTCAAGTCCTATCAAAACATATTCTTTACCTACATGGAAGCGCCATTTTTCTTTATACACACTAGATCGAGTTACTTTGTTATCCTTTTGTCAGTGGCGGATTTGGAGAGTGTATTCTAGCGCCCTAGTGGGATCTTTGGTTTTTCATTTTCGTAATGTCATTTCCAACACGTCCTCGGTTCGTCGACTTATAAATATATTTTCCTCGCGATTTAATGTAGGATGCGAAAGGTTTTTAGTTTTGACACAAACAGTGTACATGGATTTGGCTATTTCTGAATAGTAATTAACATTAAAACTATATGAAAACTTAACACAAACAACAAAAACATTCATGCTTTTTTTAAAGTTAGATAATTATTAAATTTAGAAAATATATGGAGTGATTCTGCACTGTGATATTGTAGCATTTACAATTTCATTGATTTTTTTGGTGTGTATTGAAATCCTCTCGTATATGTAATATATTGAAATCCCCTCATATATGTTTGAAAAATCTTTTAATGTAGGTATCTTTAGTTCGTATCGTTCAATTTAAAATCCACATAATATTTCGTTCTTTTCAGCTTCGCCAAGTTGTAAAACCATTTCAGAGTTGTTAATGATTTTAAATATATTTACTTACTACTACGTAGAACTACTTACAGAAAACCGTTCCCAATTTCAGGAAGATAATACAGAACATGCATGAAATGGGACATACGACCAGATAGAAATAAGTTTGACAGAAATCAAGAGAGCAATCAAGACATTGAGGAACAAAAAAGCCAAAGGACCCGGAGGGATACCAAATGAACTAATTAAAAACGTAAAGGAAATGTTATTCCGCATGATACACAGAATGTTCGAAAAGGGACTAAATGGAGAGGAAATACCTGCGGAATGGACACAAGCATACAACACATCCATACATAAGAAAGGAAACAGGAAAAAATGTGAAAACTACAGAGGAATTAGTATATTATCGTACGTAGGTAGACTTTACGGGAAAATTAACAAGGAAAAACTAGAAACTGAAATAATAAGAAAAATTGGAGAAGACCAAGCAGGGTTCACAGTAGGAAAATCATGCCTAGATCATACGTACACATTAGAACAACTGATAAAGAAGAAAATGGCAAAAGGTAAACCGGTCCATCTGGCGTTTGTTGATCTAAAGAAAGCATACGACTTAATACCTAGAGTCAAATTATGGGAAGCAATGAATGATCTCGGAATCCGACAAACACTAATAAAAGCAGTTAAAGCACTGTACAAAGAAAACAAAGTAGCTATTAAATTTGGAAATAAAGCCCACAATCCATTTAAGACGACAAAAGGACTTCTACAAGGCTTTGCTACGTCCCCTACTCTGTTTAAAATATTCTTGGAAAAGACACTCAAACCATGGAGGAGAAAGTTCGAAGGAATGGGCATACCAGTAAGAGACGAATACCTATACACCTTAAGTTTTGCCGACGATCAAGTAGTCATCGCACAAGATGAAGAAGATCTCAGCTTTATGCTCAGAAAACTAGAAAAAGAATATTAAAACAACGGAATGGAAATAAACTAAAACGGGAGAAAACCGAATACCTAACAACAGAAAACAAGGATATGAGAAACCTAGAGATAGACCAGAGAAGACAAGTAAATGGAACAGATAAATTCAAGTATTTAGGAACCATAATATCGAACCAGGGAACAACAAAAGAAGATATAAACAACAGACTAAGACAAACAAGAAACTGTATAAGACAACTAAATTCAGTGCTGTGGGATAAGAACATTACGATAAAGACAAAAAAGAATATATAATACCCTGACAAGAACTATCCTGACATATGGGTCCGAAAACTGGACAATAAACAAGAGAAATAGAGGTAGAATAAGAGCAGTAGAAATGGAGTTCATGAGAAGAAGCTGTAGACTTACAAAAAGAGACAGAATTGAAAACGTAGAGATTAAGCGGAAAATGGGAGTGCAATCACACATAATCGACTATATACAGATGAAGAGACTATCCTGGTACGGCCACGTCAGAAGAGTGGACAGAGGACGCTGGATAAACAAAATCACAGAATGGAGCCCGATCGGAAGAAGAAAGAGAGGAAGACCCCGAAGGTCATTCAGGGACGAAATCGACGAGGCTATGGAGAAAAGAACCCTGCGAGATGAAGACTGGAATTACAGGGAAAATTGGAGAAAACGGTTGAGTGAAGGAAGACAGTGAAAACTGTGGAAATCCTTAGTAGTAGTAGTAGTATTTACTTCGGCAATTTCTTTTAATGTTTTATTCGAAGTCTCGTTATAATTTTTATACGTCGCAAATAGGATATCTACGTTGTTTCGTTGTGTTTTGTTATTTCAGCGTTTGTTTGTTTTCAAGTTATATGAACGAATTTTTAAGTTCAAAATTCTTACTTGGGCCGTTGTAGTATCGAGTATGGATCTGATTCTTACTTCTGTCGCCGTAGGGGCAAGGTAGATTAATTCTTACTTGGTTCGCTGTGTGGATCGCAAGTATGGATCCGCAAATTCTCCGTCGAATTTGTGTTCTTCTGTTTTTGACCTCTTTAGTGGAAATGTGTAGCAGTAAAAAATAATTTGTGTAGTATACCAGAACATGGTATAATTTTAAAGCCATATATAGGATGTCACATAAGCATTGTTGTCGTTTTCCTGTTTGATCCAATTCCATCTACGTCAGATCTTTGTTACTGAGTATGGAAATGGTTTCCTTTTGTTCCAGTTCCAGAGATGTAGCAAGTTTCAAAGTTTAAGTGCAAAATTGCTAGTAAAAAAATCAAGGTAACATTTAATGTTTTAATTTTCAAAGTAAAGACAGACATTTTCTTGCTAAAGTAATAATTGCTTTCATTATTTAAAAAGATAATTTTTTTTTGTAATAGTTTTATATTTTCCATGGTTTATACGACAGTAACATTAGTAAGTTTTTTGTATTTTGCGACTATCGTGGTAATTTTTGTATTTTTTTTTGAGCATTCTTGTGTTCTCTATGTTTTGTAACTGTTTGTGGTAAAACACTAAAATAAATGTTAAAGTTTATTTTCCTAACATTTTGTTTATTTTTTTAACTAACCCTTTTTGGAGTTTTATTTGAAAGAGATGTTTTTTATGTTTTGATTTTTTAATAATTATTTCTTAAGTTGCAACTAGTTGTTATACTAGTTATAATTAGGCACCACAAAATATATTTTGAGCGCTCTATATAAATTACTAGAAGTGTTTCCTGTTTCTTTTTGTTTTTTTTTTGTCCCAAGAGATTTGTATAAGTACCCCTTTATTTCATTTTTTGTAGCTGCCCCAATCCAACCCGCTTATCTTTTACTTATCCACGACCCCAGCTCTCCTACCAAACCCTGAGTGCCGATTATTTTGCTTGCCCTATCTAAACCCCCTTAGTTTCAGACCCCAATTTTCTACCCCTTGTATTAATACCCCATGTGGCAGGCAAAATATTTTCTCCCGCCAATAGCCCGCAACAAATAATTAGAAATCAAGTAGATTATTTTCTAATAAATAAAAGGTTTCGTAATGCAATTACTCCAATAAAAACCTATTCTGCAGCAGATATCAACACCGACCATAACTTATTGCTTGCTGAACTGAGAGTAAGGATGAAAAAAACTCGAAAATCGGGCCTTATAAGAACGGTGGACATACAAAAACAAATAAAGCAACGTAAAACAACAAATACAAGAAGAAATAATTACAAAATTTAACGACATTGCAACACATAATAGGAAAGATATTGATACAATGTGAAACGAGATCACAGATGTATTAGTAACAACAACAATAAACAACATCAAACAAGAAAGACAAATAAAACAACCATGGATGACACATCGGACTTTAGAGCTTATGGAGCAAAGAAGAGAGTTTAAGAATAAAAATGCAGAAAAGTACAAGGAACATTACAGACCGGTACTTAAAGAAATAAAATTAGCAAAAGAATCCTGGCTGTTAGAGAAATGCTTAGAAATAGAGATCCTACAGAAAAAACATGATATATTCAATATGCACAAGAAGATCAAAGCAATGGCAGAAATATATAAAACAACAATGTCCACTGCACTGTTTGATAAAGATGAAAACATACTATTCAATATGCAAGAAAAACTGGACAGATGGCGGGAATATATGGCAGAACTGTTCAGTGACAACCAATACATTGAAGTTTATTATTCTTTGATAGGACTATTTAGAACATTCGTTAAACTTAATTTAAATAAAAGTTAGACTAATATTTTTAACAAAGTGCACTCAGAACTCGATATTGGATGCAATGACCATTATATATAAACATGTTCGTTCAAATATGGTCTGTGCAGCTGACTGATTTATCTCTGTAATATACAAATTAAATAGAAACAGTAAACAGAGATGTTTATGCATGTTTTGGAGCAAACTCTAAATACATTTCAATTATAGATTAATAAGCATATGTGTATTACATCGATGCACGATACAACGCAGAGTTCGATATATGGAGAAAGTTTAATTGAAATTTAATTAAAATGTCTATAAATGTTTTAAAAGCAGTAATATTAATTTCTATGTCTGCCTTAGTGTCAAATTTAAAGCAAAAAATTACAATACCTACAACTACATTATATTATATTTGATTTGATCATCATTATCATCTTCTAGCTGGCATTGTATCCACTGTATTTTTTTGTTGTCTATTCCAGGTCTTTTAGAATCAAACGTTTATTTATATATATTTTTTTGTTTTAGGTAAGCTAAATACATCAATAGTAATGGTAAGTTTAAATATATTATTAAGTAAATGTAAAGTCCAGAAAGTGGGGATGGATCGGTCACACACTCCGAAAAAATAGTTCCAGTATCGCAAAGACTGCCCTAGAGTGGAATCCCCAAGGGAAAAGAAAAAGAGGTCGCCCAGTACAAACTTGGAGAACATCCATCATGGACGGGATAAGAGGCCAAGGAAAGTCTTGGAATTAGGTGAAGGCCTTAGCGCAAAATAGAACCCGATAGCGCGTTTTCACTGAAGCTCTATGCTCCACTTAGAAGTTCAAGAACCTTATATATAAATATAAATAAAAATTTTTAGACGTGAAAAAAAATGCAACTTTTAGTCGTGAATTTTGATAAAAGGGTACATCTTTTAATTGGTCTGAACACGTATGTATTAGATTGCTCAAAAATCTTTACTACAATCAGACCGCTTGCATTAAGGTAGACCAAGAGGTTTTAGCTAAAGTTTCTATTAAGCATGGTGTCAGACAGAGATGTGTTATGTCACCGATGTTGTTTAATGCCTACAATGAACCAGTTTTTGAAATAACGTTAAATAATCGCCGCGAAAGTGTCAAGATCGGTGGTGAAATTAATAATAACATCAGATATGTTGATAATACCGCAATTATATCAGAGAGTCTAGAAGAGCTTTAAACCCTGTTGAATGCTATAAACAACGAATGCACTGAAAAGGGCTTAACAATCAACGCAAAAAGATAAAATGGATGGTGGTCGGAAAAATTGATATCGAAGACTCAGTACTAAGATTAGATAACAAAATCCTAGAAGGGGTGGAACACTTCAGACATCTGGGTAGCTGGATTGACTGCAGCGTTGAAAGTGACGAGGAAATTTCGACCAGAATAGAACTCGCACGGAAAAACTTTATTAACTAGCGTTCTGTATTATACAGTAGAAGTCTATCCTTGACCACACGTCTAAGAGTATTGAAGTGCTACGTCTAGTCCACTTTGTCATATTGATGTGAAACCTGGACAACAACAATAAAAAATCTTAACAAATTAGAAGCGTTTGTGTTATGGTGTTACCGTCGCATGCTCAGAATCCCGTGGACAGCACACATATCTAAGGAACGTGTGCTTAAGACCGTGCACAAAGAGCGAGCATTGATCAACATCATCAAAATGAGAAAGGTCCAATAATTCGGTCATATCATGAGAGGAGCTAAATATCGCTTACTCCGGTTAATCATTCAGGGCAAAATCGAAGGAAAACGTTGGGTCGGAAGAAAACAACTGTCCTGGCTGCGTAACATTAGACAATGGACAGGTCGAACAGTCAAGGAACTGTTTCATCTAGCTGCCGATCGAGAATCATTTCATCAGCTTGTCAATATGACGATAGCCAACGCTTGAATACAAGCACGGCACAGAAAGAAGAAGACGTACATCTTTCGTCAAAATCACGATACATTCTAATCAGCTGAAGAGCAATAATGACTATGTTAATTAAATAAATTATAAATAAATACTATTTTTAACATTTTTATAAATAATTCGTCAACAAATTCTCAATTTTCATTCAAAACACTTCTTTTTACAGATATCATTATGATTTATAAACAGCTCAGCATCACTTTTATTATTCTCGCTTCATTGGTATGCATATTCGCATAAAAAATCGTTTATAAAAGTCATTAAAAGAGAGTTGCACTCATTGCCGACGACCGCATCTGTCAAAAATTGTGAAGACAAATGGAAACGAGGAGGAATAACGTAGGCCGAGAGAACGGTGGGTAATGTACCCGGCAAAACATCAACGAAAAGAATGAAAGGTAATAAATCACGTTGGCCGTGCATATTGCATACCACAGATGGCACGTTATCATCTACATATTGTACAGGGTGGAGACGATTGCCGTATTGTGTCCTTTTTAAGCAGTATGTTTTATATGTCGGTCGCTTTCGTCGGTAACACTATTGGTTCATTAATTACTTCCAAGCAAATGGTATCTGTTTGTATTCTATTTATTTTTCATTTCGAAATTAAAAGTTTGTCTTCCATGTAAAACATGTTCAATTCTACTAATAAAATTCTACCATGAATCATGATGTATTTGTCTTGTTCTTTGTCAAATATTGTTTGTTCTTTTCGAGCTTCCCCATTTTTTTATTTCTTTCACTGACTGCTGTAACACCCCCGTTTATTTTCAATAACCGAATACCCAATAAAAAAATATAAGCGTTGATTGAATAACCCAATTTGGGTTATTCAATCAACGGTATAAGTAAAGATATCTCAAAAAAATCCTCAGCTGGACTGGATGAGATCCCGTATTCTATGTTAACACATGTATCTCATTACATATATAAACAATTAACATTTCCAGTAAACCTTTCATTTCAGGAAGAGATTTTTTCTCAAATTCTAAATACTGCTTTAGTTGTCCCTATACATAAAAAAGGTGACAAATCAAAATTTGATAACTATCAAGGCCTATCACATTTATCTGTGCAAGATTTTATCGAACTTTGATAGGGGTAATAAAGTTATTTATTTGTTTTTTGACTTAGCACGAGCTTTTGAAACTGTAAATAGAAAGAGGATCCACACCTATTTATCGAAAAGGTGTCAAAAAATTTAGGTTAATTTGAATGGAAATATAAAATTTTCTTCAGAAGAAAGTGTTCTCTCCGGAGTTCCAGAGAAAAGTATCATTGGCCCTCTTTAATTTTTGTTTTTGGTCAATGATTTAAATCAACTGATAAACGAAACAATGTTCAATTTAAACATCTTTGGTTCGGAATCACTTAGATAATTTTTCTGGTGCAATAAGCGTTCGAGTAGAACACGTGGAACAGCAATTTGGCTGTTACATATGTCACTAAATTTTCAGACGATACCATAGTCGCACTAATTTTTTTTCATGTGGTACAAAACCAAACTGTCTTGTAAAAAGTATGACTCATTACTGTTTAAATAATGCCCTAATCTTAAATGGATCAAAGACCAATATGTTAACTTTTTCACCTTCTACTATGCAGATAAGTTCATTAGTAAAACTTTAGTAAAACTTGTAAACCAGTGACCTATGCTGTCGAAACACGTAAAGCTAAATAAAAAATTGTTATTTCTCCGTTCCTCTGTTTTATTTTAATGAAATATTTTTCTAGGTTTGCAACAGCTTTATCCTAACGTTTTTGTTTTGTAGCAACTTGTATTGTAACAATTTTTTTTCTAAACAAATTTCCAATAAATATTTTAATGCACTACAACATACTACACGAAACCAACCCTGCAACGTTATTATAAATTACAGCACCGCCACCGCTAACATCACGTCAATGGTTTGAACACCTTCTAATGTTACGTAATGTTGTTTAAAGTTACTCGTAATATGACGTGCTTAATATATGCATTAATCAAATGCTGCGTGAAAGGATAACATGCTTGAGATTTGTATCAAAGTTTAAAATGCAATTATGTCAGTTTCGATCTGGATTTTGTGTCACACGGGCTTAATAGAGCGCTAGAGATCGTGTATAAAAAGGTGCATTCAGTTTTAGGTAATCTATAACATACTTAAATTTCTCAGTGAAATTAAAAAAGTATTTAGCAGTGTTTTATGTTGGTTATTTGGTCAAGAATATTGTGACTCTATTGAATTTATCTGACTCAAGTAAAAAATACAACTTTTGAGTATTGATTTGAGCAGCCTTGAAATTTATGATAAGATTGATTCATTAAATAATAAAAATTTATTTTTATATGGGAACATCTTTTAAATCTGATCCTGTCCATCATAAACTCACGACATCTGTTCCTGATAGTAAAAGTGACGTGTAATTCGAGCTGAAGGAAAGCAGAACCCATTTACTGTTATTTAAAGGTTCGGAGTTAAATCAAACACACAATTCTTAGTCTATATGCTAGTCTTTCAGAAAAACACTTCAATTAGTCTTACTTTTACTCAGTATTACTTAAATCGGTTAACTTGTACTATACTCGTAGCGTGCTCTTTTGGTTCAATTGTCGACATTCATCCGCTATCCTTTGTCGTAAATCATCTAGTGATTCTAGTTGAGTAGCATAATTTTTTGTTTTTAAATACCCCTATAAGAAAAATTCTAGAAGTGTTAAATCCGGTGACTTAGGTGGCCAATCCATTAAGTGGCTTCTTTTACCTATCCAATGAGCAGCAAAAGTCTCGTTTAAAAATTGTCGAACAGGTAGAGCAAGGCGTGGACCAAATAGAACCAGATTATTCCCAACAATTTATCTAAGTGACTCAAAATACGCTGCACTATTTAAGATTCCAGTGATAAAAAAGGGTCCGATAATGTGATCACCTAGGACACCAGACCATATGGTTAACCTTTTAGCATGCTGTGTGTGAACTTCACGCGCAATACATGAATCACTCTCAGCTTAGTATCGGCAATTATGTCTATTCACCAAACCATGTAATGAATTTGAGCATTCATTCGAAAAGCAAATATTGTTTAACAAAATTGCGGATTGGTAATAATGCATTGTGTCATTAATTCGCAATATTAATTGATGACGATCAAAGGTCCTTTATTTAACTCTTGTATCAATTTAATTTTATCTGGAAGAAACGTAAATTTATGAAGGATTTAGAAGGCTGTAGAATATGAAACACCGATTGCTCTATTTATTGTTGACTGTGACTGTGATTGCTCAGGCTCTAAGTTAACTTGCCCTAAACTGGCTACCAGGATTGCTTCGTGATTGATAAGGCCCTGATGGCTGTTTTTTTTTATTGCAAACTTACCCTGTTGCTCTAAATATCTGTATTAGTTCACTCTCATATTTATGAGTTGCATGTCTAATGTGGTGGGTTTCATCAAAAATTCTAGCAGCAGCTCTTGCAAATATATTATTGTTGTAGTATAAGGCTAAAATTTCGATTTTTTCTTGCAAAGTGTAAACCATTTCAGCGATCAAAGTGGAATCATTGAAATAGTCTGTTACAAGACAACAGTATGGTTAAATATTTAAACTGTGATGTGTATATTTGTTTTATCGACTACAAAAAGGATTTAATAGAGTAAAGCATGATAAACTTATTAACATCTTAAAAGAAGTGTGGTTAGATGATAGGAGCTTGAGAATTATCTATAATTTATATTACAACTAAACAGCCAATATTAAAATGGATGACCAATTGACAAAGGCAGTCTCCATAGATAGAGGAGTGAGGCAAGGATGCATTCTGTTCCCGGTGTTATTTAATATATCCTCTGAGTATATCTTCGAGGAAGCGCTGGGAGAACTACAAGAAGATGTATTAGTCAACGGAATGCGTCTAAACAACATTAGATATGCCGACGACGCAGTAGTTTTTGTAGATAGTCTGGACGGTTTGCAAAGAATAATGTCGCATACACCAGATATAAGTAGAGAACACGGACTTGATCTGAATACGAAGAAAACAAAGTACATAGTAGTCAGTAAGCGCGAAATATTAAATACACAGCTTTTGGTTAACCAACATCCAATTGACAGAGTGGACAACTACACATACCTTGGTACCAACATTAACAGCCAATGGGATCACTCCAGTGAAATAAAACAACGCATAGGAAAAGCGAGATCAGCGTTCATAATGATGAAGTCTCTTTTCAGAAGTCACGATTTACCACTTGCTACCAAAATCTCTCTCATTAGATGCTATGTATTTTCTACCTTATTATACGGAGTAGAGGCCTGGACACTTTCCGAAGCTTCTTTAAGAAAATTCGAGGCATTCGAGATGTGGTGTTACAGACGTTTCTTATGAATTTCATGGGTTTATCGTGTGAATAATGTTGAGGTTCTACGTAGAATAGACAAGGAATGTGAGATTATTAACACCATCAAAGAGCGCAAAATAAAATATCTTGGCCATGATATGAGGAATGAACAGAGATACGGCTTGTTGCAACTCATTCTTCAGGGCAAGGTATTTGGAAAGAGAGGACCAAGGAGAAGAAGAATATCTTGGCTTCAAAACCTAAGAAAGTGGTTTAATACATCGACAGCCGGACTATTTAAAATAGCAGCAAGCAAAGTTAGGATAGCCATGTTAATCGCCAACATTCGGAACGGATAGGCACCGTAAGAAGAAGAAGATGGATAAAACTTATATTTATGGAGGACTTGGAAGGCTGTATATTATGACACATCGATTGCTCTACTTATTGTTGACTGTGACTCTAATTGCTTAGCTCAAGTTAACTTGCCCTAAAACGGCTACTTGGATTGCTTCGTGATTTATAAGTCCCTGTCGGTTGTTTTTATTGCAAACTTACCCTGTTGCTCTAAATATCCATATTAGTTTACTCTCATACGTATGAGTTTCATGTCTATTGTGATGTGTTTCATTAAAAATTCTAGCGGCAGCTCTTGCACAATTATTATTGTTGTAGTAGAAGCCTAAAATTTCGATTCTTTCTTGCAATGTGTAAACCATTTCACAGTTTTTGAGCTTTTTCTAAAAAAAAAGAAGTTCAATAGTTACTTAAGTGGATAGTTTTATCTAAAAAGCACTGTATATAGATATATAATATTATACATATACGTATTTTTAAACTTTTAATTTTCCGAAAAATAACAATAAGGCAAAAAAATCAGGAAAGAAGAAAATTGTGACAGAAATCTCCCTTGGGACATATTAACAACCAAAACTCATAATTTCATCACGCGCATAAACATTTCAATTTATGGCCGAACCTCAGCATGGTCGACAATTAATTTGTCATGATTAAAGCATTACACGGAGACTATAGATCTGTCACTTCTCAGTTCTCAGGTGCTAAGCCTGTTGTTAATTACCTGACGCATGACCGCACATTCAATTTCAGCCTAATTTAGATATTTGTTTGTTGGTCTACGTTGCTTGCATTCCGGCTTAATAACGGAATATACAACGGCGAAGAGATAAGCGCATGTGGTGGATTTTTGCGTACTAACTTTTGGGATGTGCGGTTTTTGTTTAGAATGTGGCTTTTATCGAAAGTCACCAACGCATGATTATTTTAACCGAAAGTTAGGATATCAGAAATGAAAATCTAGTGCTTTTCTTAGATTAGCTAAATATTATACTTATAATGACTTATTATACTTTTATATTACATATTTTATATTTTTATAATTTAACTAAGTAAAGTTTAGTTATTATCAATTACATTTGACTCTTGATATAGTGTAGTTAAAACTCGACTACAGTGGAACCTTGATTAACCATCTCTCTATTAACCGTACTTCTGTTAACCGTCAGGGTCCATACATAAGTTATATTGACAATTTAAGTAGACATTTAGTCATCAATTCATTTTGTTTGCCAAAAATTTTCCACCAAAGATGATTCTCACTTTGGATAATGCAACTGCCCATCCTAAAGCCGGTATGCTGTGGAGTCATGATAAAAATATCACGTACTCTTTTCTGCCTGTGAATACATCATTGATACAGCCAATGGATCATTCGGTCATTAAAACCTTCAAAAGAAGATACAGAAAAAAATTTATTTAAAATGTAGTTAGGGAAGAGTAATATTCTTTGCTAGAATATTGGAAAGCATACAATTTAAAACACGCAGTCGACAATGCTGTGGATGCTTGGACTGAAAAGAGCGTGGAATAAATTATGGCCTGAACCAACTTAAGATGAAAATGCTCCCCTTAAATGAAGTTATGACAGATATTGCTGACAGATGATAAAATCGTTGAAAAGGCGACAGAGGCGGACGAAACTGATTCAGAAGCTGACAGAGACTTTGATGGTGGCGATGTTGATGATGCTATTACAACCCACATAGATTTGCGTAAAGAAGCTAGAGGAGCTGCAACGCACATACAACAATTCATCAAGTGGTATTCTCGGCAAGAAGAAGCAAACAAGCTAGATTTGATGATTCCACGTCGATTAAGAAACTCAGCCGTTGCAAGATGTGAAGTAACAATAAAACAAACTAATATTTCGGAATAATTTAAATCAAATTGATTCGACTGTACTACTAGAAATCCCTCTCATAATGTCAAATAAAGCATACAAATAAAATTTGAGAGTTATACAATGAATTTTTTTGTATGTTCTGTTAACCGTCTTTTCAATTATCCGTCATACCCTTGGTAAGGGCACCGGACAGTTCCACAACAGTGGTTCAACACAACAACCACAAATCTTTTCTGAACAGCAGTTTGCAAAATACAGATTGCCATGATGATCGCCAACATCTGAAACGAATAGGCACTACATGAAGAAGAAGAAGTTATTTAGGACATCTTAATTGTTTGGACACTTTTAGTAAAACTTTAGAGTATGCCAATTTAGTTTACAATAAAACTGAAAATGTTAAGTTTTATACATTCCCCTTAAATAAAGCTTTACAAAAACGACATTTGATAGCTATTAGGTCTAAAAAAAGTATCAATAAGCACACAAAAATCTGTTTCAGGCACTCAAAAAGTACTTATCTTATTTTTTTACAATGTCAATGTCTTGTTTTTCTAGGACAATGGAGGATCCATTAAAAGATGCGGTACCTTCATTAAATATACCAAAAGAAAGTTGGAGACTCCAGTAAAGGACTATTGGAAAGATGATAAATATAGAAAAAGACTTTGTGCAGCAGTATTGCCACCAAACAAACAAAAAGAGCAAACAGAAACAGAATTATGAAACAGTTAAGAATAATACACAAAAGTGAGGTTCAACAGAGACACCTGCTAATGAAAATAAATCAGACAGTTTAAAAATATGTATTACAACTTAAACCTTAATAACATGGAATATAAGTCAATTAGTTTCTGGTTTTTCAAGAAAATCATTTACATTTTTTGTTAAAAAGTTTGGAAAATCATACATTAAAATTCATAGTGTTCTTTCAGTAAAATGAACTGTTATTAACCCTTATGAAATACATAATTAGTTTTATTCTACATTTAAGCATTTTTTGCAGTAGACATTCGACCTGTCCGAAAAATATTTTTTAATTGGATCAAGCATCACTACATTTGCTTAAAAAAATTTATCTTTTTGAACATTGCCACAACTTCAGAACACCAGTACAAAATTATTCTGGACTGTACCGAAATGTCAATAGACCGAAGAAGTAAAAAAGGTAAAATTATGTATGCATCTGATGTTTATGGAGACAGTATTTCAGATAGAAAGGTTACAGTAGAATGCGGAATTTTAATACTTATTCAAACGAGAGCATTTTTTTTGGCAGACAGGGATATTGATATATCAGAACCAGAGAAAAAAAGAACACATTTAAATATACCTCCATTTCAAAAAGGGGCTTAGTTAACAGAAGAAAAAACAATAAAAACAAGGACCATTGCCAATTGCAGAACCATTTGTGACTTGTTACTATTAATCAACTATAATTTGTTTTAAACTTGGAAAATAAAAGACTTAAACAAGATTTAATTTGCGTTATTTTAAATATGATATAGCAAACTCAATAATTGAAAAGTTCTATGCCAATTTGTATCGTTTCCCGAATTCCTCAAAGCAAAACTTAAAAAGGCAGATAAAAAATGTCAACTCAGAAGTAATGCCTAAAATAAGCCAGAAAGAAATAGAAAAGGCAATCAAAGAAATAAAAAGGAATAATGCGAAATGGAAGCGATGGAATCCTAGCAGAAATGCTGAAGGAAGACGGAGAAGAAACCATCATATAGCTAAAACTATAGCTAATACTAATACACAAAAAGGGAAGACTTCACTTCTTTCTTCTTCTTATAGTGTCGTTTAGATATTGGTTTATACACCAGGTTAATCGTTCAAACAGTTTGTTAGTGCCGCATTTGATTAGTTCTGCTGGAATTCCCCCCGGACCTGTAGCTCGACCATTTTTTAGTAGTTGTATCATTTTTATGACAGTCCTCTCATCGATGTTTATCGTTTCAGCTGCCCTAGAAGATATTTTTAAGTCAATATACTGGGAAAATAAGAGAATCCCTATTAGAGCAAAATACTTGAACTTTCTTATATACGCAGATGATGAAGTACTAAAAGTCGACACATGAAATGTACTATTAATTACTATTAAACTGGGAATAAGCCACAATTAAAGATAAAAATACGTTTATTGACGTTTCAATTTCCACTTCGTAAATCGTTCTCAAAATACAAACAGTTTTATTTTTACACAATTTACTGTTTGTATTTTGAGAACGATTTCCGAAGTGGAAATTGAAACGTCAATAAACGTATTTTTATCTTTAATTGTGGCTTATTCCCAGTTTAATAGTAATTAATTTACAATGCCACAAGAAAATAGCTTCAGAACAATATTATGAAATGTACTGAATACGATTATTGAAGAGCTACACCCAGAATCCCTAAAAGAGAACTAAAAAGGAATTTTAGCAAAACTAAACTAATATCAAAAAGAGATATCAAACCTATGATAAACATCCAAGGAACAGAGAGAGATAGAACACGTAGATAAATATACATATCTTGGCCAAAATGTCACGGTAAGCAAAGAAAATCAGACTACCGAAATGAGCAGACGTGTAAAAATGGGATGGGCAGCGTTGGGAAGACCCTGAATATGTACTTAAAAATAAAAATATACCTCAAAGACTGCGAACCAAAATGTTTAATTCCTCTATCCTACTTGTACTTACATTGCATGAGCTCAAACCTGGACATTCACACAAATATACATGGAGAAGATAAGAAAAACTCAGAGAACTATGAAACCACAGATGCTGGGTATCTCACTCAAAAATCATAAAACCAATGAAGACATTCGTAATAGAACAAAAGTAAACGGACGTCTTAAGGTTGGCCGATGGAATAAAGAAATCAAATAAAGAAAGAAAATGCACTGGAGCGACGATATTAAAAGAACTGGAAGGCCAATGTGAAAAAAAATTGCCTAAAATCCGCAAAAATGTATTGAAATAGATGTGTGAAACTAAGGAATAATATGAGGTTATGATTTAATACCAAACCTCGACGTAAGTGCCTCTTGCAGATATTTTCTAACTGACTTATGGCATCTAATCTGATTAATTAGATTAAAGATTGTTTAAATGTATGTAAAATGTGAGTTTGATTAAATATGTTATAATCCTGCAGTGGGATCCTGTACTATAATCGAAAAACCCAAATAATATCAAAGTCAGGTTTATAAAAAGTTTCGAAATTAAATAAAAATCAAAGCTTTACTTATGGTAATTAAAATACATGTAATTCTTTGCTAGATAGTCTTTATAGTGTGAAACATAAAGTAAAAATAAAAAAATTTTGACAGTTATAAGTAAAAAGGGATCCAATGGACGCTTTAATCCATCGGCAACATTATAATATCGCAAGAGCTTTAATGGATATATGGCGCAATTGCGCGATTGTTTCATTTGATGCGGATTGTTTATTCCTACCTAACTAGATCATGAATATACACGGTTCGCTACCTTCACACGTTGCTGATAAATTCGACTATAGAGCAAAATGGCTATTTTTAGCGATAATACATCAGTTAATTGGGTGAATGATGCAGTAATTATTTCACATTCGAATGAAGATATTTATTATTAATAAAACATGAGGTAGAGGTTTAATTACAATTTAGAAATTACGATATTAAATGACACATTGATTCAACAAATGAGAAATTTGTTAAAAATATATATTTGTATAAAACTCTTTATATATATATATATATATATATATATATATATATATATATATATATATATATATATATATATATATATACCCGGTATTTAGGCGGCACACGCCCTTCCGGTAGGGATCTATGGAGGAGTATCACCGAGCCGCAAGCCCTTATCTCTTGCGGTACTGCTCCAACATAGACCGATCAGATACCAGCATATTTCAGACTAAGCCGCAGATTCATCTAGAATTTTAAACTGCTGCGTTAGCCTTTTTGTTTTCTGTACACCGAGCTGGGTATTGAACTGACATCTCTCGCATTGAAGCGAATGTGAAGCCAGCTGCCCAGCCCGCTTGGCTATCCGATCTTAAAACTATTTTTAATATATATAATAGATCGTTCTTTTTTTTTATTAAATTTGCTAATGTACAATCTGCCATTACAAGATATGTGAGTATTGCAAATACATGAGAGAAGAAATTATCCACTAATAACACTCCCAATAGTAACACTAACAAATTAAGTTAATGTAGGATTATAATTTGAAACTAAAATAAAAATGAAAATTAAAATTAAAATTAAAATTAAAATTATTGAGTAAAATCTGTTGGCCACTGTTTAGTGATTAAACTTGAGAGATCGCTGGTTAAATTGTATTGGATAAATAATTTTAACGAAAAAAATGCAATATTAGATTGTATATAAGATTAGCGAAAATAGCGAATATTTGTAGCAAATATATGTAAAATAAAATGAATTCAAATAACAATTGGCAAATTTTATATCTTATTGTCAATTCTATATGAGATTCACTTACCTTTTTGTCTATGGTTGGGTCTGGCTGGGATAGGAATGAGATACACTGCGGTGGTGATCTGCTTGGCGCTTGCTTCCGTACAGGACGAGAGTTTTTTGAAGAATGATCGATCATATGCAAAGGGAGCACGTATATATTACCCCAAATCGACTAGAGGGTACTGTTTTTAGAGACCTCCGTGAATAGCCGTAAATTAAACTTAAACTGACATTATTTACTTGCTACACAAAGGCGGATACGTTTTCTTAAGGAATCTGAAGTGTTTTGGGTTGATATATGTTTCCCAAAAACATGTTGAATTTCAGACAAGTGAATTCTCAGAACTTGACAATAATTAATCAGCCAATTTGAGTTCGAGAATTTAAAAATAAACTAAAGCCATATTGCAATTAGGTAATATATTATGATTAAATAAGATTTAAAACTAAATAAGGTCATATTCGTAATAATAAAAATAAAATATTTAAATTACTTGACACTTTTCCAAACAGCCACTGTCTCTTCAATCTTCGTCTGACTTCTGGTTGGAGGTGTAGTTGTCTTGCTTCCTCGTTGGGGTGGGTTGGCAGATGTTCTAAATAATTTCTTGTTAGTCTGCTGATTTCGTCTTCAACGAACGGTATGCCCGAGTCCTCATGCAGTGTTTTGTTACTAACGTACCACGGCACGTTGAAAATTATTCTGGGTAATTTGGATTGGATTCTCTGAACTATTTTGGTATTAGAAGGCTTTGCACATGCCAATAGTTGCACTCCATATGTCCATATAGGCTTTATTATGCACTTATACACGAGAAGTTTATTATCTGGATTTGGATTTTTTCTGCCAAGATGTGTACTTTCCAAGTGAGCTTTTGATCAAGTGTTATTCCCAGGTATTTGACTTCTGTTTTTACTGGTAGTAATATTTTGTTTAGTCTGATCCATCCAGTTTTGTAGTAGGTTGAAGGTTTCCTGATGCTACTTGAGGGTCATCATCGATGGATATTATAGCGGTGTCATTTGCGAACATGGCTACTGTGATCGTATTTGTTGTTGGGATATCAGTATTGTATATGAGGCAGGGACTCAAGACACTTCCTTGCGGGACACTGGATTTTATGGGATAGTAATGAGAGGTATCGATAAGGAATCTGACTAGAAGGTGACGTTCTTTGATGTATGATTTTAAGATTAGATAGTAAGGAGTGGGAAAAGATGGCTTAAGTTTATACAGGAGGCCGTCATATCAAACACGATCGAAGGCTTTTTCTATATCCAGGAAGGCAGCAGTGCAAATTTTTTCTCTTTGAGGCATACATTAACGTTTTTAGCAATCCTTTAACATTCCATGGCTTTGCGGAAACCAAACTGGTGTCTTTTGATAAATGAATTAATTTCAATCTTTTCTAAAATTCTTTGAAGCAGAAGTCTAACTTCTAATTAATCGGGTAGTAAAGTTGCTAAAATGGCTTTTCTTGGTAACTTTTTTAATATTAGCCAGGTGATCATGTCGAAGACTGGTGCTTTGTAGTTATTGCATCTAAAAATTTGTTCTTTCACATTATTAGAAGTAAAGCATTTGATTGGTAGCATCATTGGGCATGGAGTGTTTAAGAAATTTTTAACTTGTTCTTCGTTATTATTCTTATTAAGTTTAGGTGCATCAAAAACTTGTAAGAGATGTGCAGCAAAGATTGATGCCTTTTCTTGTTCAGTTTTTCCTCAGTTTTCATTGGCTTTCCTTAGAGGTGGTATGTGCTGTGTAGGCCTATTGAATGATTTCGTTGCTTTCCAGATGTTGTGGTCTTCTTTTGACAGGCTGTTGATAAATAGTTCAAATGTATCATTCCTCGCGTTTTGTAAAGCAATTTTAAGTTGCTCTGTTAATCTATTGTATTAATTTTTATGTATAGGATTGCGACTTCTTTGCTATATAGGACTGGCTCTTCTTTTTTTGCAACAAGACATTGTACATATACGAGTAAGTTGCTGTCACTTCGTTATTTATCATTCAAAGAGGGTATAACTATTTCAGCTGCATGTATAGTTTGGTTAAGAAAAAGCATAGCATTATCGTATCGTCTGGTTACTTTAATCTTATATTTAAATTTTCATTTAGGTTAAACTCGAATACTTTTCAGTTGGTTTGATGTTGTCAACTTAGGGATATTCAATCTTATTATAATTTGCGTAGATAATGTGACAATTATGGGAGTATGGGTGGTGGACATATCCCAGGATGCTTGTATGTCAAAATAATTTAAGCCCATACTATGGAGCATAAAGAAGTCGAGTAGATCTGGGATTTTGTTTGGATCTGATAACCAATAGGTGGATTGCCCTGTAGATAAGTAATAGCTGTTTGTGTTAGCTATGGCTTGTCTGAGATTTTTTCCCTTTGTCGTACATAGTCTCGACCCCTGTCTGTATGCTTGACATTCCAGTCACCTCCAATTAAGAATATTATTTGATAGATGTTTAAAGACAGATTATTATTGAAGCTTGTATTTTTCCGTCTGATACATTGTTTCCTCATAACGTAATATGGTGTGTTTTAGGACCTAACTCTCTTTTCTCACAGAGCATAGATTTATAACTGCACTATCAGAATGTCCATCATTACCAATATACTTATTGTAATATGACTTGCAGTTTACCCAAAATTAATTCAATGCCTTTGTATTCGCATTGATAAGGTAGTCTCTACACTTTGTGGCTACGTTCTCTTAGTAGCCCAACGATTATACATACATTACAGTTACATAAATAAAAAGATGTGAAACAGTTTTTTTATTCAAAACAATCCAATTTTTTTACTGTATTTACAGACGTTTCAATGTAGCAAATTGGAAATTGGCTTGCAATTTTCTAAGCCTGTTTTTCTCGGCAACTTTTATTACTTTCCGGTCGTACAAATAAAAGCCAGAAATGTCAAGCAAAAGTAGGCGTACGAATCGTAAAAATCAAAATTAAAAAGTCATCGGAGCGTTCAAGCGAGTGCCCTCTGCCGAGAAGGACGAAAATGAATGCCGTACATTCTGTCTGCGAAACAGCAGCCTCACTCCGTTTTGTCTGTAATGGAAAACAAGTAGATAATAGATTGTCAACGACACTCGAATCAGAGATTAATGCTCGGCAGTACGGGGCGTTTATGCCTCGACGACTAACGTCCTCGGCCATTGATTGACAAGCAGTCAGGCGAAATGAGGAGAACCTTGTGGCTGCAGTGCCGATGCTGCCGTAGGCACCCATTATTCATACAACCTGAACACAATTTTCAGGTGGCTAAAATTCATTCCGTTATGGATTGCGGCGGGGACGATGTCGTCGTTTCCGGTCTTAAGATTTATTGATTTCGATGACGTTTTACGTATTTGCAAGAGGATGAAGACGACGTGTGAAGGATAATGCAAGTGATGACGAAGCTACTTCTGGTTTAGAGCTATAAGTCACGTTCTCGCTTCTCGAGAAACATATTTTTACGCTTTGAATTTTATTTGCATTTATTGATTTGTGTGTTGCTTACGGCCATTTCCAGAAATTTACAAAAAGTATTTTCTACCTATAAATGTACTGTTCTAACAGTTCCACATGCTTTAAAAAGAAAGACGAACAAGTACAGTATATTTCACGAATTTGCGACTTATTTGTAACTTTTGATGTACTCATGCTATCTTTGCTTTATTTTAACGTCGATTCTTAACACTATTTAATCCAAAATAATAGAAAATTGTATTAAGATGCCAGAAAAGAGCTCCAAAAAGAAAAACAGTTAGAAGTTACGAAGTATATTCAAGTATAGTTTATTTTTATGAACGAGAGGGTAATTAGCATAATTTTAACTGGTACCTCTGACCACTCCATGGGGCGTGCTCAAGATTAATTGAAAAATAACTTTGAATAATTGTAAAAAATAAATGAATTATTTCAGTGTTATAAAGTGTTATGTGTATGTAAACAAAAGTGACCTCTTTTATCACACACTATATTAGAACTGACTGGCCTACATTAAAAAGGGTTTTAAAAAATTCACATTTTTTTTAATTTTTAAAAATTACAAAAGAGAAAAAGAGTTTTTAAAACCGTCTAAGGTATGTTAAATAGATGAATAAAAATATTAATATAAAACTTACAGCTACTTGTTACAAATCCAAATCAGATTCAGAAGATGAACTTTCAGAACCAAGATTTATAATAACTGGCTCGATCATTTTATCAGTAATATTGTCCAGCTTCCACATTTTTTCCTCTTCTTTAATAGTGTGATTTACTGCCTTTTCCCAGTTTTCAGGTTTTACACTATTTACGGCCTCCAAAAAACAACTGTTTAACATCATGAATTTTAAAAGTGGTATTTTTTCTTGAAACTTCACTCTTTATCTGTACCCATACCAGTTCAATCGGGTTTAATTCACAATGATATGGTGGGGATCTAAGTACTGTCATTCCACGATTTTTGGCAATTTCATCAATTTCGTATTTTTTAAATTTTTCTTTATGAAGGGCACACAACGAATAAAGTTCCTTTCTTATAGATCCGGGATGGTACGTAATATTTTTTGAACTCAGCCAATTCTGCAAGTCTTTTTTAACCACTTGGTTGTGGGCAGTCCTTCTATAAGTCTGGAGTGATAACTTGCATTATCCATTACTATTACACAGTTCTTAGGAAGAAGATCTATCATTTGTTCGAACCATTCTTGGAAGACATCAGCGTTCATGTCTTCATGGTAGTCACCGGTACGAGTTGATTCAAAAGTTAATAAACCACCTTCGAGAAAACCATCTGAACTGCCAATGTGTACTATTATCAGCCTGCGTCCCTTTCCTGATGGTGGGTTTAAACCAGTAGATAAGATATTTACAAAAGCGTGCCTTTGACTTGTAAGAGTTTTATCCTGCCAAAATTTATTGGGTGTATGACCCTCGTTGATCCATGTTTCATCAAGATAAAATATTTTTCTTTTTTGGTTTCTCATTTCCTTTATGGTTCTTAGAAAATGTCTTCTTCATATGACAATATCGCTTCTTTCTAATAAAATAGACTTTCTTGGATTCTTTTTCCAGCGGAAGCCTATTTCTTTTAAAAGTTTCCATAACGTACTTCGACTCATTTCTGGGTAATCCTTATCATCTCGAACTGAGACAAGAACTTTATCCAATGTTTGAAATTCTTGTCTAAAAAAGAATTCATGCACTTTCCGTCGAAGTCCTTCTTTAAAATGATATTCTATTTGAAATTTTGGTTTCCCTGGAGCATTACGTGGCATTTGAAAACTACCACATTTCTCTTCTTTAATAACTCTGTAAATCGTAGATTTCCCAACACCAAGTATACTGCTAACTAACTCAACGGTCTCATCAACACTTTCACATAAACGTTTGTCTGTAAATGATTTAAAACAATTAAATATTAATGTTTTTTCATTAACTGTTAAAGGACCAATTTTTCGGCGTTTACACGGCACTTCCAAATTTTCCATAACACTAGTATACACAATAAACTGCACCTTGCAACTGAAGTACCTACTTTTAGTGAACTGTTGAGAATTTTGAATACGTCACTTGGGACCTTCCTACAAAATGGAAAAACCCACTATCACATTTTCTGTGGAATAAGTTTAGAAGGTAATTATCTAGTCAATTACTGTCGTAGATTCCTGGAATTAAAGAATTAAATGTTTGATTGTTGAAACCCTTACTTCGTGGAATGCACTCATTTCAGATAAAATAAAACGTTTTATTTTATCTAATGAATTAAACTTTATTTTGCAAATAGGTAGGTACTTATTAAACTTTTATTGGTTATATATAACCAATAAAATAAACATCTTACATTTCTAGCAAATTCATAAGTACCCGTTAACCTCCATCACTCCGACACTGGCAACCTTATTTAGGGATTAGTAACCCTCACAACTATTGTATTCTATTCTGCTCCAACCTTTATACCTGGTGGTCATACTCAATTTAAAATTGTTTTCCTATATACTTCTGTAAACTTGTTGACAAATATCTGTTTTTCATTGAGTCACCCGTGTCAACAGTTTAGGGATTTGCATACATAATTTATTGTTTTATTACTCTCTCATACATAAAAATACACTATAGTAAATAGTAAACAAAACATTGTTTATTGTTTTCACAAACGTGTATAAATAATAACAAAAGGTTCTTTTGTCCCCCAAAACCCCATTTGTCATTATTTACATTGAAGATATTTAAAAAAGAGTTATTTAATTAAACCGTATTCAGTTTACGGAAATTCTTAAATTAGTGATTTATTATTTTGATGATTATTCACAGTTTACAATATAAATAACATTATTGTTTCGTTTGGTTTTTTTATGGACATTTATTCAGTTGACATATGGGGATTTTGTAGAAAATGTTCATTAATTTATAGGAAAATCGATATTTATAGTAATAAACCAAAGTAAAAAATGAACGAAAACTTTTATTTGAAATGTAAAAATATTGAAATATGAAGTTTTGATTTTCACTGGAGGACGAGCTGATCTAAGAAAAAAATGGAGTTACTGCTACTGAAATCTTAAATATCATAGATAGATTAGGCAGGATCTGTATAAATTCAGATCATAATGGACATTTTCTATAGGAAGCTATTTTTTTGCTGGAATCCCTTCAGGATGTGTCCAATCTCGATAATCACGATATACGCCTGTCGCAAACCCTGTGCTAAATTTTTATTTACCAAAATCTGAAAACAATTGACAATTTCTCATTTTTTTGCTCCTATTTTCGTTTATAATTCGGAAAATATTGATCCTAGAGAAAAAATTGTAAAAAGTTAAAAGTTTCGATATTCAATTTTACACAATATTCCGTTAGCTAGTAATTGAAAATTTATTGTTTATTGTTGAAAAAATAGCAATAATTGAAAAAAAAAAACGTACAAAAAAATTAAGTTAATCCTTAAAAAAGTTAATCCTTAAAATTTTTTCGACTTTCTAAACTTGACTTACAAGCTCCATATTACGCCTATAAAAACTTTTCATAAAAACCTAGTTTTTATTTTGTCCGGCACATCCGTCGCTTATTAGGATAAGATTTTTTGTGGTCACATCATAAGATTGTAAATATTGGAACAATAAATGAAGCTACTTCATTTTATCCTTTTCTTCCAATGGTTTCAACGTAAGAAAACATAGTTGCAGTATTATTTTCATCACTGTGCACACCAAATACGTATACATAGCTGCGTATCATTGAATACTGCATTGGTACGTATATGTGCCATTGGAAGGTTTTGCGTATAGTCAAAAGAGAAGCAACTGTAGTTCTCTGAATTATTACGTGCCTTTAATTTACATTTTATTTTTAGTTTATCTTTCCGTAAGTAGAGTTCTTTCTCAATATTTAATTTCCGCACGTCTTCTGGATCATCTCAACTAGCTTATAGTTTACTTTGATACCGATCGCAAGTACCACATGTATCACTTCTCGCTAAGCCAAATTCAAGGTCAAATTCGGTATGGAATGTTTTACAATATATTTTATAAGAACACTTTACACCAAGATGTTCTGCTATGAATGTTTTATACATCTCTTTGACAGATAGCGTCTCAAGAAGGTAATAGGTTTCTTCTTGAATAATGCCACTGTCGGTTTTTAAAAGATTTGATATGGCTCTTAATTAAAACCAATGTATTTTTGACGTATTATTTGGTCGGTTTGAATGCTTGCCTCGTTTATCCTTTGGTGATGATCCAAGACATGTTTTTGTAGCATTCATATGTTATTCCATACAGACTGCAAAAAGCCTTTACACATATTGGTTCTTTTTTTTGCAACCTTATTTTATAATTATAGATAGCAGAATGTTGGTCTTTGAGCGTTTGCGGAAAATAACCTTTGCTTGGCGCATCATTTTCTACTTAGTGTTAGTAAAAAATCCCTAATTTCAGCATTTTTTGGATTTTTGTTTGCTTTGGAATGTGATATTAGCCCTGCAATGAAATATACTTTTTAATATTTTAATTGTTTAAATAAAGCGATTAGGTTTCCCTACCAAATAACTATCTCGCATATTTTTAGTTTCTAAAGCATAAATGTTATCGAAAACTCGAGAATTTTTAGAAAACTCCTTATCAATAATTTTAGAATAACATTAAAACTGTGAGAACATTAATATTCCTAAAAGAAATGTTATAAATGTTTCACTCATCATTTTACAATTATGTTACAATATGTGTAATGTATCTGCAATTGGGACCTACTTGTATATGTGCTTTTTCTATGCCCTTATAATTAAAACGTTTTTATCCCTTCACTCTGGCGTGTTTTACCTTTATACGTCTCAGCACCTTCATTTTCTTTTTTAATAGCACATTTTCACTTGAACTTATTTCTTATAAAACTTATTTTACTAAATTGCTTTATGATGTTTACTTATAAAATCACACAACATAACCATTCAAAGGAACGTTAACCTATAAAAACCTATTGACAGCCAAACGATAAAGTTTTCTGCAAAAATACCAATAGTCATTAACAACGGGTACATGTAAACTCATCACAAAATTACCAAATATACCTGTACAAAAAGGGTGTACATATGTGGGAAATTATGAGTATAATTTCAGTGGATGTGGACTGTATTAAGTGATGACATGAATGGATTACAATGTCTTTTAAATGCCATTGATACAGTGGGAAGAGAGTTTGGCCTAAACATAAACTGTTCAAAAACAAAACACATGATGTTTAGCCGTTTAGCACATCAAGATGCACGATTATATGTTGATGGTCATATAATTCAAAGAGTGTCCAGTTTTAATTATCTTGGTTGCCATATTACTGAACAACTAGATCCAGATCAAGAGATAAAATGTAGAATCGAGATAGCCCGCACGACATTTTTAAAAATGAGGTCATTATTCTGTAATGATACCTTGAAACTTCAACTTCGAAAGCGTATGGTTAAATGCTATATTTGGTCAGTCCTCTTATACGGTGTCGAAGCATGGACATTAAAAATATCCACCATGAATCGTCTGGAGGCCTTTGAAATGTGGCTGCACAGACGTATACTAAAAATTCCATGGACGGCTATGCTGACAAATGTGGGAGTCCTTGAGAGAGCAAATGCAGCTCGCGAGCTGCTTGATAACATCAAAGGTAGAAAGATGGCCTATTTTGGACACGTAGTAAGGGGAGACCGATATAATGTTCTTCAACTTATTATGATGGGTAAAATCGAAGGATGCAGACGAATTGGTAGAAAGCAGGCCTCTTTAGAATAGCTCGAGACAGAGACAGTTGCGCGATGTTAATCGCCAACGTCAAGGGGACTTGATAGGGCACGTTAAGAAGAAGAAGGACTGTATTATATAGGGCTGGTTCAAATAAATTAGGATATGTAGTAAAGGGTATACAGACAATAGCAAATTAAGTTTATACAAAGTCTTACTAATATTTTTTCTGTTCCACACACCCGCGATTTTTCTTCTTATGCGCAAATGTCCGAGCATCGGTTTTTAAACACGTGTTTCGCGGTACTTACACTGATATCACGATTTAAAATAGTATATGCGGTATTTTTCGCGTAACTAAAGCGGAGAGAGATAATTAGCGATAGAAAATAGTCACGAGAGATGCTGTTCTTCTTGATAAGCGAAGAGAAAGAGAGAATGACCCTAGCGGTAGCCGACAATCAAGAAGGCACGACTTATCCTAGCGGTAGTCAAATCAAGAGGGCGTCTTTTTTTCTTGCTATCTTAAAACTGTCTTTATTTGTAATGGAGTGAGGTTAAAATGTGAGTAGGATTGGTGCAAGAGTTGGAATAAGATAATAATTGTAAAATTGTGATAGAAAGATAGTTAATAATACAGCAAAAAAATGACATGATTTATTCGCATGTGAAAAAAATGAACAATACTGTCGTATATAGTTCAACCTCATCACTGCCATAAAAGTAAGAATTTTCAAATAGACCCCGAGAGATTGGTAAACATTTCGGTACATTATTCGTAAAGAAAAAAAATTAATTGATGAAAATTTATATATTTCGGTAAGCAAATTGTGTACGAAAATATATTAAATAAATGACAATATTTCCAACGCTAAAACAAAGAAACATTCAAATCCGATCTGACTTTAACTATAAATTCCCAACTTTAACCCTATTCATAGGTACCCCGTCGGTCGTATCAATATTAGGCAAACAAAGGTGATGTAATACAAATATTTCCCGAACTAACCAACCTGAGTCGCATTATAGCTGTTTATTTGGGAGTGAGAAAGGATTACTTTAATAATGGAAAGTTCGCAGGCGAGATAACACCCTCCGCTCGGGTATAAAACGGTCGGTATCTATGTTGAAAGATCGTATCTACGGTGAATTTTATAGGCCGGCGAAAGCACCTATAACTGTCGAAAGAAATTGTTATTGCCACTATTGTTTTGAATAATTAATAGACACGTACAGTTCCAAGTGTTCTAATTTAAAAATTTAATTGACCATAGATTTTCCTTAGAATAAAACTGCAAATGTTTACAAACAGTTACAACCCTTCCCATAAACCAGGGCTTCCCAAACTGTGCGTTGTGACGCTCTGGGTCGTTCTTGGATTGTCCCACAGGCGTCGCGTGTCAGCGCGGATTTATAATGCAGAAAATGTATTTATTTGATTTTATATGAATATTAAATATAATGTATTAATAAATAAATCAAATAACAAAGTTAACATCAAGTCGATAAATACTTATCCGAAATTATTCAAATAATTGTTCAATTGAAAATTATTCGATGATCCACAAAATTATCCGAAAATTGGATAATTATCCAGATATTGGCAACACTGGAGACGAGTGAGTTGGCTACTCTCCCTCGTATTTCTTACTGTTGCATGTAGGGATATGTCATTTAGTCAAGGTTTTGTTTTGCATATGTACGCGAATCCACTATTGTGGTACTTCTGTTCTTGGACCTCCGGGAGTAGCAGTAACATTTGTTGGGTTTCCCATGATTCTTCAATAAATGTGGCAGATGCAAGTAAGGGAAATACTGTTGAAAAACTTCGTACCGAGTTTTTACCATTTCTTAGTTGCACTTGGATTGGCAATAAATCAGTAGTTTCTGCTGGACATAGCTGCATTCCGATTGTATATGGACTCAAAGATAGTGGCCAGTTAGCCTTTACTGCGAAGTTAGATGCTTCCCAGAAGAAGGAAAGCGGAGGATTGTCAGCCATGAGAATGTTCCATTCTTTGGACAAACAAGCCAGAAGTGAAACTTTCGATATCAATTTAGACTCGATTCATCAAAACGCCATAACTTGCGTCTGCATTTACACAGAAAAGAACGAGAAAGCTTCGAAGATTTCTACATCTGAAGCCGACGGACAGTTGGTTATTTGGGACTTGAATTTCTTGGAAAGGTCTATTCAAAATCTAATAATTGAGTAAACGAAAGTGTTTAAAAAAACTACTTTGAAATCAAATTTTAATTTTGTGTCTGTTAAGTTACTGAATTCGATTAAATGGTAAAACTTAAAAAAAAAATACAGCATGCTTGAATCACATTAGGAACGTGAAGCATAGTAGCAGCAGGCAGTAATTGATACACTATGTTTTCTGTTACTCTAATTCTTCCCGTATACATAAAGTTTATGAGTCTGGCTAAGACAGTGGCAGAAACGCCTTGTAACTTAACTCTATCCATATAACATTCTTTGAGTCCTCCGGTAAACATAGCCTTAAAATAGGGACTAGCGGTAGCCAAAACGACTGGGCATAGAAAAGGACTTTCCCTACTTCTAATACTACGTCAGTAAGCATTTGGTGAGCTCGCATCATGTCCATAGACTTCATGATTTCTTTAAGGTAGTCATCGATCATAAATGACATATCCCCCATGTCGGCGCTACCATTGTTACTTTTTTTACTTGTCCGCGAGTAGTAACTATTTGTGTAGAATTTATCTTCGCCATCCATTATCAATTTTTTGTTTTGGTTGGGTCCCGCTTCGAGGTTGAGGTTTAAGGGTAAAATGAGATGCACAGCGATGTGGATCTGCTTGCTTTCTTCCGCAACGAGAGTTTCTTGAAGAGTGTGTCGATAATAGGGAAAAATACATATGTACGCGAATCCACTAAGGTGGTACTTCTGTTCTTGGACCTCCGGGAGTAGCAGTAAATTAAGCTTAAACTGACATTTTAAACTTGCTACACAAAGGACAGGTACGTTTCCTTAAGGACTCTGAAGTGTTTGGGTTTGATAAATGTTTCCCAAAACATGTTATTTTTCAGACAAGTGAATTCTCAGAAATTGACAATAATTAATCAGCCAATTTGTGTTCAAAAATTTAAAAGATTTAAAGTCATATTACAATTAGCTAAAATATGATTAAATAAGATTTACAACTAAATAAGGTCATATTAGGAATAATAAAAATAAAATATTTAAATCAGTCTTGACGCTTTTCTAAACAGTTGCATGTAGGAATATGTCATTTAGTCAAGGTTTTGTTTTGTTTTATTATACACGCGGAGTTTTTTGCCATCAACAATGGATACTTAAATTCAAAAGAATAGAAAACGAAGTGAAGATCAGGCGAGAGCAGTAATGGTAATTTCAATAAAAAGAAGAAATATGGGAAATATGACGACCAATATTTGGATTTTGGACTTACCTGCGTTACTAAAGGGAATGTAGAATTTCCACAATATGTTGTTAGTCACAAAGTGTTGGCGGCTGAAAGTATGCTTCCTAATAAACTAAAACGGCATTTGGAATCAACTTACAGTCATTTACAATTCCTACCAAAGCAAAACTCTCCTCTTATGTGGTAGCTTACCTTGTTGTCAAATATAAAAAACCACATACAATGCTGAGGAACTGATATGTGCAGCGGTTGGTATGGTAATAGTAATTATTTAAAGAATCGGCAGCTAAACAAATAAAAAAATGTATTTTTTTCAAACAATATGGTTAGTCACCGTATTCACGATATGGCAAAAGATATTAATGAACAAATTGTGGGGAAACTTTCAAATTTATTTGCCATTCAACTGAACGAGGTAACTGACAGTAATGATAATGCTCAATATAACATATGCTCATATACAAGAAACAAATATATATTTATATATATATATATATATATATATATATATAAATTGTTATGATGTGTTGTTTCTGTATGAGCTATGAGTAAATTTAAATGATATATGTAAGTATAGGGTTTTTATCGCGGTTCTCAAAGAATTAGTTTGTAAGTACTTTTTTAAATTATCTTTATTATAACTATTATAAAACAAACATATCAATCTAATATAAGCAATATTAATTTAAAACAATCCATCTAAAATTTGAAATTCTTACAATTATTAAATTATTAACAAAATTTGGTACCTTTCTATCACTGAACGCCTAAAGTTTTTCCAAAATTAAAGTTATTTTCACCACTCGCTATCTCGCTTCTTACTCAGCCTTGGTTATCCAACAATTTTAATATGTTTCTTCTTAATTATCTCCACTCACCATATTTAATATACACTTTAACAAATCTACACTTTAACAGAGAAAGAAGAACAACTTACAAAATTATCCTGTGATTACAGCCTTAAGCTTCAAAACAATACTAACAAACTGTTTGAATTTTGGAGCTCAGTTTCTCATGAATATCATGCCCTCAGCACTGCTGCATTACATTCTTTATTACCATTTGGGACTTCGTACTTATAACAAACGGGGTTTGCTCCAGTTGCAGTAATTAAAAACAAGTACAGGTCAAACAGAAACTTAGAAAAAGAAATGGGAGTGGCAATTTTCAAACTGGAGCCCCGGTTTCAATAAGCTGTGCTCAAAAAATCAAGCTCATCCCACACGTTAACCAGCCAGTGATATAAATAAATATCCTTTTTCATTTTTGTGTCAATGTTTTGATATCGTTTTTAATTTCTAATAAAAAATATAAATGATCAAATAGTGTTTTTGTTATAACTATAACCTGTTACTAGGCTAGTACTAAAATTGGTAAGTATTATTGGGGGTTGTAAGTAAGGTCATAAGCTTCATATTAATTGACTTTTATAAGTATTAGTTTTTATCTTACCCCAAATCCCTTTCTAGATTATACATGAAAATGATTTCGGACCAATAATACGCATATAAGCGATCACGTATCTGCTCGAGAGCCATAATCCCTATTACCATACAAATACTTTTAATTAGTTTTCAAGTGTACATTCAATTTTGCGGCCAGGTCGTGATTCGCGCAGTTTCCAAATTTCATTTGTGTTGAATTAGTGGTAATGGATTCGGGGAGGGCGACTGGATAACCCCTAGAAGAAGGGCGAGTGGTAGGATCCTGCGATTATAACCACCGGCTAAACACCAGCTAACTATGTTTGAATTTTTTATGAGGAGGAATTTCGAGGTTTGATTTTTTGATGGGGATTGGGATGGCGGATAACACGACGGATTAAATTGAATAATGGAATTGAAGGGTTTATATTTCGGAAATTGAAATTATATTTTTTTAAAAAAAGTTAGAAAGCGTGATGAAATAAAAATTTTAAATTCTCCCTTATAATGTTTACCTCAAATATTACTACTTTAGAAATATATTTATAATCCTTCTCTATATACATTAATTATTATATAAACATTCTCTATATACCAGTAAGCATTTACGGGACCATTGATGAAAATAAGTTCAGTTCGAGCTTCAAATGAGATTCCAGCTAAAACCATCACACCACCACCGACAAACTTTCTTTTCTGGGAGATACAAGCTCAGGTACATTTCATTTCTTCAAACCCTCTGTCGGCTCCCACCAGACTACAATAGAACCGCGATTTATCAGTAAAGAGAATTTCGCTTCAATCCCATACATCCCAGTTTTGATGTTGTTGGGCAAAAACTAATCGATTTCTACTATGTCTGAATTTCAATTCGTGAATAATAGCCAGCCTTCTTCTGTATTAACTTATGCGGCACAAACATGGACAATCACAAAAAAGAATATGAATATACTTAGTCACTCAACACGTGATGGAAAGAGCAATGCTAGGTATATCACATAGGGACAAGAAAACAAACACATGGATAAGACAGAAAACCAAAGTCACCGATGTGGTGCAAAAATCATTAAAGTTGAAATGGGAATACGCTGGACATGTAGCTAGGAGCGATCTAAACAAATGACACAGATCAATTTTAACCTGGAGACCATACCAACACAAAAGACCCAGAGGCAGGCCTCTTATGAGATGGACAGATGATCTGAAAAGGACTGCCGGGAAAAATTGGCTACAAGTAGCGTACAATAAAAACCAATGGAAAGGAAGACTTGAAGAGGCTTATGTTCAGATGTGGAGGTGAATGGCTAGACGAAGAAGAAGAAGAAGAAGCTAGCCTTCTTGCCATTATTCCTCTTTAATTGAGACGTCTTTTAACCGTTCCCTCACATTAACGTTTTAAACCTCCTGCAGACGGTATGTTGCAACAATTGCAGTGAAATGGCAATTTCTTAAAAGGTCCATCACAAAAACGATCATCTCTTTGCGAGGTAATTTTCTACGACCGGTACCAGGTCTACGTGAGTATGCACCAGTCTCTGTAGAGCAATGGAAAGCTTTTCGTACCGGAAAAAACTCTCGAATGAAGTTTTGTCTTGCAAACCTATATCTCTAGTACCTGTACTATAGAAACGGTTGAACAGCTTTTCTTTTATTAAAAAGACTAAAAGGAAAAATTAAAGAAAATGACCTTATATAAGGGCACTACTTTGGTTTTAAAAGTCACTTACTAATAAATGAAGTGTAATTATATTGATAAAGTATAGAGGAAAGGAGCCAAATATGGAATACCATTTTTATTTTTTGCTGTCAATAAGTGGTTTTCGATCAAATGAATCTAATTCTTTAAGCTAAATTGGATAATAATTTCGTTCATCGGAATTATTATCTGAGGATTCAATCAATTCGATAAGTTTTTCACAAAAAAACTTTTACTGCATTGACACGTTTTTGTACTTAATACGGAATATGCACCTAATATGGAACACTGTATGTTTTAAATATGGAATAAAACAAAATTGTAGGAAAAATATTTATTGACAACTCAAACTTTTTTCATATTCTTATAAATAATTTTAAATATTTAAGAGAAAGGTACCTTGCAGTTTTTTAATTTTGTTTGCAGAAATCACATATGAATGTTTCCTGCGCAATCAACATGGCACCACTGCTGACAGGACAGACAGCGTATCCAATTTTCGCCTCGAACATCGTTTAAAAAACTTCCATCGCAGTAAAAGCACACTGCATGTGGATCTCCTAAATCTGTTATCGCTATTTCTGTGATATTATCGTCAGATGATTTGTCATCTAAACTCTCGACGTCAGACTCTGATGAAGAGGACTCTTTACGATGTGATCGTTTCATGATTTGGGAATATTGACACCACTACAAGATGGTTGTGAATGGGATAGATCAAATATCACATTTCGCTTTGCCATATTCTTTGATTTGATCGATAAAGGAGAATTTATTGAATTATTTAGGTTTTCTTTGTATGGGGATGAGGTTTTAACTGCAGCTTTTAATGGTCTTCCTGCTCTTCCTCTAAGAGGTCCTTCTTTCTTACTTAATGTCGGCAAAGGTGATATTTGATGAGGCTTGATAAACGTATTCCTTTTTGATTGGTTAGTAGGCCCATTTTCATCATAAATTTCGTTTAATGGAGTGTCAGATTGCGATGCCTCTTCAGCAGCAAGGAAATCGTAATGTTCGAAAACATTGCGATTTGTGGGATATATGTCGGTTTTCCTAAAGCCATTAACGGCTATTGCCCTAGTTTGGACTTTCAAATAAGCCCTACCAAATAATTGAGAGATGTCGAAAGGTGTGACAGCCCTCTGATAGATTCGAAGAAATACTCTTAATTTCTCACTACAGTGAGATTTTAAAGACCCTATGAAAGTTTAATCCAACGGCTGCATATAATGGGTAGAGTGTGGGGCAGGCACAATATCTCCACAAATTTTTGATAACTTGTAAGTTGCGACAATGCGAATGGTGCCCATCTAAAACTAGCAATATTGAATCACTTTGTGATGGTCTTGTTTTTTCTATGAAGTGCCGGAACCATTCTGTAAATATTTCCGTTTGAATCCAGCCACTCGGATGACACACAATTTTTTATCCAGGAAGGACTCCTTTTGTAGCAAAATATTCATATTCTTTCTAGGATAAATAAGTAATGGTGGAACAAAAGTTCCCCCTGCACTCATGCATAAAACAGCTGTGACTAGAGATCTCCTCTAGGCAGACGTTATCAAACCAACTTGCTTAGCACCCCTCAAAGCCAGAACAGACTGTATCTTCGATTGGACGATAGACAACCCTGTCTCGTCAACGTTAAAAACTCTATCTGCAGGATATTGCTGCTTCTCGAATGCTAACTCCAGAATATCGAAGAAGTGGCTAACATTTTCCATATTGAAACTTTTAGCCCGATGAATTGAGGTTCCGGTTGGCTTTCTTATAGAAATCGCACTTTTATGTCTTTTTAGAAATAAATCTAGCCACTTTCTGCCAGCACTTTCAGTTTCTTTCGAAAATGGATTTGGTAAATTATTAGCAGCAGCTAACTGGAAAGCCATATGTTTAACATCCCGTCTAGTTTATCCAAAGAACTTCTTTTCCATTAAAAGTAAATATTCTACCAATTTTGTTTCTAAATTTTCTAGTAAAACAGGGGGTCTACGTAATTTCTTGTCTACAGCATCATTAGGTTTAGATGTCAATCGAAATAAAGAGGTACGGGGTATTCCAAAGGTGTCTGCTGCTTTGTTATATCCCATTTCTTTGATCCTAATGGCCTGAATAGCACGTTTCATGTCATCTTTGTTCCACGATTTTCTGCAGGGTTTATCACTTTTTTTCTTCTGTGGCATTTTCCTGCAACAAATAGAAATGTAATCATCAAACCAAACTAATTACGAAACTCGATAAGTAACACAATAGATAGATATATTTGTTATATCATATTATGACAAAAAAATGTTCCGAATATGAAATATTCCATATTTAATACCCTCAAGTATTCCATATTAGGCACACTACAATGTTTGAATTGCCAACTGCAATATCATTACATGCGAAAAATATATAGAGTTTTTGTTTAAGAAAACACAAGAAAACATGCCTATTACATAATAGATGGGTGTTACCAAAATTATATTTCATACAGAGCTTATCCTATTCTTGTTTAAATTACCTACAAAAAACTCGCGGAATCTAAAATAATCTGAAGGCAACTGTACTTACACTACGAAAACTAAATGCTGTCACGTTACTACAGCCAAAGGTACCTTGTTTAGGTTGGATAAATGCAACGTTGCCGATTAACTTTTCTAGAAAATACGGTATTCCATATTAAGAGCATATTCCATATTTGGCTCACTTCCTCTACCATTGCAGGCCTTATTTATAAATTAATATGCAATAATGCTAGAATACCCCAAAGTTCCAGAGCTACAACCAACACAGCCACGGAGGCTACAGCTACTTGAGGAAAGTAACACCAGAATGTTTTTTTTATAAAAACCAATCTTTTTAGCTTAAAAAGAAACAGTTTTAAATTTAAAAAGCAGTAAAATTAACAATGTATCATAAATTATTGATTAATTTGTATTTTAAGAACGAATTCCAAGGTGCAAAAAATGTCAGGTATACGGAATCGTAGTTTATTTTGAATAAATATAAAAGTTAAATAAAAATTAGTCAATAAAGGGCGTTTAAAACCATTCTAGTTTATAACATTTTATAACTTTCTTTTATATTCCAATTATGCTTTTTTATTTTTCATCCGAAAATCACAATTTCTTTTATAAACTCCTCAACAATTTATCACACGTAAAAGCATCTTTCCCTAAAAAAAAAACCATCAAGTAAATCAGAAAACTCCATCGAGTTGTTTGTAAATCACTCCAATTCATCTTGCTCAATTATTTCTCCACGAGAAACTGATGTTTCCGGTGGCGTTCCAACTCCAAAGATGGAACATAAATTCTGATTAAAGTTGGTTTCCGTCCAACACACAATCTACACTTACGAAATGCCATCGCGTTATGCATTACAAAACATTTTTAGTTTCCAAAATGAAATTTAGTTCCCAACATTTTTATAGATGAGCAGCGGCGGCCTGCAACTGAATTAGTTTGAGATGGTAACGAAGTTATCGAAGAGGCGGGAATGGAATTTGAAAAGTTGGCGGTCCGTACACGTTTCGGGTTTTTATCGAGATCTTTGAATTGGGGGATTAAAAGTACCGAGGTGGTTTAAATTGGTAAAATTTGCTGTTGAAATTTGTAATCTTAGCGTCAAATGACTACCATTTCAAATACATATATAATGGGACAATCAACAACATTGTCATACTAGCTTCAGCACTTTTTTTTATTTTAATAGAATAGAATAGAATAAAATATTCTTTATTAATCCCATCAGATCACATTGTGATATAGGACAAGTCATATAGTACATAAAGCATGATCAAAAAGTTATATAGGACAATTACATAAAACAAAATCAATAAAATATAGATTAATATAAAAATAAAAAACGAAGATATGCAATATAGAGCGTCTCTGAACCCGTCGGTCCTTATTCTCTGTAGTCTTTTATTAAGTCAAAATATTCATTTAGGTTGTAAACGCATAATTGGATCAAGCATGCTTTTAATTTATTTTTGAATTTTTGAATATTGTTTTCATTTCTTATATTAAGTGGCAAACAATTAGAAAATTTAGATCCTGCAAAATCAGGACTAGTTTCAAAGAGAGTTGTGGAGTGTTTACACACGCTTATCAACCTCCCGTGTCTTGTCGGGTAATTATGAAAGTCAGAGTTAAGGGTAAAATTTTGAAATTTAGTTATGACGTGAATAATACACTTATACATATATAAAGCTTGAAAAGTCAACCGCCTGTGTTCAAAAAATTTTTACGTCATGATTGTCTATTATTAATATTGAATATCAATCTAAGAATTCCCTTTTAAGTTATAAAAACTCTAGAAGAGTTTCTAGAGTTTCCCCACAAGATAACATTATATGCCATATATGAATAAACCAATGCATAATACAACTGAAGGATCGCATAGTAACCCTTATTCATTGTTTTGCAGACTTTAATGACATTTTCATCCCATGTCATATTACTTTCTAGAATGCTACCAAGAAATAATGTTGTATCACTAAAAGGTATTTCCTCAGAACTAACTGTGATTTTATAACCATGGGATGGCTTAAAGCGCGAGTAGAACTGCATACAAATAGTTTTCTTTGCATTTACCATTAAGAGTTCTGTATAAAGAACTATATGGTCTGCAGTTAAAAATGTATTAAATCATTAACATATAAAAGAAAAATTAGGGGACCCAATACGGAGCCTTGCGGTACACCTCGATCAAGATTAAAAACAGATGACTTCTTATTATCGACTTTTACTAGGAATTTACGATGTTGTAAGTATGACCTTAACCAGTTCAAGAAATAACCCCGAAAACCAAGGGCTTCTAATTTATGCAGTATAATTTCAATATCAATAGAGTCAAAAGCCTTAGTTAAGTCAAAAAATAGTGCACCTACATACCTTTTTCGATCCAAAGCAGTGTGGATATAATTAAATAATGAAATAGAAGCACTCTCTGCAGATTTATTAGGAAGAAACCCATGCTGGCATTTATTTAAGATATCATATTTATTCAGAAAAATTTAACATTTTACTATAAATACACTTTTCGATAATCTTAGAGAGTACACTTGTTACGGTAATTGGCCTGTAATTATCAATCAACCACGGATCTCCCTTTTTGAAAATTGGACTGACTACTCCCGTTTTATGGTCACTTGGAAACTTGCCATCCTTGACAGATAGGTTGATGATGTGAGACAAAACAGGAGATATATATGAAGAAATGTATTTAATTATTTTAGTGGGGATTTGATCAATACCTACTGAGCTGGTATAGTTTAAGAAAGATATAGCATTCTCAATATCAAATGGTGAGACTTCAGAAAAAAAGAATGTGTTGTTAATTGTCATAGTTGTGAAATCGTTAAAGGTGTAGTTATTGAAATGTTTTAATAATGTGTGTTAGACTGATTAACAAAAATAACGCATCAAACACGTAGGGTCATTAGCGTATTTAGATTAATGTGACAGTTAACACAATTAGTGTATATGCATAAGTTTACAATAATAATATGTATGTGTATTACAATGTATGTTTTAGATTTTTTGAAGTAGTTGACAGTCTTTAAGATAAGAAAATATTTTTTGGGTATCTGTATTTTTTCTAGGGTATCTCTTAGGAAGTTGGATATGCTAGTTGAGTATTAGTCGTTCACTGTTATATTTGGTTCACTGTTATATGAGTAAGTCGTGTATGGCTGATACGGAGACGGGTAAGTATCACTTGCTCTCTTCTGTCTTTTGTTTTTTGTTTTCAAAGATGTCGATGTTTGTTGACTTCGTATAGTCTTGATGGAGTGTTGTTCCAAGTTTTTTGCCATTTTTGCACTGTTTTTTGTTTTAAGTATGGTTTTAAATCGGTGTATCAATATGTTACTTTCTTCAGACATCGGGTTAGTTGGTGCGTTTTTAGCAAGTTCATCTACAGCCTCGTAACCTTCGATTCCGAAATGAGAAGGCACCCATAAAAAGTGAACTTGCATGTTCTTATTGAAAATGTTTTTGAGTTCTGTTTTAATAAGAAGTAGAAGGGGGTTATCACAGTACAATTGAGTCAGTGACAATAATGAACTTAGAGAATCTATGATTATTATACCCCTTTCTTTGTTTTTGTTCTGTATTAACGATAATGCTTTTAGAATTCTGAATTCTTCTTCTTAAGGTGCCGTGCATTTCTGTGTAGGCGTCCACCGTACATCGTCTTGTCAGGTAAGTTGTTATATAGTCAGGATAGAATTGTTAATAATTCAGCCAAAAAGATGGTTGTAGTTGACGACAACTTGAAACTAGCTGTGGAGTCTTCCAAATAAATTGTTGTTTCAACTCTGTCTTCATTTTTTGACGCATCGGTGTATACGTTGCAGATATTGCTATATCTGTTTAATAGTGTATGAAACTTTTGTTCAATGACGATTTGTATTACAATGATTAAATTGACAATGATTAAATACGTAAACGTACGTCTATTTTGGATAGTATCCAGTGAATTTATCATATACTATTTTGACACTTAAAATACTTAGAATAGCTTTATTAAAGGGATACAACACCATGACCAATAAAACGGTTAACGGTAGCTTTTATCTTTCAAATCTAATAAAGTTTATAAAGTTATAATTTATGCAGATACTACTGTTAGGTGTGTATCAGGAACAAGAAAAATATAAATTTGATGGATTTCGTTGAAAGTGGGAATTTTGTTTGTTTGAAATACTAAAAGATCATTGGCTGAGCATAGAGGGGGGAAAGAGAGTTTGTATGTTTGGCAGATGATTTCCTCAAGCTACATTGAGGAGCTTGGCAAGCAACTTTTCATGTCCCATCTTCAACGACGTTCGAATATCCCAAATCTGCCTTTTCAGATGAGTCTCAGGATCCGAAATATAGCCGGAAAAAAGCCATCAGTTTCTCAAGGGGCAACTCCAACTATAAAACCAAGATGTTCTTTTTGCCCTGTAAGGAAGAATAAGTTTACTCAACATTATTGTACTAACTGTAAGTTGCTGATATGTAAAAAGCACACTAGTTTAACAAATTTTACTTGCTACCACTGCCTAGAAGAGGAAGAAATCCAATTTTATGCGTAGTAATGCGTACATTTTGTTTGAAATAAATCTCCTAGGGTAATGTGTATATTTTTTAGTTTATCTAGTATTTTTTTTGCAATTTTGTTTAAAAAAAAGTTTATTGCTTTTTGTGAGTTAATAGCCAATAAACTTAACCAATAAGTTTACAATTACTCATTTATTTGACCTATACCCAAATGTTATAGTGTATTTTTATGTATGAGAGAGTAATAAAACAATAAATTATGTATGCAAATCCCTAAACTGTTGATACGGGTGACTCAATGAAAAACAGATATTTGTCAACAAGTTTACAGAAGTATATAGGAAAACAATTTTAAATTGAGTATGACCACCAGGTATAAAGGTTGGAGGAGAATAAAATACAATAGTTGTGAGGGTTACTAATCCCTAAATAAGGTTGCCAGTGTCGGAGTGATGGAGGTTAACATGTACTAATGAATTTGCAAGAAATGTAAGATGTTTATTTTATTGGTGATATATAAGCAATAAAAGTTTAATAAGTACCTACCTATTTGCAAAATAAAGTTTAATTCTTTAGATAAAATAAAACGTTTTATTTTATCTGAAATGAGTGCATTCCACGAAGTAAGGGTTTCAACAATCAAACATTTAATTCTTTCATTCCAGGAATCTACGACAGTAATTGATTAGATAATTACCTTCTAAACTTATTCCACAGAAAATGTGATAGTGGGTTTTTCCATTTTGTAGGAAGGTCCAAGTGGCGTAATCAAAATTCTTAACAGTTCACTAAAAGTAGGTACTTCAGTTGCAAGGTGCAGTTTATTGTGTATACTAGTGTTATGGAAAATTTGGAAGTGCCGTGTAAATGCCGAAAAATTGGTCCTTTAACAGTTAATAAAAAAACATTAATATTTAATTGTTTTAAATCATTTACAGACAAACGTTTATGTGAAAGTGTTGATGAGACCGTTGAGTTAGTTAGCAGTACACTTGGTGTTGGGAAATCTACGATTTACAGAGTTATTAAAGAAGAGAAATGTGGTAATTTTCAAATGCCACGTAATGCTCCAGGGAAACCAAAATTTCAAATAGAATATCATTTTAAAGAAGGACTTCGACGGAAAGTGCATGAATTCTTCTTTAGACAAGAGTTTCCAAGATTGGATAAAGTTCTTGTCTCAGTTCGAGATGATAAGGATTACCCAGAAATGAGTCGAAGTACGTTATGGAAACTTTTAAAAGAAATAGGCTTCCGCTGGAAAAAGAATCCCAGAAAGTCTATTTTATTAGAAAGAAGCGATATTGTCATATGGAGAAGACATTTTCTAAGAACCATAAAGGAAATGAGAAACCAAAAAAGAAAAATATTTTATCTTGATGAAACATGGATCAACGAGGGTCATACACCAAACAAATTTTTGCAGGATAAAACTGTTACAAGTCAAAGGCACGCTTTTGTAAATAACTTATCTACTGGTTTAAACCCACCATCAGGAAAGGGACGCAGGCTGATAATAGTACACATTGGCAGTTCAGACGGTTTTGTTGAAGGTGGTTTATTAACTTTTGAATCAACTTGTACCGGTGACTACGATGAAGACATGAACGCTGATGTCTTTCAAGAATGGTTCGAACAAATGATAGATCTTCTTCCTAAGAACTGTGTAATAGTAATGGATAATGCAAGTTATCACTCCAGACTTATAGAAGGACTGCCCACAACCAAGTGGTTAAAAAAAGACTTGCAGAATTGGCTGAGTTCAAAAAATATTACGTACCATCCCGGATCTATAAGAAAGGAACTTTATTCGTTGTGTGCCCTTCATAAAGAAAAATTTAAAAAATACGAAATTGATGAAATTGCCAAAAATCGTGGAATGACAGTACTTAGATCCCCACCATATCATTGTGAATTAAACCCGATTGAACTGGTATGGGCACAGATAAAGAGTGAAGTTTCAAGAAAAAATACCACTTTTAAAATTCATGATGTTAAACAGTTGTTTTTGGAGGCCGTAAATAATGTAAAACCTGAAAACTGGGAAAAGGCAGTAAATCACACTATTAAAGAAGAGGAAAAAATGTGGAAGCTGGACAATATTACTGACAAAATGATCGAGCCAGTTATTATAAATCTTGGTGTTGAAAGTTCATCTTCTGAATTTGATTTGGATTTGTAACAAGTAGCTGTAAGTTTTATATTAATATTTTTATTCATCTATTTAATATACCTTAGACGGTTTTAAAAACTCTTTTTCTCTTTTGTAATTTTTAAAAATTAAAAAAAATGTGAATTTTTTAAAACCCTTTTTAATGTAGGCCAGTCAGTTCTAATATAGTGTGTGATAAAAGAGGTCACTTTTGTTTAGACACACATAACACTTTATAACACTGAAATAATTCATTTATTTTTTACAATTATTCAAAGTAATTTTTCAATTAATCTTGAGCACGCCCATGGAGTGGTCGGAGGTACCAGTTAAAATTATGATAATTACTCTCTCGTTCATAAAAATAAACTATAGATAAAATCTAACACGCGAGTAATGGCGTAATATTTTGAGGTGCTAGTGATACAGGGTTAATAATAATTTTGTTTACTATAAGGGCCAATTGTTCAAATGCTAACCAAAACTTGTTTGTAATCAAATATTTAATTAAATCAAATACGTCACATTTTGAGGTTATGTTGACTGATTTATTTTATTCAATTTTATTATTTTGCGTTCTAATTTAAAATAAACCATAAATTAAACTCTTTTTGATGTTAACGTTGTGTTTTTATTTAGAAATCAATGATAATAATAAACAATTTAATGACAGACATGCGCTGTATAGCTATCTCTGTCCTTTAGAGCCTACTGCGATGAAAATAATTTTTGAGCAGTGGATATTGTATTATCTACGTGTAATATTTTGTACTATTTTTACGTCGTAAAGCAAGCTAAAATATTCATTTTAAAACATAATCCGTCAATATAAAAAGTAATCCTAACAAATCCTATATTATAATCTCCAATTTCAATTTTGTTGATATACCAGCATTGCAAATAAATTTTTCATGCGTTATAAAAACATAGAAATGTTTTTAATTGAAAAAAAACCAAAATCGTTTTAATTATAACGTTCAGTTTTACAAAATTATTACTGCTACAACATTTTAATATTTTGAAGCATATGCTCAGCAATAAAAACCCATCCGAAACTTCAACTTCAAAAAAAATCATTAAAACAGTTAAAATGAATGCAACGAATTAATTTGAAAATGTGATGAAAAATTTTTTGTTCCCAAATTCGGCTGATATCAAATGAAAATTTACAGTTATGGTAAAAAATAAAAGTTGGCCGTTATGTATTTCACGCTAGATTCATTTGTAAATAGATTTTGTGGTATTATATTACAATTGTCAGTAAAGGGTTGTAATGAGAGAAGGATTATGTTTGAACGGTTGAAATGTAGCGTAAATTTTTTCATGGGTTATTTATGAAAATTATATATCGTTTAACCCATTTAGTCCTGGACTTTTTTTATTTTGTTTAAACCTGAATGTATACATTGAGTAGTGATTAAAAAGGCTTCAAAAGTCAGGGAAAAATAAACAAAAAAATATCCGACCTCCAGATTGGCCACAATTTGATGTTTTTTTTTTAAACAAAGTAGGACTATAAGTTTTTAAATAACTAAATATAAGTTTTATATTTTTATAAAAATTTATTTAATTTATTTATTTATAAAACAAGTACAATTTATATTCATTAAGTATGATAATTATAAAAGCATTCTTTAGGATGAAGGACAACATTACACTTATGCCAAATAAAATTTGCCTTTTTATGACAGTGTACGCATCTTCGTTGCTGTTCTTGATAGGTTACTAAATGATCCAACCTACCATAACGTCAGTGTTCCCGGTGATTGCTTATCGCTTTTGAAGTCACCTTTTGGTTGTTCGCTTGTGCGTTTCTAACAGCTCAACTGCAATAGCCCTTCGGAATGCTAACTGGTCAAGTTTTCCGCCAACCTGTTTTTGCTAGTGGTATGTATTCTGAACTGCCATATCGACACAATGGAATATCAAAAGAAAATGCCACTTTTTTTTTTCGTATAGTTGTTCGATACTGAGTAATATTCTGGTAGCTTCTGTCAACTCCAACCATGTTTTTGTTGTACATCTGTTTGGGCTTAGGTTGATTTATGTAAATATGCTTCTTCTCGGATTGTGAAAATAGTTTTACTTTATTTAGAAAGAAAACTGAAGACACGTTCGATGTAAAAGTAAGGACACTATTATCATTCTAATTACATATTATACTATCATCATCTATTATGGAATAATCAAAAAGCACCTCTCTCCAGTTTTTTCATCTCTTTTATTGTTTTTAGGGGACATTCTGGAATTCTATTTACTCTTATAGTACCTGTACCTTTTATATTTCTGAAGTTAAATTTTTTCAGGAGATACAAACATGTGAAGTAGTTATCAAAAAACAAATGAAATGGCGCAAATGGCATCTTCTGCAAAACATCGACGTATTTGAAAACAATACTTGACCTTAAACCCAATTGACTATATTTTGGTGGTAGATTAAAGATGCTCCCTAGTATAGACCAAAATAAATGATATATCCAAGTCTTGTTGGTTCAACCCAAAACTTCTAGCTCCAGCGAATGGGCTTTCCACAGTGAATTCTTTGCAATTTAAAAATGATATTAAACTTTTAACTGAAAATAATTTGTTTCAAATGCAGTACCACTCCTAGCGATATCTGTTAAAAATGTGAAAAACCTTATTTAACAAATATTTTACATCGATATTTCTTGTATACACAGTTCTTGAATTTAAGCAGTTGTTCAGAAATATTCACTGTACTAAAAAACCCTCACCATATCGAAGTGTATTCGAAAATATCTTTATTCAAATGTAAAATTCTCCACTCCAAAAATTTACCACTCTTGTGATAACACACATATCAGCTGAACGAGACAAACAACACATAAACCAAAATTTTTACAAAATAACTCTGCTAGTAGGTTTTATGGGCTGTAAACGTTCCAGTTTTCGCTACGCCACACCGCAGAATACTGCGGTGCAGCAAACAGATCTATTGTTGTGACGGTGGACGTTCAGCTCTGTATTATTACTAGACGCATGCACAATTATACGAGAAAAAAATGGGACTAAAGATTACAGATTATGTTTATTTTTTATTAATGGATTCTCTTATCCAATATAGAAAAATAAAGTAAATTATTAGCCAAGTGTTATACACAACCTATGTAAGCAACCACATCTACAAAGTGACCAGCTGCGTATAACTACCGATTATGAATTCCTGGTTATTAGAAATGAAAATCCATATTCTTTTATACCTTTTTATACAAACTGTTCTCTTAGAACCTAGAAAACCTAGACATTATTGTCAAGCTCTTTAACGACATCTACGATACGGGCCAGATTCCAAAAGATTGGCTTCGCTCTACATTTATCGCCCTACCAAAAACACCACGTGCGAACTTCTGCAAGGACCACCGACTAATAACCCTAATAAGGCACTTTTTAAAACTTTTCCTGAGAATACTGCACACTAGATTGTTCAAGAAATGTGAAGAGGTCAGTGGATGGAGTCAGTTTGGTTTCAAAAATGGACTTGGCACGAGAGAAGCGATCTTTAGTATGCAAACATTGATACAGAATTGTTTAGATCAAAGAAAGGATGTTTTTATCTGTTTCATCGACTACGAGAAAGCATTCGATAATGTAAAACACGGATTGATGATAAAATACATACAAGAGTTGGGATTGGATGCAAAGGATATAAGAATCATCGCCAATCTGTATTGGAATCAGACAGCAACAGCACGTTTTCAAAATTTCAACGAAACAGAAGATTTCTATATTAAAAAAGGAGTAAGGCAGGATTGTATACTGTCCCCAATGCTGTTCAATTTATACGTAGAAAAAGCCTTCGCAGAAGCAGTGGAAGACTCTAATAAGGGTATTAAAGTTAACGGCATATTTATTAATAACATCAGGTATGCCGATGATACAGCCATAGTGGCAGATAACATCGAAGATCTTCAATGCCTTTTAAATGATCTAACTCTTGCAAATGAAGCTCGGGGTTTGAAAATAAATATCAGGAAGACAAAATCAATGATTATAAGTAGAAATGATTACCCCAACGCAAAGATATATGCCTCTCAAGAACAAATCGAACAAGTCAGGCAATTCAAATACTTGGAATATTTGCTAAATGAGGGTTGGGACCCCCAGAATGAAATAAAGAGCAGAGTTGAACAAGCCAGAAATGCTTTTTTGAGGCTTCGTAAGTTTCTGACTGATCGCAAATTGGATTTCAACCTCCGATACAAGATGCTTAAGTGTTACGTGTGGCCTGTTCTCCTGTACGGAATGGAAGCATGGACGTTAAAGGCCAGTTCCATTAACAAACTTGAAATGTTTGAAATGTGGTGCCTGCGTCGAATGTTCAGAATATCATGGACGGACATGGTCAGAAATGAGGAAGTACTCAGAAGAGAGGGCTTACAGGATAGGGAACTTTTTAATTATGTAAAAAGTAAGAAGACTGCATACTTGGGGCACATATTACGAATAGAACGATACAATTTTCAGCAACTGATACTCGAAGGGAAGATAGAGGGTAGGAGAGGTCTCGGACGTAAAAAAATGTCATGGCTGCGCAATATTCGACAATGGACAGGAATCCACAGCTATGAAATGCTTCGCAATGCTGCTTAAAACAGAATTATTTAATCCAGAATATTTAACATCTCACCTGACAAGACGATGTACGGTGGACGCCTACGCAGAAATGCACGGCCCCTTAAGAAGAAGTTCTCTTAGATAACCGCTGATACTCATCATTGGAATTTTCTAGTACTTCAATAAAAAAACAATCAAGGTGGTAAGGTAATGCTGATGACTAAAAAAAAATTCCGAAAACCGAGAAACTTGCTGTGGATTAAGCTGTGTTTAATTTGTCTTGTAAGGCACAAACCAGAACCTTGTAACATACATGGTGTTACCTGAAGTCATATTTAATTTAATCCTGAACATCACAGTTTTTTAACAACATGATGTATAATCTTTTACAACTATATGTAATTTAAAGGGTTTTTACCCATGTATTTTGGTGGCTCAGGCATTTGAACCTAGCAATTTTAAAATTTAAACCTGATGATGGACTGTTTAGTCCGAAAACGTTTGTTTTTTTGATGTAGCCCTTTTAAGGGTTTTTTAAATAAATATACCCACTTACGAAGACTAACCTCTTTATTGTGATACGTGGTATATAGCCAGCTACAGGAATTGTTTCCCTTGTGGATTTTAATTATTATCTTCTATATGCTACTTAGCCCTTATTTTTTCTATTCTTTATTTTCTTGCTATGTTGACATTACAATATGTCATACGTCAAAAAAAATAGTTACAAAGAAAAAAAACGTAAATTTTGCACATTGTTATAAAAATCAACCTCTCTTTATTTTATTCTAAAGTTTTGATTTTGATTTGATAAGAATTTAATTTTCGGCATTAATGGGATAATTGTATTCCATATAATTTATATTCTATATTTTATATTTTAAACCACTGTTTCTCAAATATTATAGCAACAAAAATTTTGGTTTAATGATAAAACCTTAAACAAAAATGTCAGTTCAGTAATATTTTCCAGAAAATAAAAACTTCCATTTGTATCCGACATCATAAACCAAAAATTACCATTTGATATAATATTCAGAAAAGTTACGAAATGAAGTGATTACCGTGAAATCCGCGGAGTCACGCCGAACATAAACTTTATAGGTTCTTCTACGACATCCAGTACTTAATGGAAGGTATATATTATAAAAGAGGCAGGTAATAACAAGACTCGACGTATAATACTACACCTAAATCTTCGGCAATTTCGCTAATTTGTTATCCGACCGATGACACGGAGAAAGCTCCCTCTTAAGGCGAGCACCCAAACTATATTTTCTCAGTCCATAAATTATAGATAATGAACGCGTCGCTACCGTACACACGGCATCGATTATAAAACATTAATTACTCCTCTTCTCGTTCCAGCTAATTCTAGTCAAGCAGAAACTCTACATAAAGATTGCATTAAATTTGATACACAGAGCATCTACAGCCGGATATCCTGACTAAACTTTGTGAACAAATATTGCGCCATCTATCCCTTTGCAGGATCCTTAACTGTTGTGTTAGTCTCTATTGCAAAACCGCTGGAATGAGAGAAATGCTGGCAGCGTAACGGGCTCTAATAGTACATCGAAATAAAGATTACAGGGGAAGGGCCAAAAGATTGTTTGTTGGCATTGGAAAGTGCCTTTAAAGTGGAGTATGCTGCGAATTTTAATCGAAATGATTTTTTCGTGACGTTTAGTTTATTTACGAGGCCGTTCAATATGTATTAAGTTACAAATATACAGAGTAATTATAAATATACATTTTAAATATCCGTAGCTGGTGTGAATATGTTGACATGTCTAAAAATACAGTTTTTTAGGGCATTGATTTTGAAGGTTTGTTCAATATTTTTACATGCGAAAAATGATGTCATTTTTTCGCTGTATTTTTAACTATCCTTCTACCACAATTTTACAATCATTACCTTAACCCAACCCTTGATAACCCTTCCTTTTTTTTAAGTACAACCTCCTCTCCTTTAGAAATATAGACAGTTTTAAAATAGCAAAGAAGAAAGACTCTTTCTTGTCTGTTGACTGTCGTTGAGGACAATCGCTCTCTTCTATCTGCTAAGTCTCGTTAGGCAGACGTAGTCTCTCTTTCTCTTACCCTTTTAATTATCAAGAAGAACAGTCGCTCTCTTGGCTATTATCTATCGCTGAAAAGACACTCTCTCTACTGTTGACTGCCGCTAACTAATCTCTCTCTCACTTTTAGTTATTCGAAAGTGTTGTTACGCAGTGTTAGTACCGCAAAAAACGTGTTCAAAAAACGGAAAGATTCCGCGTATGAAGAATAACCGTAAACGAAAGCCGGTCACTACCGCGATTGTGTGGAGCAGATATATTGGTAATTTTTTCCAAATTTGGAAAAATAGTGACATTTCCTTTTATTTTATAGAACTCAGACTTGTCACATTACTCACTTACTACTTGTCAACTAACTATCACAAGAAACTTACTTTAATTCAAATAAATTTGATGAAATAGAGTTGAAAGATGGAACTTTACATGCAAATAATACATGCCCTTCGGTTTGGAATATTTGTTTCAGAAACTAACAGAGAAGAAACATAAAATAAATTGTAAGTAAAATAAAAAAGCAGTCTTATTTGTCACATACAAATAAAATTAAAGAAAGTAATTGTTTTTCTTATTTTTCAATACTCTCTTCATCTGCATTGCTACTATCGACATCATCTGGATCTCTTTCGTCAATATCAGAATTTACAATAACTGTATTGAATGCTAACCTCCAGCGGTAGCTCCATAAGAAAATATATTTTTATTACTAACAGTCCAAATTTGTCGTTCTTCTTCTTCTTTATATATAGACATAACTGTCCATTTTTCAATGTGCCTCCAGTAAGTTGTCATTCCATCGTTTTCGTGGTCTTCCTACTGATCGTCTTTCTATTGAAGAACCGTCCCTTGTCTTTTCTACTCTATTTGTTGACATTAGGCTTATATGATCGCTTAGTTTCTACTCTTCTATTTCGTACCCAGTTTTTGATGCTTTCCACCTTGTGGAGTTGTATATCTGTACTTCTAGCTATGTCATTCTTCTAAGTGTTTTCATTTCTGCTGTTACAACAAACATGCTTTCTTTTTTTCTTCACATTTTATCTTCACTTTTTTTCTAAACCATTGTGTTTTCTTTTTTGATATGTTCGTTACTTTCCCCTCTCCAAGTGATGTTCTTGTTGCGTTAATTATACTATTTTTGAGTTTCTAATATTTTATTCGCAGCGATCTTCTGTCATATTCTTTTCCTGTATAAGTATTCTGTCGATTCCGTATTTAGTCCTTCGACTTTGTTTTTTGTTTGTGTTGGCGCCGCTCTCTTGGGTGGGAAGTTTGATGCCAGATATTACTTGGTTGCCCCTATTCGAGCGTTCAAATTCCCCAATATTATCATCTTTCCTCTGAATTGATCTACTACTTGTTGTAATTGGTCGTAAAACGCTTCCCTTGTTGTTTAAGGCTTGTTATTTTCTGGTTCGTATACTCCGATGATGTTCAGGTCTTCCTTCTCCATTCTTATCTTTGCTGTTACTATTTTTTCTGATATGTATTGACACTCTTTGATATGATTTTGGTACGTTTGGTGAATTAGTAAGGCTACACTTTCTTTGGCCTTGTTTTCTTTTGCTGCTCCACTGTATATTATTATGTATTCATCTAATTTTGATTGACCTATTTTTTTTTGTTTCCTGTAGACCAGAAATGTCTATTTCTTTCTTTTTCAGCACTTGGGTTATTTCTTGGTCCCTTGAGCTAAGTCATCTGATATTCTAAAAAGTAATTCTCATCTGAGTTTTGGATGTTTTTCGCGTGTCCTTATTTCTTGCCATAGTCATCTTCATAGTATCAATCCGGTTCTGAGGCTGTACATTGTTTCTTTGAGCAGTACTTGTTTTTACGATTGGTAGGTTGCTAACCTTGCCAATCACCCTCCACATTTTAACTTGGCTTAGGACCGGTAGTCGTAATCGCAAAGCTACTCAATCCACCTCGCAATCACCCCAGGCAGTGTTTTTTTATCGTTTGTCGTTCATGCATACATTTAATTATTTCCTAGTATGTTTTTCTTCACAAATGTCATCTTCACTCTTTTTCTAGTAGACAGTGGCAAGATAGCTTTAATTTGAGAGAAAACATGTTCGTGTGGTGTCGTCCAAGCTCTAGAGAATATCTAGTGTCTACTGCATACATACACATACATTGTCCTGATTCCTTCACAAAATTTAATACGCAAAGTTAAATATTTATGGATTAACATTTTGTACACCCCGGTACAGCGAATCTTCCACAAAATGATTAGGATTATAGTTTGCCATTGGACTTCACTTCGGACGTTTAGCGTTTTGGTTGTCGGGAACTGGATATTGTTTGAAATGACTTTGTTAGATGATTAGTGGGTCGGGTGTTTGTTTGCTACGCCAGAGGAATGAACTGGCGACCACTTAAAAACGTTTTACCCTGCAATGGGGCCGTAATTTAATACTTAGTCTATCTGCAGTGGATTTATTAGGGAGTCAATTTCTTCTCGACGTTCTCTAATTGTAAAACAAACGAATTTAACAATGTACAAGTTCTTCAATTGGTTTAAGTAACTATACAGTGTTTATGCCTGCGCATTGTTCAATCGCAAATTTATTTCTTAATTTGCAATCTCATATTATTCATAACTTCTTAACCTTTTATAGTTTCACCCGTAAACTTATCGAGTAAAACTTGAATTAGAGTCCGTTCACCTGCATATCTGCAAGTTAATAAATTGCTAATAATATATTTTTTATTTGAACTTCCTAAGTGTTGCAATAATGGCCTATATTAAATTGTACTGTAAGCTCATAACACAACATGGTATAGATCATAACACTATAGCACTTACTAAAAAACTATATTGGGATTAAATGGCGTCGATCAAAATTGACAATCGTCTGACAGGAGAATTACCCATCAAAAGAGGAGTTCGTCAGGGCTGTGTCCTTTGTCCACTGTGTAATATATATTCTGAAAAGATCTTTCAAAATGCCCTTGAAAATATTGAAGAAGGAATAAAAATCAACAGAGAATAAAATACGCAGACCATATCGTCATTATTGCGGACAGTGCTGAGGGTTTACAACGACTTTTAAATGTCATAACCAGAGAGGGAGATAGCTTGGGACTAAATATAAACGCAAGTAAAACAAAAGTGATGGCTGTTACACGTGCACCAAATGTTGACATTATTATTCGTATCTATAATAAACATATAGAACCAGTACAAAGATTCCAGTATCGAAAAATGGCAGAACAATTAAGAGTAACTCAACGGGCCATGGAGAGGGCCATGTTAAATCTAAGCCTCAGAGACAAAATTCCTAACATCGAAATACGTCGAAAAACTTAAGTAACCGACATTATGGGAAAAATAGCGACCATGAAATGAAATGAAACAGATGGTCTCATAAAGTGACATTCTGGAGACCTCGAGAAACAAAAAGAAGCGTGGGAAGACCTTAAAAGAGATAGATAGACGATATAACTGCTGTAGCTGGACAGCAGTTTATGAGAATTGCAAAAGATAGGGATGCCTGGAAGCAATTGAAGTAGGCCTATGTCCAACAATGCATAAATGAAGGCTGAAGAAGAAGAAGGACATATTTACAGAGGAGAAAAATACAACCTTCTACGACTTATAATAGGAGAAAAAGTGGAAGAAAGAACAGGTCCAGAAAGAAGAAAATGTTTCTGATTAAAGAATGTAAAGGACAGGACAGGCATGGATACACATTCCATACTAAGAACAGATCAAGATAGAAAGCAATTTGCTGTAGTTATAGCCAACCTATAGTAAAGGAGAAGTAAGCTCATAGTTCAAAGTTTGTTATTATGATACAAGCAAGAACCTCTGTGCCGAGGTATACATTATTTGCGAAATTAAAAATTGGGGATTTGAGCTCATTTGAGCGCAGTCTATTATAGAAAGTTACCTAATCAACAACTAGAGTGTAATTATTAATAGCTATCAATAGAACTATAATTTTTACTCCACGACTTCATTTTATTGTATTACCATCGTCGATCCAAAAGAATCGGACAACGGGGCATTAGAAAACAATTTGATCCTGATCTTTATATCGAATCTGACCAGCATATTAAAAAAGTTGAAGAATCTTTAGTAGCAGAAAGTTTTTGCTTATTTAATTAATTGTTTATTAAGTCATAATTTCCTGCAGTTTTTCTATTTTCAATATTTTAATTGGATAATATAAGAAAAAATCTAAGCACCACAAACAAACTTTCACGAATTTTCACAGGGACTGTAAAATAATGTTAAATTCTACTGATACAAACTAAACTTAACAGTTCAAGTCAAATAGTCCGTCACAATATAAAATTCAAATTATGTATAACGTTATAGTTTTCTGATCCCTCAGACTTTAGGAAATAAATGGATATTTTACCAAAGCAGGAGAAGTTAACTGTAACATTCCATCTAAAACATTTAGAAATTCAGCAAGTAGTAAAAAACACAATTCGAGCTAGCAATAACCATAGAAAAGCGCGAGAAGACGCATTTATTTCTTTTTTGCTGAGCAGAATGCTGAAAGTTAAAGTTTTGTCTGGGTCCCCTAAAAGAAGGATCGTTCGTCGTTGTAGCGTAGAGTTGAAAAAGTGGAGCTCAAAAGCGACATTGGTGTTTTTACATTTTGCTTATAAATCTGCATTTATACTGCGTCACACTTGCTTGACATTGAAATAGGCCAGTCTTTGGTTATATCAGAGCCAACACGAAACATTGGTCCTTTCTTTTATTCCTGTTTTTGCTTTACGATATATAAATATACATCTAACAGTGCTACAGGTCTTGTAGGCCCCTGTCTTCTAAAAACTTGGTTATTTCCCTTTATTTTTATGGATCCTTGATTTCTCTCTTCAATTTCTCACGCATATATTTCACAAGTTTTGCTTTACTGCTTCCAACCATTTCTTCTTGGATGTCTTCTTCTTTTTTCTTCATTTCTCCCTCCTTTGTGCTCGTATTTTTGCTGTAATTGCTGGTTTTCCATACATCCTTATTATGTCTTTATTCGTTCGTGATCTCCAAATATTCTCTGTCGGCTTTATTTCTCCAAAGATTTTCTTAGCACCTTTCCCAGATCTCTACTTTTTTTTCTTCATGCTGGTTCATAATCTCCGTTTTACTGGCATACATAACTGTGGGTCGTCTGATTACTGTCTCATAGGCTCATAGTTTAGCTGCTCTTGACATATTTTTTACTTTTAGTAATAAATTTATTGACCCTATTGCTCTTCTTCCTTTCATTAATCTTTTGTCTAAGTATCTGTTTTAATTCTTTTCCTGTGTTCGTTATCGTAACTTCTTAGTATTCAAAGTCTGAAACATTAGAGAGTAAAATAAGTCTAAGTATATCTTCTTCTTCTTAAGATGCCGTGCATTTCTGTGTAGGCGTCCACCGTACATCGTCTTGTCAGGTGAGATGTTAAATATTCAGGAATAAATAATTCTGTTCTTAGCAGCATTGCGAAGCATTTTGTAGCTGTGGATTCCTGTCCATTCTCGAATATTGCGCAGCCATTACATTTTTTTACGTCCCAGACCTCTCCTACCCTCTATCTTCCCTTCGACTATCAGTTGCTAAAAAGCGTATCTTTCTCCTCGTAATATGTGCCTCAAGTATGCAATCTTCTTACTTTTTACATAACTAAAAAGTTCCCTATCCTGTAAGCCCGCTCTTTTGAGTACTTCCTCATTTATGACCCTGTCCGTCCATGATATTCTAAGCATTCGACGCAAGCACCACATTTACAACACTTCAAGTTTGTTAATAAAACTGGCCTGTAACGTCCATGCTTCCACTCCGTATAGGAGAACAGGCCACACGTAACACTTAAGCATCCTGTATCGTAGGTTAAAGTCCAATTTGCGATCAGTCAGAAACTGACGAAGCCTCAAAAAAGCATTTCTGGCTTGTTCAACTCTGCTCTTCTTTTCATTCTCGGGGTCCCAACCCTCGTTCAGCAAACAACTTAAGTATTTGAATTGCCTGACCTTTTCGATTTCTTCTCCAGAGACATATATCTTTGCGTTGAGGTAATCATTTCTACTTATAATCATTGTTTTTCTCTTCTTGATATTTATTTTCAAACCCCGAGCTTTACTTGCAAGAGATAGATTATTTAAAAGGCATTAAAGATCTTCGATGTTATCTGCCACTATGGCTGTATCATCGGCATACCTGATGTTAGTAATAAATTAATATGCTAATAATATATTAATTAATATACAGTTAACTTTAATACCCTTAATTGTAATCTGCCACTGCTTCTGCGAATGATTTTTTTTCGTATAAATTAAACAGAATTGGAGACAGTATACAACCTTGCCTTACTTTCTTGCCTTTTGTTTAAATTTTAAAGACGTACTGTTGCTGTCTGGTTCCAATACAGATTGGTGAAAATTCTTATGTCCTTGGCATCTAATCCCAACTCTTGTAGGTATTTTATCATCAATTCGTGTTTTACATTATCGAATGCTTTCTCGTAATCGATGAAACAGACAAAAATATCTTTTCTTTGATCTAAATAATTCTGTATTAATGTTTGCATACTAAAGATCGCTTCTTTTGTGCTAAGTCCATTTTTGAAACCAAACTGACTCCATCCACTGACCTCTTCACATTTCTTAAATAATCTAGTGTAAAGTATTTTCAGGAAAAGTTTTAAAAAGTGACTCATTAGGCTTATTAGTCGGTGGTCCTTGCAGAAGTTCGCACGTGGTGTTTTTGGTAGGGCGATAAATGTAGATCGAAGCCAATCTTTTGGAATCTGGCTAGTATCGTAGATGTCGTTAAAGAACTTGACAGTAATGTCTAGGTTTTCTTAATTAAGTAACTTGATTGTTTCTACGTACACATTGTCTGGTCTGAGGTTTTGTTACTTTTTAATAGTTTGATAGCGTGTACAATTTCAGCTTTCAAAATACTTGGGCCATACAAATGGTCTCCCTGTTGTGGTGGTTTTTGTGTTCTGTCCTCATTGAACAAATTGGCTGGGTACATTTTCCAAGTATTAAGTATATCGCAAGGGTCCGTTATTAGTTCATTTTGGTCATTATGTATACCAGTGACTTGTTTTTTCTTGAAGACACCAGCAATTTCCTTAATTTTCCTGTGAAGATTGAAGATTTACGAATTTGATTGTGTATATTTCGGTACTCTACTTGGTCCTGCATAATCTTACACTGCGTTGTTCCATCATCTCTAATATTTCTTCTGTCATCCACTCATTCTTGGTAGTTGATTTACTCTCGAGTAGAAAAGTGTTGTTCACCTCATCAAATGATTCCTTTATGGTGGTCCATGACTTTTCAACATCATTCTCAGTTGCCATATTAGAGAACCTATTGTTTATTTCCTCTGTGTACGCTTCACTTGTTTTACTGTTTATGAGTTTCCCAATGTTTACTGATACCTTCTGGTGTTTTCTTTTGATAGTTTGATATTTGCTACTAAGCGATTGTGGTCAGATCCTATGTCTGCTCCAGGTAATGCAGATACCCTAGTAATAGCATTCCTGTATTTTCTAATAATTGTCAAATAATCTATTCAGTTTCTTATAATGCCCTGATGTCTGTCTATAAAATTATTTTATGAAATAAATATAAATATTTTTAAATGAAACATAGGTTTCAATCTAATATTTCCCGTATAAGTGTAACAAACTCTCGTTCAAAAATTCCAACAATCTCCTCGCTGTCTTTTGTCTTTGAAAAAGTTAATTGTTTTCGCAAGCCACTTGTAGCGCTGTCATCTTCCGATAGTGGCGAGGAATATAGCAGCCTGTTATCACAGAGTGGATGATATGAGTAAAAGCGTGGCACCCCTTTTCTGGAGATACTTTTCCCCGCAGCTTTTTGTGTGAATGGCGTTCTGTTGAAACCGCTCAAGCTGTTATGTCGTCGACAATGAGAGTGTATTCGTTGTTGTCAGTTATGTCTTCAGTTTTTATTCTCTCTCTCCCTCACTCTTCTTTAGTCACTCTCGTTCAGTCTCAGTAATTAATATTTGTATCGTCGTTCCTGTTCAGTCGATGCGAGATTCGTGCTGGGGCGTAAAATGTCTTTTGTTTTAATAATGACTTCATTTCTTTTTATAAATGGAATTAGACATTTTTTATAGAATCATATTTTACTGATATTTTTGTAGATACAGTCTTTTCTTTTTACGTTAACGGTATAAACAGAGTTATTCAGACAAGTAGAATAATGGTAAATATGATTAGGTTTATTAAATATGTTCTTGAGCTCAGAAACTTGACAACATAATCTTGATGATAACGATTAACAATGACTCTTTTAGTTATAAGTTAACAAGTCTAAAATTAAATAAACACTAAACATATTGAAAATTTTTATATTTTCGAATTTTCTACTGGAAAAGGCAGAGATGAGAGTACTGAGAAAAGTTACAGGAAATACGTTCAAAGATCGAAAGAAAAGTGAAGACATTCGAAGAAAATCTACAACTCTATATCAGTTATGGCCGCGTTTACGAGATGCCTCCATTGTTGTCGGACCTGAGCAGCTATTTTCCATTGCTGTTTTTCCATTTTGCGTAGCTCACTGGCGACTACGTCCTTCCATCTCTTTCTTGGACGACCCACTGACCTTCTGGCATTGGGCTTTTCCCAAAATATGGCGTTCAGAAGTCTTTCGTTACTTGATCTTGTAGCGTTTTAAATTTTCATATTTAATATCTATATAATACTATAGGTTCTGTTTTAAATTTTGAAGTTTGTCCCTGGTTGTTTATCTCGTCACAAAAGGAAGCAGAGCACCAGGACAAGAAGGAATACACAACATCGCCCTCAAGGAACTCCCAAAGAAGGTTATAGTAAAACTGCACTATATCTTCAAATACTGCCTGGAGAAAGGACATTTTCCAAACAACTGGAAACACTCCAAGGTTATACCTTTACTGAAGCCAAGGAAAGATGGAAGAAGATCAGAAAGCTATAGGCCTATTTCTTTTCTGGAAAAAATGGGAAAAATATTGGAGAAAATCATCTACAAGAGACTGGTGAAATCAGCGACACCAAAATAAAATTCAACAGGAAACAGAAGACATGACTAGCAATACTGGACATAGAAAAAGCATACGGCACGGTTTGGAAGAAGGCACTAATCTTCAAGATAAAAAAAGCTTGACTTCCACACTACCTCATCAACATCTGCTACATGTATCTATCCAATCGAACATTCCAAGTCTCAGCGGACCAAAAGATGTCGATGATCCAAGAAATCCAGGAAGGAATGCCTCAGGGCAGCATTTTATCACCAATTTTGTACAATATTTTTGTTTCTGACCTTCCAACAGATCCAAGGACTTCAACAGCCCTGTATGCAAACGACACAGCAGTGTATGCATCCGGAAAAGATGAAAGAAGAATCATAGACGACATGGAGAACCACTTAGAAAAAATCACGGAGTACACGGAAAAATGGAAAATCAAGATAAACGCCGAAAAGACGCAATTCATCGTTTTCACTCAGGACAGACGAGCTCCACGGAACGAGATCACAGTAGGAGGCAACAGAATTTAGGAAACGGAGTGGGTCAAATACTTAGGAGTCCACCTCGAGAGAAGACTCAACTTCCAAGTGCATACACAAAAAACAAAGGTAAAAGCTAATTCTGCTAAAAAACTAATACTTTCTTTAATTTTTAGGACCAGTCTATTTTCAAAGGCGAAGAAAATCCAGCTGTACCAAGAATATGTTAGGTCGGTGATTCTGTATGCTGTACCAGTGTGGAGCTCCATTGCGGAATCACACTGGAAAAAGTTCATGCAAAAAGGAATCAAATGAGACATCATGCTACCGAATCATCGACGGAGCATCATGGGAGGACAGAACGACAAATGCTACCATCAAGGATAGACTTCAATATACGCCACTAAGGGAGTTGGCCGAGAAAAGAACCAGGTACTTCTTCAACCAGACCACACGAAGACTCCGCAAGACCAGGGACTATCTATCTACCTATCTAATTAGCCTTCTTTGGTCCATATTTGTACATAGGCCTCCCCAATCCATTTCCATTCTTCTCTGTCTGTCGCTACAATCATCCATCTAGAGCCCACGTGCTTCTTGATATCATCTGCCCATCTCATTTGGGGCCTTCCTCTGCTTCGTTTATATTCCCACGGTCTCCAACTTATAAGAATTTTGTTCCATCGGTCTTCTTTTTGTCTTATATTGTGTCCGGCAAGAGTAACTACTCAAGAGTAACTCTAGTCTCTTGATTGCTTTTTGATGCAAGCTTTGTTGGTACGCCTGGTCAAACCACTAGTTTTTCTTCTTTTTATTTCTTTCTTTTCTTATAGTTTCTGCTGCGGCATTTTCTATAGCGTTCGTCATATTTTGTTTTGGATCAGTGCCTGATATTAGCGTTCATTATCAGGTAAATCGAGCCTTGAAATGTCTCGTCTGTTTCCTTGTTGGCAAATTGCTTTGACTGTCTAATTCTTAGCCTTGTTCTCACTTTTGTTCCGACCAGGAAGTGGTCAGAGTCACTTTCTGCTTTTCTCAGAGTGTGTGCTCTGATGATATTGCTAGAGTGTCTTCCATCGATAAGTACATGGTCTATCTGGTTTCGTGTGATTCCATCATTTGACACCCAGGTTACTTAATGTATATCTTTTTTTTTTGGAAATGTGTAGTGTTTACTACCATATAAGGAAACGTAACGTACAGTGTCGGACGACCGCACATGTTTTGCGCGGGAGTGGCAACTTTTCATAGAGGTATTAGTCCCCCAATTAACAAGCAGGATTGCTTATAAATAAAAAGAGGAGGAAGAAGATATTGTTTAGTGTCTATTGTAGATAAGAAAAATTTTATATGAAACAGTTACCTGATTAGTTGGCAGATTTTAATTATTCTGCTTCTATTTACAAATAGAAAAGTATAGAGCAGATTTTACTGAATTAAAAAATAGGGCAGATGTAAACACCCGTCGACTCTACTGCACCACGCGGAATCAAAAAAATGCCAACTCCGTGCATTATTTATTCAAAGTAAAAAGACAACGCAGAAAAATGATTCAATAGAAACTTTTATCTTTCAGCATCCTGATGTAATTAGTTAGGAAAGTTGTCAGCGAGGAGACAAAATAATGTAGTTATATTTCATTTGAAGATTTAAAATTTCATAGCAAACAATAAACCGAGTTGGCTGTCTCGTTTTTTACTTGATACAATGTTAGTATTACAATTTATTTTATTTTGAGTCCTCGTTGTTTAGTAAAAATATTAAAAGTTACTCTCAGGATTTCAAATACAGCACAGTAACGTCTGGTATAAAAATAAGTGCAGTTTTTAAAAAGTTTTAATAGAATTTAAAACATTTTTCGAGTCTGCGACGGAGTATTTTTTATTTAAATTAAATAAGAGTTAATTTAATTGTATAAAGTTGGATTTTGTCGAATTCTCTCAACCCGTCTCTTGCTATCACTTTCTCTGACTTCTGTCTTAATTTTCTCCCTTCTCTCTGCTAATTTTTTTCACATGCGAAAAATCATGTCATTTTTTTGCAGTAATATTAACTATCCTTTTATAACAATTTTACAATTATTGCCTTAGTCCAACCCTTGACCACCCTTCCTATTCCAGTTCAACCTCCCCTTCTTAAGAAAACATGCAGTTTTAAAATAGCAAAGAAGAAAGACTCCCTTGCCTGTTGACTGTCTTTGAGGACAGTCTCTCTCTTCCGTCTTCTGATTCTCGCTAGGCAGACGTACTCTCTCTCTCTCTCTCTCTCTCTCTCTCTCTCTCTCTCTCTCTTACCCTTTTAATTATCAAGAAGAACAGTTGCTCTCTTGGCTATTATCTATCGCTGAAGAGACACTCTCTCTACTGTTGACTTCCGCTAACTAATTATCTCTCTCCCGCTTTTAGTTACGAAAAAAATACCGCAAATACTATTTTAAATCGTGTACAGACGCAAAATGTGCTCTATCTCGTGATCTCAGTGTTAGTACCGCGAAACACGTGTTCTGAAACCGGTGCCCGGACAGATTCGACGTATGATGAAAAACCGCGAGTGAAAGCCGCGGTGTGTAGAGCAGAAATATTGGTAAGACTTTGTATAAACTTAATTTGCTATTGTCTGTATAACCCTTTACTACATATCCTAATTTATTCGGACTAGCCCTATGTAATAGAGTCCACTTACACTGAAATTGTACTTATTTCACATATGTACACCCTTTTTGTACACTCTCTCTAAATATCTGTGTGTCTGTGTGTCTGTGTGTACGTGCATGATTCTAGCTCACTAAATTCAGCGTCTGTAGTTTTACTTTATAAATTGTGCTGTTTTATTAGTACTTTTTGTAGTTTAACTCTGCCTTTGATAATGGTTTGTATATTGTCAAGTCAGGAAGCCAGGTAGTAACGCTGATTGCTGGTGTTTGAAGTAAACTGCTTTTTCAAGTAAGCAAATTCTGTTATTATTTGTACAAGACATTAGCCATAGTTGTTATGGCAATCGAGGAGAAATAAAAAAGCGGTATCAAGTTTTTCTGATCAACATATATTACCCTGTAATATGTAACACGTCCGTGGTCTATCACAAAAACCACCTACTTACCTCTCCAACAAAATAGAGGCTATAGAGAACTGATCGCGACCGTTGAATAACGTTCAATCGATTTCTTGGAAAATTTCTAAAGGTCTGAAATAGAAACGGGACAAAAAATGGGCGAGTGTTCTATGCGGCAAGTGGGCCAATACAATAAAGCAATTTTGTATCCCATTGTTCAGACACAGCGTTTGATTAATAGGATACTTTCTTAACCTCGTCTGAAAGACGGTAATGGATTCGCTATGTCGATAAGTATCCGTTTGAAATGGTGACTAATTTTACTTATATATTTTAGTTATTCGTTTTTTATTGTCGTTTTATAATTAGCATTATTATATTTTCAAATTATTTTTTTATCTATTTTTTACAAATATGCTTTCCTACTTAGAGTTTTTTAAAGTAAGTTAAGCTTGACACCTTCAAATAATATTCGTATACACAGATATTTCTTAACTAAGCGCTTTCTGATAGGTCTTTCTCTTTTATTTCTTCCAGCAACTAAACTTTTCTTCTTTAGGTCCTATCCACTACCTGTGTTGGCGACTATTATAAGTATTTCCACTTTGTTTACCTCCTCATCCCAGTAAGATTTAAAACTCCTGAAGACTGCTTTATCGAGTAGTTGAAGCTCATAGATGGTGTTGGACGGTAGACAAATCAAAGTTATATCTTTTTTTGTTACAGCTTATACAAATCTAATGTCTAAATAAGATGGCTCCATCAAAAATTAAAAGGGCTGGTCCAGGAATTTTGAATCGGCAGAATTAATCTAACCACTCTATAAATGCATCTGCTGTCATGTTTCCTTTCTTGGTCATTACAATTTTTGTTTCTGCTGAAAGATTACAATACCATTCTGTTTGTACACTAAACTGCAGAGATTACTGTGAGCAGGGTTCATGGTCCGCATGCATGAGAATAGTGTCCCCAAAAAATTACTAAATGCAAGAATGCAGGGAAAAAACCTTTTGAAAGACCTAAAAAGAGATGGGAAGACGAAGTCGATGAGGATGCCAGGAACTGCCTAGGAATGCGTTCATTGAAGAGAATAACGGTAAATTGAAATGATTGAAGCTTGTTGAAGAAGGTCAAGGCCCGATTTAAGCTATAGTGCCATTGGATGGATGGGCATAGTTACATTTTTTTTAATACACTATACCGAATATTCCATATGCATATTTTAATATTTTTTTATTGTAGCCTCTGTATGCTCTATTCATGTCAGCCGACATTACAAGGTTAATAATAATTCGTCTACCGCACAAATGCTCAACAAAACAACGAATAATACATCCATTGTTTTGTTTGTAATTACGATACCCTAAGTAATTAGCGAATGTTTGGAGTAGATTGTTACGAAACAAATTCAAAACAGAACTTATTACTTATGCATCTAAATTACATCAACAGTACATTTGGATCATTATCTCCGCAAATAACTTTAAATGGAAGGCAAAACCGACTGGATAATCGCGGGTTACATTGGTATATACACGCTCAATAGTATTCGATATGAAAGGGGTTTATTTTCATAATTAGTGAATACATTTCGAATAATTATAAACAACGGTGGATAATGAAACTATTTTCATGGGATGCGGTTTTTGCGTGTTAACCCTAGAACACTAACCTTAATTTCCACTCCCGTAGACATTAACCATTCGTGATATTGATGATTTTTTTTCAACTCCAAAAAAGTGAAACAACAAATTAAGATGATATTTTAATTAATTTTTTAAAGGAACAAAGGAACATTTTTATATCTAAATTGTACAAAAAATTTCAAAATTTATGCATCTACGTCACAGGTAACGCAACAACCAGTACGGTGTTCTGCACAAAATGCTCGTTTGCAGTGATTGCAATGAAGTGACGTTATTTTTCTTTTTTTGGAGGGACAGATGTAACATGTAGTACGTTTGTTAGAAGGTTGATTGTCCGCCAATCAAAAGCTTCACCGAGCGTTGCAAAGTCGGCATCGCAAAACGCTTTTCAAGCCATAATCTTGTGATTTCTTGATGGAGATTTAACATAAAAGCCTTTCTTGTTATTGGCTCCTGATTATTTCTTGATGAATTATAATTATATATAATCCAAGAGTTTATACATGCTATGTTGATCATACCATAGAATATACACAGCGGCCATCTTCGAGTTTTTCGGGAGCAACTTCGATGGCCACACATTTGGCCAAAAGTGTCCACACCAACCTTTGTTTGGTTATAGTGCAATATTATTTCTGGTTTTTTAGCAGTTGGACAAACAACTGAGCCTTCGTGCATTGATAACAATACTAGAAAGGTTTTGTTCTTTTTGGATTTATAGGACACTAGCGTCTTCTCTCGGTCAAAGCAAAATTTTGAATTTCCCATTTCTCTGTTTTTAAGATTAATCATTTCAGGATGAAAAATATAAGCATCCCTCTACGATTAAGAATGCTGAGAGGCTATGTATTTAACACTCTATTATACGGTGTAGAGGCCTGGACTCTCAAACAGAACAACATGAAAAATATTGAAAGTTTCGAGATGTGGTGCTACCGTCGAATGCTGAAGATTAGTTGGGTTGAAAGAATAACAAACTGTGAAGTAATACGAAGAATAGGAAAAGACCCAGAGATTTTGTTAACGCTAAAGCGAAGAAAACTCGAATATTTTGGTCACCTGATGAGAGGACATAAATACGCATTACTTCAAAATATAATGCAGGGAAAAATAGAAGGAAAACGGAATCCAGGCCGTAGAAGAATGTCATGGTTGCGGAATTTGAGAGAGTGGTATGGCTGCACCACTAATGAACTCTTTAGGTCAGCCGTAAACAAGGTCAGAATAGCCTTGATGATTTCCAATCTCCGATAGGAGCGGCACAAAAAGAAGAAGATTTCAGGAGGTATCTCTCGTTTATTTTGCCGCAAAGTACCAATAATTGTAAGGTTGTAAGGAGGCTTTAAAAGAGTATCAGCAAGGTTCACTGAAGTGAACCAATTGTCCATTGTGACGTTTCGGTAACTTCCGTAAATAGTTTCAGTCAACTTTTTAACATAGTATTCTCCTAGAGATTCCCCATTTGTGTGCGTATGTTTGCCGAGATAAGGGTCTGCGTGTAACATGTACTTGGTACCCGCGTCGCAAGTCATCACAATTTTAATTCCGTACTTGGCCGGCTTATTCGGGATATACATCCTGAAAGGGCACTGGCCCCTAAAAGCTAATAACTGCTCGTCAATAGTTATATAGCTACCTGGTCGATAAGACTCTTTACAATTAAAAATAAATTCATACCATATTTTTCGAATAGGGGCAAACTTATCTAAATTTCTTGTTTCAGTTCTTGTGGCTTTATTATCGAACCTAAGATTATGTAGAAGAAAATCAAATCTTTCGCAGCTCATTGTTGCTCTATAAACGGAGCCAAACATTTTGGAATCAAACATCTCTCTACTGTGAAGATGATTATCTTTTTGTGCTCCAGAAAATATAAGTAGTCCAACAAGAGCATTTAATTCATCCCTTGTTACGAGAGAATTAGTATGTTTAGCAACTTTAAAATTTTTAGATTTTAGGCTGATTTCAGTATTGGTGTGCAACAGAATTTTTTCGTACATAGAATCATTCATCAAACACTGAAATACATCTAATGGTGTATAAGCATCTTTTGCCTGTCCAGATGGCCCTTGAACAATATGCAAAATATTCCTTTTGGTGGTACGTTTCCGAAGATTAGATACAGTACATCAGCGATGACCATTTTTGCCTTTGAGACTTGTAGTCAAATTGGAAGTATGAGGATCAGATTCGTCCACAATGTCTTCGGTTTCTCGCTTTTCCACTTGTTGAAAACACACTTCTTGATTACCTTTTTTGTTTTGATGAGGCTGAGTTATAATGTGTTGAAATGAGTGTTATTCGTATAATATTTCGCTCGTAGTAGTACTGTAAATTGAAGGATGCGGTGGCAAATTCGTTCTTGGAGTGAGCTTCCCTTTTGCGTTTTTCTTAGCTTGATTGTCTATGTATTCGATATATGCTTGCACTTCACGTAGTGCTTTGCTTCTCTCCGCAGTTACAACATCTGATCTTATATAGAACTCCTTTGAAAAGGGACAGTACCTCGTGAGGTGGTTCTCGGCGTATTTAATGCACCTTGGTATCTTGAAACAATTTTAGAATTTCTTGCACTGTAGCCGAATGCCTGGAAATCGACACCTTGCATGATTTCAGTGGACTTCCTTTACTCTGATGTTCTGGAGGCCCGTGGTCTTTCCATTTCTTTAATATCTTGAGATTTAGGTACCTGAACACGGTACGAACCAGTCCTCTTGCTGTCTTATTCCAAATATTGCGGTAATTTCGGTTTTCTTTAGTATTTCTTACTTTTTTTTTATTGAAAGAAGTAAAGTGCTGTTAATCTATATGATCGTAATACTAAAATATTATGCCCATATACGCTAGCAGCTCTATTGATTCCATTGTCTTAACGGTCTCTTGCTGCCTAAATTTTACTTATATTGTTTCGTTTATACCATTTCGATTTATGTTTAAGATGTTGAAACATTCTTTTTGTAGCAAATACAGTTTTAATATTCCTTTTTATCTATTAGATGTATGAAATTCTTTGACTTTTTTCTCAAGTCGATAATCGACTTGTTCCCACTACCAGATTCGACTATTATATTAAAACTAAAGACAACAGAGACATTTTAACAATAGAAACTCTTTTGAAGTATTTATTCGAGCACAGAAAAAATAATTGAACTTATCAAACCAATCTAAAACGGCGCGGAAAGCGTGACAAACGCTCGTAAAACGCCTGTCTCTAAAAACCAAACTAAATGCTCCAGTACCTTTAAATTTGATGGAATTAAAAGTCCATTAAAGACGTCATAAACTAAGACTTCATCAATACCTTAAATGGGAACGCTCCACTTCCGGAAGCATTAACGTAGGGATAGCACGCAATTTGGAAAGAAAATAATGCGGCGATTAGTGTTGATAAGTTTACAAAGTTTCTCGGGGAATTTTAATGTAAATAATGTGAATACTATGGAAAAAGATGGAAGTAGTTAGAAAAAAATAACAAGTATTAAAATTTTTGTGTGTTGGTGTTGGTGTGTGGTATAAGAAATGTTCTTAGCAAGCTGTTCAAATACAGATCTACTGATTATACTGAAGGAAATAAGCTTATTTTGCATCATTGCTTGTATGTGATACTCATTTGCGAATTCCCACAGTTTTTGAAATCGCTTGGTAGACTTCAACAAGCTTTGTTATTTAATATATACAAAACTCACCTAAATAGCTAATTACTGGTTTATTTTAGATTCCCTGCTACAGAGTTTGCAGCTTAAATTTTCAGGAAACAGCATCATTATATGCGGGTGACCCTTTACCATCGAAAGCTAAATAAGAAAAGCTTATTTCTGCTCGTTTTTTGCAGTATATCAGGCTTATACATATCTGTTCAATAGATATTTTGCAATATTAGGCTTGATCAGGTTTTTTTTCATTCGTGGACCATGCTTTTAGCAAATCGAAGCATTTTGTATCATCAGCTCTCTTCTGCAAACTCATTATCTGTTTTATTTCCATATATTCTCTGATGGCCTGGCTCTTATAGAAGTGTATCTTCTTGGAATTCCTTTACTTGTCTAATTTACACCTTAGGACTCATGAAGACGCCTATGTTGTAGCATTTTGATTTATTTCGCTTTCCCCTCGTATGCATTAAAACACCGAAAAATATTTTGAGTCCTTTTGCATCTTCGGGATTGATAATATAAACGTTTCCGGTTTGTATAAAATAATTTTAAATGCATTCTTTTGACCTTGATGCAGCTTAATATTGCGCGTCAAATAAATATCCACTTAAATTGCTGAGAAAGTTAGGCGAAAGGCAAATGATTTTTAAAGATTATGATATTACTCCACGATGAATCGTTAAAGTGATCAGTTTATTGTTTAGTCTGATTTTTCTTTTTTACATTCGTTATTATTGTTTGATATCCATTTTTGGTATGGAAATATAGTGTAAAGTGATTTTCTCTCGGTGGTTTCGCTGCTAAAGTCAGTGGGTTTCATTGTTTAGTCCGGATTTTCTTCTAATTCGTTAATTTGTTGTTCCTTGTTTGTTTTTGTTATAGAAAAATTTGTAGTGTAGCAGTGTGGAGTTTAAGTGAAAGTAAAGTTTGGATTGAGATTTTGAAAGAGATATATTTCGGCGAATGTAGTCTTCAAAAGCCGGCACTTTTTTTGTGGAGAGGTGAATTTAAGATCAAATGAAAAGTTACAGTTTGTTGAGTTATTCACCTATTTGTTGTGTTGTCCCCTATGTAGGAGATTTGAATATATTTGAGAAGTGCTTAGATATCTTTTTTGATTGTTTTTTTGGTGATTATTGGTGCTGCTCTCTCTCTCTCTCTATTTCTTGGTTTAACTATTTATCTGTCAAATTCGTGGTTTAGTAAACTTATCACAATATGTTTTCCATATTTCTATTTTTAATTAATATTTTATTAATATCAACCTATATTTCTTGTACATACTTTTCTTAAACTTTTTTTGAAAGTCTTTCCTGAGATTTTTCCTTCTTCTTCTTCTTCTTCGTGCGACTAGGATTACTCCTGTTTGTCTGCCTCTTATTCTGTTTTAGTCGTTGTTATCAGTACATTATCTTTCTACCTTTTTGGCGGCCTTTTGGCTGAGCGAGTCTCCTTGTTGTCCTTACTATCTGATGGTCTATTTGTTCAGCTTGTAATAAATTTAAGATGTCGTTTCGGTTCACCATGTCAAAAGCAATTTTTAAATCTACAAAGCACATGTAAGCTGGTTTTCCATATTCAATAAACTTCTTTATTATTTGTCTGATAATAAAAATTGCATCTATTGTGCTGCGGTTCTTCCAGAAGCCTTGTTGTTCATCTGCCATGTTACATGCCATGTAACAATTTTAATGTACTATTCATCAGACTAATGCCTCTATAATTTTCAAAATTTTTTGAGTCTCCCTTTTAAGTATCGGTAGCAGGATGAATTTCTTTCCATTCCGTCGATATAATAAATACCCCGGTATTTATTATATCCACGAATAATTTTAGAAGATATTTGCGTAGTTTTGTGCCTCCATATTATAATAGTTCATTGTTTATCTTATCAGGGCCAGGTGCTTTTTTGTTTTTTAATTTTTTTTATTCGTTCCAGTGGCTCTTCTTCCGATGATATCAGTACTCTGTCGTGGGTTTCGTTAATGATTATTTCTCTGTTCTCTTCTATCCTCCTCCATATAATTTCGTGAAATGCTCAGTCCATTGTTCCTTCGTAATGTTATCTATGCGTACAAATTCATCCATTTCGGTGTTTTGTCTCCTTATCATCTTCCACACTTTTTACTGGGATCCATCTAAGATTTTCCCAAGTATTTTAATTGTACTATTAACAGTTTAAAAATAAAATAAATAATTTTGATACCAAAATTCAATTCATATTCATATCCTATCGAAGCCTCAATCATTATAAAGACCTTGTAATGTAATAAAGGGTTGCTTCAGAGCAATTTATTACACATCTAAAGATACGCTACTGTTGAAAAACAAATCCCTTTCAAGTAAACGTCTGTATCTCACTTAAAATGCAATTAAATAGATTTCTAAAAGAGTTTTAGAGCCAGAGCTGAGCCATCAATACAACTTTCATTGCATTTACTAATTGAAGTTAAATTCTGCTCTACTTTTGAAGAAATTTAATTCCGTTGTTTAGTATAATACGTTAGAAGTTTTTCGGTGTCCTTCATAGATGGGGAGAAAACAATCGGAGTCTTAAGGGTAGTAAATGTTCTAGATAGCTTTTAAATGTCGTAAATAGTTTTCTGTTTTTAGTACAGAAAAATGCTGTTCCTTATTAAATCTGTGTCATTGTGTCATTGTCTATGTTTTGTTCGTTTCCTAGATGTCTCGAGGGAAAATGTTTTGGAAAAAAATACAAGGAATCAAGAAAACAACAAAAAGTAGATATTACCAGGATCATTGGCGGACTTCTTTTATAATATTACAGAATTTTTTTAATGTAATTTACATTTACCATCATCAGTTAACAAAAGTCTAGTAAATCAGTCTTTTTCTTGTCGTCTTTATAGAGGGGGGTCTTTCGAAGTACTATCTTCATTTATTTATTCTCCATTCATCCACATCCACACTCCATTCATCCGCAAGGAAGCTCCCTGTCTCGTTTCAGGTAGCGCGTAGAATACTCTCATCGCTCCTAGTACGGCACCATTCCCAGACGGGTATTTACTCCTTCTCAACAGTCTGACTCACGCATTCTAACTTATTAAGTCTCCCACTTTTCTAGCTTCAACTTCCAGCATCTTCCACTTAGGGTATGATTATTGGGGTTGAAAATTGATGATTATAATGAAAATAAAATTATCTAATATTTAACACACCCAACTTGTTCGCAACTGCACTACTGCGCTACTGAGTATTGAAAGGATTTACTGCTAAGGCGTGGCTTAGGTGGGAATTTCAAAGTTTGACCTCTGTCCAGTGCGATAATATGCAAATTAGATGCCTTCCTAAATGACGGAACCTCTAGAAGGTTATGAATTGTTGTTAGTTGTGTGTATTGATATTTGCAATACGCTACCGTGTGTATTTTTTAACGGAGATTATGCAGAATCCCCAACGATATGCTTTTTTCTAGGAAATAATAACCAAAAATCAGCCGACAAAATACATTTCTTGTTTCTTTACATTTATTATTTAATTACGCACGAAACAATGTCAAATAATACACATGACCTACATATTTTAATAAATGATAAAACACACCCACTAATCTCTTTTTTTCTTTGTTTCAGGTAATTTTCGTTATCCATTCAGTAAGTAATTTATTTCCCATTTAAAATTAAGGCCCACGAAAAATACATCAACCGATAAGCCAAAAGAAAATTCCTTTTATTTGTATGGTAAATTTAAAGCGGCATGCGAAAATATCATAAGCACGCCATTTAGACAGCTGAAATATTGTCTTCATAATAAAGCGGCAGCAAAAAATATTTCGTAATTTTTTAGGTTCTTTGATACGTATTAATTTATTTCGGTTTGAGAAATATAACATTGTTGCACGGTTTTGTTTTAATAAATCGGTAGCGATCAAGAAAAGTAAGTTGTTTTTTTTTTCTTGGATTGTTCTCCTGAGTCGACAATTTAAGAAGTATATAAAATATTGTACATAGAGATACATTTTTTTAAATTAAGATTTGTAATTAACATAAAAAAGATGCTAACATTTAACAAATAAATTAAAGGATTGTTAAAGTTTCATGTTTTTTTTTTATTTATTTACAAAAAACTGCTTTAACTGCTTTAACCTAATAAGGTTATTAGAAGAACGGTAACAATTAGGTAATTACACTTTCTATTTATCGATCTAATCAGCCTTAAACACCCACTCTTGGGCATAGGCCTCCCCCGTTAATCTCCATTGGTCTCTATTTTGGGCGATCTGCATCCAGTCCTTTCCTGCCGTTCTCTTAAGATCGTCAGTCCATCTCATCTGTGGTCTTCCTCTTTTTCTTTTCTTTTTTCCGAAGTTCCATTTAAGTTTTGCAACCTGTCTTGATACATCGTTCACCTTTGTTTTTTCTCTGATCCATAAGTTTCTTTTCCTGTAAGACCGATACCCAGCATCTTTCTTTCCATTGCTCTTTGTGTTTTGGATATCCTGTCGATGTCCTCCTTTGTGAAAGTCCATGTTTGTGAGCCATATGTGATAATTGGTAAAATGCACTGGTTGAATACTTTCGTTCGCATATACTTTCCAGCCACAGCTGTTAAATCGTCTATATCCATCTTTTTTTGGGCCTTCCTACTCTTCTTTTTGATTCTTGAGGTCTTCAAAATGTCACTTTATGAGACCATCTGTTGGTCTCTGGTCTTGCTACATATGCTATCCACTGCCATCTCAATGTCGCTATTTTTCCCATGATGTCGGTTACTATAGTTCTTCGACGTATTTCGGTGTTAAGAATTTTGTCTCTGAGGCTTATATTTAACATGGCCCTCTCCATGACCCGTTGAGTTACTCTTAATTGTTCTGCCATTATTCTTGTTATTGACAGAGTTTACAATCCATAAGTTGCAACTGGTAGTATACAAGTGTCATAGGTTTTTCATTTTAAGTGTATTGGGATTATTCTGTCTTTAAAGAAAAGCCTAAATTACCAAAAGCAGCCCATGACAATTGTGTCTTTCTTTTAATTTCTAGGGTTTGAATTTTCTTTTCGTTTATATTTCTAATCCATTTTATAATAATGTTTCCAAGATGTATCGATACATCAATGAACAAGAATAATTGTTTATAACGCGAAAGAAAAAAAGGAGTTCAGTATCACATGTCTCTATTTTTAGTGTCAGTTCTTTTTCTATTATGAAATTAAATAATTTTTCCTGCCGAAAAAATTCGAAATGACAAAGCAAAGTAAAACCGAATAACAATTTTTAAATTTTAGTTATAACGTAGCGTTAAAAATGCACGTATATCCACCTGAAAACATTTCACATCCAAAAAACAAAGCCCTGCCAAAAATATTCGACTGCAGCGCTCCCGAAGTTGGATAAAAAAACCCTTAAACATGACTCCAACATTGTTCTATGGATTAAAATTGTGTTAGACTAAACAAAGCGTTCAACTTCAGTCATACAAGTTGACGGAACTTTGTTATCTACTTTGTGTACTATGGAATTTTAGTTTTAATATACATATATCCTATACAGAATAAATTTCACTGGGAGTCGGTGAAGCTTAAGGGGTTTTAAGGAATTCGGGTAACAGGGATCTAGGAGTAACCCTGACAGGAGTAGTTTAGAGTTGTTTTTTGCGGTATGTTGACTATGCGGATAGAAATCTATTGAAAGTTGGAAACATTTTTAAATTAAAGTTAGGTTTTCTGTTACCTGGTCTTTAACTATTATATTATTACATATATTATTATTATACTATTATAAGAATTTCTACATTGTTTCGACTTCTTCTACGCGTGCCATATCAGAATTATCCAATGTTGGCGATCACCATTGCTAATTAATCGATATTCTGAGCATTTTCTCGCATTGTGTTTTTTAGGTATTGCGACAAAGATGGATTTGAGCCAATCTCTGGGAATTAATCCGGTTTTATATATTAAATTGAACAGTTTAACTACTAGTTTTATGTTATTACCCTCTATTAGTTTCAGCAACTTAGTTGGTGTATCATTTGGACCACAAGCTTTTCTAATTTTAGCATTATTATAGCATTTATCATTAGCATAGGTCAATCAGAAACCAGCGAATTCTAATCTAAGCCGCAGATTTATTTAGAATTTTAAACTGCTGTGTTAGCCTTTTTGTTTTCTGTACACCGAGCTGGGGATCGAACTCACATCCGCTGAACCACTCGCAGTGAAGCGAATGAGAAACCTGCCGCCCAGCCCGCTTGGCTATCTGACCGACTCCTTAGATTTTACCCTTCATAATCAGCTGCAGCAACTCACGTTTATCATTTCTAAGTATGTGCCCCGAATATGTTGTCTTTCGCCTTTTATTGGTTGTAAAAAGTTCTCTGTCTCTTCCCATTCTGAGCAACACCATTTCGTTCGTAATATAATTGGTCCATGGGATCTTTAAAAATTTTTTAAAAAACCACATCTGAAAAGCTTTAAGTTTTCTCTGGAAGCTTTATATTTCTGCATTTCTTCTTCAGTGTGTTGATCAATGACAGTCATGACTAAATGTGATTGCGTGTCTTCTTCCTTATGTGCTTTGTCCGTTCCGAACATTGGCAATCAACATGGCTATTCTGACTTTGCTAACGGCAGATCTGAATAGTTCAGCAGATGAAAATCCGAACCATTGCCGCAAGTTTTGGAGCCACGAGTGTCTTCTCTTCCCTGGAGCCCTTTTGCTGTCTATTATGTCTCATAACGTGACCCAAGTATTCCAACTCTCTTTTCTTTATACTTATTCCTACCTCTCTCTCTCTCTCTCTCTCTCTCTCTCTCTCTCTCTCTCTCTCTCTTTACCTAGCCGGCGTAGTACCTCTTCGTTGATCACGTGCTCAGTCCAGGATATACGTAATATACGTCGGTAAGCCCACATTTCATCAGCATACCTTATGTGTAAGCTACTTAATTTACTTATAAACTAACCCTAGATGCATTTTAGTGATTTAGTGTATTCCACTAACAATTTTTATATTATTTTATGTTGGAAAAACGTGACGTTCTTCAAACGTAACCTTGTATACAATTTAATTTTATTCAATAATAGTTTTTCCTTCATTATTTTTTTCATATCCTTAAAGTAACATACAAATTGTGTCATTATAATTAAAAACACGTAGGAAATTTAAACAGTAAACTTATAAAAGTCCATCTCAGTAGTATTCTTGGTAAAACCCTAACACATAAATATCGTTTGGAAAGCGACGTATTGGAATCCATTTTAAAATAACTCTCGATTTCTTTCATCTTACAAACACATGTTGTTTCTGTCCCACATAAAAATGGAAATAAGCCCTATCTGACCCGCATTCGACCCTCAAGATTCTACATGGCGCAGTCAAAATGGGAGATCTATCAATCTATCACAAGAAGGAGCCTAAGGTAAAATGTGGGAAGGACAAAATATATTGCCGAGATATAACGCGTCACTGACCGACAATTTATCACATGTCAAGTGATTTGCTGGACAAAATTCGTTTGTTTAGATTTACATAGATCGATTAGATGCCGGAGACTTGGGACGGAGATTCCGGAAAAATGTTGCGGTTTAAGGAGAAATGTTCAGAATGCGGAATCTTAAATACACTTTAACGACAAGTGCATTTTCAAGTAGACAATTTAGATTTTTACATAATTTCTTACAAGAAAAAAACAAAATATATACGAAATGGCTAACAAATAAAACATCTAGTAATAGAGTAACATATCAAAGGAAAAACGAATAAAAGAAACAAAAAACAATTCTTGGGAACGAAATTGTGTCCAAGTTGAAGATTTAATTGGTGTTACTCAGACTAACATTGCTATTAGGTAAATTAAAACCTTTAACATTTTGTACACCAAAACAATGGCTCCACTGCAAAGTATGAGAAGCTCTAATGTCATTTATTTCATAACCGGCAGCACGTATGGTAAATGTTATGTCGGTCAGACCTCACATAGCTTATCTCTTAGCTTATCTTCTCATAGAAATAATATCAAGAGAAGTGTTAGATCGTTTGCATATGATCAATGAGAATCATGTATTCAGTCTTCCAAACGTAACAATTTCGGAAATGTATGGTTTACAGACATCATGTTATAACAGTCTTTGATACTAGTCCATACATGGAAAGTTTGACGAATTGTGCTCCTTTCGCCGTTAAGTTTTATATATTCTTACATCCACAAAGGAACTATGCTGGAACGTTGATCAGTAGGAAGACCAAGGAAGTTTGAGAACCGATGCTAAAGAGATATTAAGAGTGTATAACTGGAGGAAAGCAGTCAAGGAAACTTAAAGACGGACGCTGGGGGAGGCCAGGGCTCAACTTTGGCTGTAGCGCCATAAGAGAGAACAGTAAATCATAAAAATCAAGAAAAATCTCACTATAACAAAAGGTAGTATAAGATAAAGAGGTTGTACTTAAACAAACTTATTATATAGGTAAATCCAAAAGCATAAAATTGTAATCACTGGAAATGAAGAGTTTGTAGGAAGAAAGAGTAGATACTCATCCTTGGTTTATCTCCTAATACCATAGAGGGGAAAGAAACCATTGTCCTACCCTCAGTCCATATCCAAACCTATCTTTCCTCTCCCATTACCCTGGATGAATTTACCGATAACGAACCTAGATTGAATATGGACATATTTTTTGATTAACTAATAGGAAGATGGTCTTTCGAAGAATAGCGGTTGGGGCGCCAGGCCTGCTACCCGACACTCGGAAAAAGTCATTATGCAAAAACCAATCCAACACAGCCTCGGATTTTGGACGGAAACAAGGATATACGACTTAAGCGAAGAAAAAGGACTATAAGAACAGGAACGTGGAATATACAAGGAATCGCATCTAAACAAAATGAAATAATCCCAGAAATCGAAAGACTAGGCAGAGATATAATAGTCGAAACAAAAAAAAAAGGTCAAGGAGAGGAAATTATAGGGAAATATACACACACATAAGAGAGCCGCAAAAGGAGTATCAACATTAATAAAAAATAAATGGAGAAAATATATACAAGATTACCAGCAAATAAATAAACGAATAATGGAAATTAGGATGAGCATATTTGGACAACCAACAATAATTGTTGGAGTATATCCAATGAATAACAATGCGACCATAAGGGAAAAGGAAGATTTTTTCAACGCACTTAAAGATGTATTAGACAGGACAAAGGAAAAAGAAGATATTCTACTAATTGGAGATTTTAACAGCTACATAGGAAAGGATGATGAAGATATAGTGGGATGATTCGGAGAAGACGAAATTAGAAACGACAATGGAAGTCGGCTAATCGAAATATGTCGAGAATACGATTTAGCCATAACCAACACAAGATTCCAACATAAAGACATACATAGATAGACATGGGAAGAACCTAGTAGAAACCAAAGATCAATTATTGATTTAATAATAGTAAGAAAAGCCAGCAAAACAATAATACAAGACGTAAAAGTATACAGACAAGCAGAATGTGCAAGTAACCACCAATTAGTGCTAGGAAAATTTATATATACGGGAAGACGACAAAAAGACAATATCCAGAAAGATGAGGAGATGCAAAATATCGCAAATACGAGGTATAAAGTAAAACTTCTACAACAATTTAGTACTCAAACACTATATCAGAATATGCTACAGAATATGCTAGAGATGAACGAAGAATGGATCCCAACAGAAATGTATCAACACCTAAAAGAAAAAATAAACAAAGCGGCAAACGAAGTGCTGGGTATTGAACAACATAAGAATACATATTTGGAGAAATACAGTCACGACTTAAAAGAGATAATTAAAAGAAAAAAAAGTGTATTTCGTAAATGGCTAAACGACAGAACCCCAGGAACACGGGGAGAATATATTACCCTCAGACAACAAGTTAAACAAAGAATAAAGCTTGAGAAAAACGAATACTGGGAGAGAATATGCAGAGACATAGACGACACGATAGACACGATAGAGATAAAAATACAGACATAAATCTTAAAATTATATAAATTAATTAAACACGATAAAGCATACTTAAAAATTATTTTTAGAATATGGCTCTAGCTTACAAATGTATTGATGTACACACCTCCGAAAGTTTGGCTGATGTAAATTGATTCGTATGTCTATTGGTAATTTGTGAAAGAAACTTATGGCTGCATAATGTGTACTACCTTCCAACAAAACAGAACGATGTTGTGGAAGCATAAAGTGATTGTCTCTGAATCTTGTTGAATAAACATGGTTAAATTGAAATTTATTAAATTCATAAATTTTGCTATGCAAATACATTATACAGGAAAATATATACAGACCAGGAATTGTCAGAATATTGTTTTGTCTAAAAATGCCTCTACAGAATATGCTACAGAATATGCTAGAGATGAACAAAGAATGGATCCCAACAGAAATGTATCAACACCTAAAAGAAAAAATAAACAAAGCGGCAAACGAAGTGCTGGGTATTGAACAACATAAGAATACATATTTGGAGAAATACAGTCACGACTTAAAAGAGATAATTAAAAGAAAAAAAAGTGTATTTCGTAAATGGCTAAACGACAGAACCCCAGGAACACGGGGAGAATATATTACCCTCAGACAACAAGTTAAACAAAGAATAAAGCTTGAGAAAAACGAATACTGGGAGAGAATATGCAGAGACATAGACGACACGATAGGGTATAACGGATCAATGAAAGCAGGGAAAAAAATAAAAAATATTAGAAGTAATAAACGAAGTAAAGATACCATCCAGATAATTATATCAAAAGAGTGGACAAAGTATTACACGACCCTGTGAAAATAATAACTGAGGAAGCAGAAATCACAAAGGAAGATATAAATAAAGCACTAAAGAAATCCAAAAACAATAAAGCAACCAGGACAAGGGAACATAAAAATGGAACTGCTTTATCCTTTATACAATCCTTTATACAAATGTTGTTCAATAAAATTGAAGCAGGAGAGAAGATTTCCGATGAATGGAATTTATCATACATGTCCTCCATTTTCAAAAAAGGTGACAAAAGGTCACCAAATAACTACAGAGGGATCAGTGTAATGCCTTCAATAGCAAGAATGTTTCATCAGTTATAAAAGAAAAACTAGAACAATACATGAACCATTATAGCGAAGAACAAGCCGGATTCCGAAAAGCCAGATCATGTTTAGATAATATATTCATTATGAGACAGACGATTGAAAAGAACAAGAAAAAAAACATTGAAACACATATGACCTTTATCGACTTAGAGAAAGCATACGATAGCGTGCCTAGGAAACAAATATGGGAAGAAAAATGATCTCTCTCCGATTGCCGACAAGAATGTAGAGCGTCAGAATAATTTTAATAATTTTGAACTGTTTGTCCTTGAGTTAATGTAGTGTTATGTACAATTTATGTCCACTTTCATGTGTATTCCATTCTACGCTTGCTGGATAGCCCAAATTTGACGAAATGGCCCTGATGATGCTGAAAATAGCGAAAGTACTTGGGCAAACTTGTGCTCGATATTTGCCTTAACTTTTCATCGTTTAATATAATATAGGTAAATAGTTTTTCACGTTCAAACATTTAGGATATTTTCTTGTATATCTTTCCAATTTATTCTGTTTTCCTTTTCACATAATCCTACCATTTTGCGCCAAGCTTAACACAAAAATATTTTACAGAATGTTTGTGCAAGATTTTAATATACTGGGATGTAATTACTTCTTTGATTGGTAAAGTTAGTATAAATGATTTTATTGTGTTCAATTTAATTTTTTACCTTTTTTTGTTCTTGTAACTACTCTACTACTTTTTTGTGAGTTTCTGTCCAAAAAACAACAAAGGTATCAATAGTACTTTGAATTAATTAAGGAATATATTCTGTTTATAATAGATACAAAATTAGTCCTTAGAACACTTCCGTATAGGACTTCAGTTTTAATATCTTCAGAATATGTTTCAGTTGTAAATAAACATCTTTTTGTTACGTAATAACCAAGCATTTTCATCATGCTTGGACGAATTGTTCCTCATGACCGAAATCCGTTTTTTATAAAGTGGCCGAACCTTACCCAAAATTTGAATACTTTTATTCATCTCCTACTTGACGCTTCATATAATGGAAGAGAGTGGCCGAAACGCAGTGCGCCGTGTGGAAGGATACGGCCTTCGATTTCTTTTGTGTGAAGGACAATAAAATTCTCGTTGAATTGTTGACATCGCCGAATGGGTCACAAACCACTCAAAACGTTCGACATTCCACGATATGTTCTTAAGAATCGTATTTTTATGGGTCTTTGAGGATTGTGCTCGATGAGTTTTGGGGATTAATAGGATTTTATTGATTGTACTGCTGTAAAAAAGGGGACAGTAGGAAGAAAAGCTTGAAAAATACACAGGCATTTATTATTTTTTTACGTCCGATTTAAAGGGGTCGATAAATATAAAACACATAGATTTTATATGTTGTGTTTTGTCATGGAGGATAAAATAAGCGTTTTCAGAACGAAATAAAATAAATATGGTAACCAAGGGAGTCGTTATTGTAAAAAGAGACACCCTACATGAAAAATAGCAGTATCTTTTGAAGAAGTTTTTCATTTACCACGGATTTTCCGTATAGTAGGCATCATATATTATTTTAACAATTAAATTCATTGGAGAATAATCACAAATTCACTGAGAAGTTTATTTAAGAGTTTGAGTATCAGCTGGGAAATTTGAAAAAAAATTTTAAGTCCAAAGTTCTTCTTCTTCTTTTTGCGACTAGGATTACTCTTGTTTGTCTGCCGCTTATTCTGTTTCAGTCGTTGTTGACTGTACATTATCTATCCACCTTTTTGGCAGCCTTGTAATGGATCTTCTGCTATACGGTTTGTTGTTTTTAGAGATGTTCGCTAATCTATCTGATCCCATTCGGTTTACATGTTCGTTCCAGTTTTTTGTCTTGTTTTTATCCACCTGTTGATTGATTTGTTGTTTCGTCTTTCTTGTATCGGTTCTTGTCTCCGCTGCATATAATATAATTGGTCTTACTGTTGTCTTGTATACTTTCAGTTTGCTTTCCGTGGTCAGATATTTGTTTCTCCATACGGTTTCTCGGAGACAACCACTTACTCTTGGCGCATTTGATGCTTGCCTTGTGGTCTCTGTTCTTATATCCCTGTCACTAGTGATCTCCACTCCTAGGTAATTGAATTTCATTACTTGTTCTACACTGTTTCCGTCTATTTCTAGTTGAGGTGTGCTTATTAGTTCTTTTAGATGAACTAGTTCAAGAGAACTATTTCACAAAAATGAACTAGTTCAGTGAACTAGTTTGCGGAAGAACTATTTGTAGGACCTAAATCGAAATCCAACCCTAACATAACTGGTTTCAGATGTCTCGTCTCAATCATCACACAAACTAGGCGCCGGCCGCCCGTTTTCTTCGGTTTCCAGTCAGTCTTTCACTACCGTACAGCGTACAAGTAGTTCGGATTCGGAACCATTTCTTTCGATCGTATGTTTAAATGTTTTAAATTATTATATGATTAGTTAGTTTTTCTTTATAATAATTTATTTTTTTTTAATCAATTCCATAAGATGAGTAACAGACGAAATAGAAGTTTTTTATGGGATCATTTAGAGAAAAATGATAAAAATCAAAAATCTGCAAAATGTAATTACTGGTTATGTGATATTAGTATTGCAAGTGGTTCACTGGACAATTTATCAAGACGTTTAAGAATGAAACACTCTGCTATCAATCTCAAATATCTGAATGTTGAAAGATACATAGAAAAAGGACCCGAAAAATCAGAAAATACATTTCAAGAACCTCAACCTTTAACATCAAAATCAGTTTCGCTAGTAGAACAAGCAGGGGAAGATGAAGAAAAAGCAGTTATATTTCTTAAGCAAAAGCCTGCTCCTACTACCCTTCTTTGTATCAGGGACTATGTAATTCGACCTGTTCCATTCGAAGTATATGATCTTATTCATTCATTATTTTTTCTTTAGAAGTTGAGAGACAATTTATACTGCAAAATTGATGAACTAGTTCCATTAGTTCAGTTGAAAGAATCGTTCATTTGAACTATTTCGATGGTGAATTACACATCTCTAATTTTTAGTTTGCATCTACGCCGCTCTTTACTTATCACTATACTGTTGTGATCTGTTTTATGATGTTTTGTTATTAGTTAACACTAATTTAATTAATCCAGTTATTTAATTATTTAATTCACTAATTTATGCAGAGTCATACAATTCAATTACTATTAAAAATTCTCAGGGTGCCCTTTTTTTGTTAATTATTACTTTAATCAGTTTACTTTATATATCTCTTCTAATGGGTTCAGTATCTCCTAGTTGCTCATAATCGGGATAGAACAGGAAACGGAACTAACATTAAAACAACATAAATATGCACACAAATTATTATTTATTTTCAATGAACAATACGATTAATATTAATAAATAACTTTTGTGGGCAATTATCTTTCCCAACAAACTCCCATACTCTAAATTTAATTTTAATTACAAACTATCTATTGATCTGTTTTATAATATAATAACATAATATAATATCTACTAAAAAAAATGACCATATAAAAATATAATTTATTAAAAAAAAAATAACTCTTTGAAACTTGGAATCTTAGTTCGTATGCTTATATTTGATTTTATCTTTAGAATATCTTAAAATTTTCTTTCATTCAAATTATTTGACTGACCTTTATTTTTACACCAATGATGTCTCCCCTCGATCAAACCACAGTTCCTTCCTTGATTGAATATGTCCGGCTACCATCAAATCTTTCCCGTTCTCAGCATCGATCCAAACCGCATACCAGCAAACTACTCCTCCGAAAACTCCGGTACTCTTTACTCACAAATTCTCCTTTCTTTCTCAATTATATCTTGTGGACTATGCAGACTCAAAAGAGGTATTAATCTTCTCGATTTTGATCTGCTCTCAGCTTCCAAATTTTTCACTAACAAACGAAAACACTGATACTCAGACTGACTACACGAAAACACGTCTTCTCTTCTGGTCTGCCGGTAACATAATAATCTTTCAATCTCTCCCAGACAACCTTCTCAACTCTCTCATCCCCACCATTCTTTTTTAACCAATCATAAGCATTCATCTTTCCCACTTATTTTCGATTTAGAAAATTTCGAACATGATATTTAAAACAAATAAATTACTTTCACTCAAATTACTTTTCAGAAACCATTAACAATTTTGCCTTTTTCAACAGAAACAAGTTTCCAAATTCTTGTTATCTCTTATCTAAATCTAATTCTTATTTACTTTCAAAAAATGCCCATCGCAAAATACAATTACAAGTTTATTCCTAAATCTATAATTATACGGGTTCCTTTGTCCTTTCACTATTCACTCAGTCTTTCACGGAAAAACTCGTTAGCGTCCCGTCACGGAACAATGTTTTCTCTTATTCTAACTATTACAAATGAGTACAGGGTTGTATTTTAACTTATATGCCCACGGTATATTAAAATAATAAAACACTCTTTATTCTATTTCTGATCGATAAACTGATTCATAACAATACATTTAGTTTTTTCTACTGATATTCTCATATTAAGTTTGTTTGCTGTGATATTGAAGGTGTGGAGCTGCCTTTGTAGGTCAACTTCGTTAATTACTATTAAACTAGGAATAAGCCACAATTAAAGATAAAAATATGTTTATTGACGTTTCAATTTCCACTTCGGAAATCGTTCTTCAATATTCTTCGGAGAACGATTTCCGAAGTGGAAATTGAAACGTCAATAAACGTATTTTTATCTTTAATTGTGGCTTATTCCCAGTTTAATAGTAATTAATTCACAATGTCACAAGAAAATAGCTTCAAAATCAACTTCGTTATCAGCAATTAGTAGTGCATCATCGGCTGAGAGTGTATCCTTGGCAGATTCCACCTTTTAATTCTATGCATTCTGTTTCTCCTGTTGGCATTGTACCTCTGGTCTTGTTGTTCTGTTAAAAGCACTTTTTAAATCTACAAAGCACATGTAAGCTGGTTTTCCATATTCAATAGATTTCTTTATTATTGGTCTCATAATAAAAATTAGGTTAGGTTAGGTTAGGTTAGGTTAGGTTAGGTTAGGTTAGGTTAGGTTAGGTTAGGTTAGGTTAGGTTAGGTTAGGTTAGGTTAGGTTAGGTTAGGTTAGGTTAGGTGAGGTTAGGTCTATTGTGCTCAAGCGACAAAAACGTGTTTACGTACTGAAAGAGTAGACACTTCCAGGACTTCCAGCTGTCCAATGCTGTATTCGTCTCCACTCTTCTTCTCTAGGACGCCTACTGCGCGCAGTTTCGTTATTTAATACCCAGACCTCGTATTTAGCATCCTTTATCTAATTTCACTACTTGTATTACAATGCTTTTAATGTTTTTATTTGTACATTATTGATTTGTTGTTCAGTTATAGATATTTATAACGCAATAAAATTTCGACCTTATCGGTTAACAGTAGATAAATTATTTTTATTTCTGCATTTGGCATTTCGTAAATAAATACTAAATGCATCAGAATTCAGTTTGACCCTAACTCCAATTAGTTGATATAAATAATTTATACGAAAATATATTACAGCCGTTTACAGATAGATTGTTTGCATCCCAAGCTCTCACGTTTCCATCGATAAATAGAAAATGATGGATTTTCATCCTATTAAAATAAATTATTAATATAATTAATAATTTCCAGCATGTGCGCATAAATAAAGCCTCGTTTTAATATTCAGAGGAATTATGTTTATGTTGAATTGTTACGTAATTAGAGAACACAATTGTTGTTAGTTAATTTCAATATTTGAGGCTTAGTTGTAGCTAGATAGTCTAGGCGGGATCTGCTTTGGATTGGACATTTTCCATAGGAAGCTATTTTTTTGCTGGAATCCCTTCAGGATGTGCCCAATATCGATAATCACGATATGCGCCAGTCGCAAACCCTGTGCTAAATTTTTTATTTACCAAAATCTGAAAACAATTGAGAATTTCTCATTTTTTTATTCATATTTTCGTTTATAATTCGAAAAATATTGATCCTAGAGAAAAAATTATAACAAATTAAAAGTTTCGTTATTTAATTTTACACAATATTTCGTTAGCTACAAATTGAAAATCTAATGTTTATTGTTGAAAAAATAGCAATAATTGGAAAAAAAGCACAAAAAAATAAAGTTAATCCTTTAAATGTTTTCAACTTTCTAAACTTACAAGCTCCATATTCCGCCTAGAAAAACTTTTTAATATGTTTAAAACGTGTGCTAAATTTTGTTAATATCGGTTGGATAGGTTTTGCACAATAATTTTGCAATCCAGAATACTGGAAAAAAATCGCAAATTTTCAACTTTATAGTAGGCCCTAAATAAGGCCCTCAGATAGTTGCAAATTTTTTTAAACATAAAGGAAGGCTCATACTTTCAAACGCTTTTTGTAAAATTCAAATCAGTTTACTAGGAGAGCCTAGAAATTTTTTTAAAGTTTTAAACATTTTTTAGGCTTATCAATAAATTTAATAACTTTACGAGATTTAAACATATCAATTTCAAAATTTATACACTTAAAGAACATCAAAAGACGCTTCTTAAAAAAAAGATACATTCAGCTTGCTGGTTACCAGGATATTGAAGGTCAAAGTTGGCATACATTTGCCGTGTAATAATAAATGATAGATAGGCTGGTTTTTAAACAAATACTTTCGTCTTGTCAAGTACTTTTTATATGAAATGTTTTTCGTAATGCGCTTCAAGGCAACATCCATAAAAAAAAAACAAATAAAAAACCGTTTTCGCGTAAAATGTCACTCGGAATGCAAGAGAGGCAGTGGTGGGGGACATTCACTCTAAATGTGAATCAGCGAGTTCAAAATCATAACGCGCGCTAAAAATTGCATTATCTCGGCTTCTTGTTAACCAATTTTTCTTTTTTTTTTGAATCGATGTCTCAGATGACAAGGATTTTAAATATATTTTCAAATACTATTTTTACTATTTTACTATTTTTACAAATTGGAAAATTTGCAATAAACAATTGTATGTTAAACAAGTAATTACATTTTTTTTATGCATTTTTTTAAGTTGCAATTTATACATTTATACAAACCCCCCTTCCAAATAGCCTATTAAGTCCAAAAATTAATAGGCCATAAATCTTATATACTAAAACGCTAAGCCCTTTTCTTGTCCACCACTTTACTCAAAAACCATATTAGATAATTAAAATGTTTTTCGGAATATTATTAGTATTACGTATGAGATTGTCAAGATATATTTTTGGTACAAAAATTCACCCCGGTGCCAAGCAAAAGTTTTCAGAAAATGGAGACATTGTAACAAAAAACATTGTTTTCGACAAAATATTTCGTGATATTTAATACACTTTTTACTTGCATTATTATTGATGAATGTTATGTATATTCTTGCTTATATCGTTTGTATTGATCTCTTAATTTTTCTCGCAAACTAAAAATTTCATTTAAAAAACTCGATGTCGAGTTGGTCCGCTAGTAAAAATTAAAAATTGAAAGGAAGAGGAACCAAACTTTATAGTCGAATATTGGTCAACACGGCGACATCGTTCATGTGCATAAACTAACTCCAGATAAAGGAAGGTCCTATTTTAAATAATCGAGAAAAGTCGAAACTCAGAAATTAGCTCCGTACTATTCACTTAACTTTTATTACTAATAACCAACTCCGCCATTTTCTGAACCACTTACATTAAATGCCCCGAACTCTGTAGATAAGTTGAAAATTCTATTATTGCCATTAAAAAACTGCTTTCAAAATAAGTAATCCAGTTTAGGAAATTTCCCGGTACAGTAATATCGAGCAAGGCATTAACTTTAGGAGTTGCATTAGGAGAATAATTAAAAAAAGAACGAAATCAAGAAGTGCATCAGTGGAATAAGCTCATCAGGAATTAGCTTAGAAACTAAAAGCACTTGCATTGTGTCTCGAATTTACTCTTCTTATCTTAGTATAACTTGTAGTTAAGAGAGATGAGAGTCAAATTGTAAATAACCCAATTTCTAAAACTTTAGAGAATTTCAACCAAGACGTTTTAGTAAGGAAAATAAATATAATTAATCTGTAATGCGACTACTATAAACATTTTAATAATATTAAAATACTAAGCTTAATAAACTTTCCGACTTTTCTTTATATACAGGGCGTCCCAACGAATATATGTACGGTATGAGGATATAGCCTCGTAACTCCATTGCGAAATCGAACTGTCCATGTTACACTGGTATATAAAGGCTGTAGTTCTTATCACTGTCCTGTATATTATCTTAGCCCTTTTGGATATGTTTTTTATTTCTTAATAACTTATTTAAAGCAGTATTTATTAACCTGTGGCCCGCGGTCCCTGGGAATTCATAATCATGTGTTACGGGGTGGGTGGTTTTATCTATGGACATTTGAATTATTAAATAATTGCAAAACTCATACAGTGATGAGGCGTTCAGAACCATAGCGAATTAAGTCCACTTTTTACGAAAATTAAGTTAGCGGCGTTTTTATGACGTAACTCGCTATTCAGATTTATGTACAGGACAAAACAGAAATTTTAGAGTGACTGCCACGTTACTACTATAGATCACAAGATTTTTGTATCTGGCCACTCCTTTTTGCTAAACGACCGATATTTTGAGGTTATTGAAAAGGCTGCCAGAAAATCTTTTTACATTTTTGGGCCAGACGACTGAATTGATGTAATAAAAACTTCAAAATTGACTGTCCCTTTTGAAGTAACTAACATAAAAACAAATGATATTGCGTCGACTAAGAACATAGAAGATGTGCTTGTAAATAGAAAAAAAGATAGTGATGAAGCACCTGCGAAGTAGTTAGAAATGAGATGGATGATGTACGAGAGAGAAGATCCTTGGGTTTTAAAATACAAAACTACGCTGAATGAAGATTTTCCGTTTTCTATTGTCACGATGGCCAAAAAAAAAATGTCTCAAAATTCATTGGTAATCAAAATCATCTGTACTCCACACCTAGAATCATGACAAAAGCAAAAAAAAAGGACATGTTGTCTCTCCTCCCATATCTGCCACTACTCATACACTATCATTTTTTAAAAACTTTACATCAAAACAGGAACTAGTTCCCAAATCCCGCAACAGTGTGAAGAAAAAGACATAGACAATCATGAACTGGTCTATAATGATTAAAACTAATGTCACGTAATCTGTAAGAGCATTATTAAACATTGTTGTAATAAGTTTTTTATTTGTAATTATTTTTTGTAACTAAAATTCCAGTTTTGTCATACTTGACTTTTTAATTAATTTTTTTTTCACCAAATATTTTAGAGTAATAATGGATCAAGTGCAATTTTTTTCAAGAGACTTCAATTATTTCCAAAAAGGTTATTTATTTAATATTACACATAGTTTAATTATTTAAACTACATATTACATAAGAGGTTCTTATTTGAATTCGGTTCGTTAACTTTAGCTCTAAATATCTTTGACTTACATATTATGGACATGATCCACTATGGTTCTGAACACCTCATAATATATGTCTGAATATTCGAATAAATGAATTCGAATAATCAGATGAAAGGCAGATATCGAGAACAGTTTTTAATAAATCTTGCCCTTAAAAAAATTATTTGTAAAAAATCCTTTGTAAAAGGTATATATTTAAAAACCCAAACGGGCAGAGCGACTGGTCCTGATGAAATTCCAACTGAAATATATAAGCTTATAAAGGATAGCAATGTTTTAGAGGCTATAACTTCGTTTTTCAATACCATTTATACCAGCGGACAACTACCTAATGGTTGGTCTAACTCACTGTTTATAGCTCTACCTAAGAAGACAACAGCAAAAACCTGTGCTGATTATAGAACCATTAGTTTGTTAAACCACTTATTGAAATTTTTTCTGAAAGTAATACATGGTCGTATCTACAATAAATGTGAGGAATACCTGGATGACACTCAGTTTGGTTTCCGTAACGGATTTGGAACGAGAGAGGCACTGTTTGGAATGAACGTACTTGCTCAAAGATGTCGTGATATACCGGTAGACATATACTGTTGTTTTATTGACTTTCAAAAAGCATTTGATCGTGTTAAGCACTCTATATTGATCGAAGCTCTAAAAGACATTGGCTTGGACGGCAGAGATGTTCGAATAATTGCAAATTTATATTGGAATCAAACAACATCAGTTTTAGTAGATGGTGTGGAATCACAAGCTCTCAATATTAAAAGAGGAGTACGGCAGGGATGCCTCTTGTCACCCCTGCTTTTTAACGTTTACTCCGAAAGAATTTTTAGAAAAGCACTTTCTGAAAAACAAGAAGGAATACTTGTGAACGGCGAAGTCATCAATAATTTGCGATATGCGGACGATACAGTACTCCTAGCTTCCAGTCTAGAAGATCTGCAAACACTACTTGATAGTGTCGTTGAGAGTTGTAGGGAGGCAGGTCTGGACCTTAACATAAGGAAAACCAAAATACTCGTAATAAGTAAACAGAATATAAAACCGTCTATATATGTAAATAATACCAAACTTGAGCAAGTTGATAAAATCGTCTACCTTGGACAGCAATTACATTGTAATGCAGAAAATCACGGCGAAATTAGATCCAGAATAGAGCAGGCTAGAGCTGCTTTTAGAAGGATGTCCAAGGTGTTATGTAACAGAGACCTAAAATTAGCATTAAGGATCCGCCTACTTCGCTGCTACGTATTCTCGGTCTTACTTTATGCTGTCGAGTCCTGAACTGTGAATAAAATCGATCTAAATCGCCTTGAGGCTTTCGAAATGTGGTGCTATAGAAGAATTTTAAAAGTTTCCTGGGTGGAGAAGATTCGTAACTCCACAATACTTGAACGTGTCAGCAAGACTACTGAAATCATAAAAAGCATCAAGCAGAGAAAGCTGGAATATTTCGGACATGTAATGAGAGGTCCCAAATATAGATTGCTACAAAATATCATGCAAGGAAAAATAGCAGGCAAACGCAGTCCAGAACGAAGAAGAACCTCATGGTTGCAGAACTTGCGAGATTGGTATGGTGTAGATACAAGCATGCTATTTAGGGTGGCAGTGAATAAAATTAAAATAGCTATGATGGTAACCAACGTTCTGAAACGACATGGTACATGAAGAAGAAGAAACGGGCTATGTTAGACAAAACGTTTTCGGAATCCATGTTCCATCATCAGTGTCTAGGAGTACATAAATATAGCCACTAAATATATGGGTAAAAACCCGTTAACAAATAATGAGTAAATTTGGTTTACAGTATTTCTTATAAAATATTAAGATGTTAAAGTTACCGTTAGATTAGGTAACATGGCGACATATGACTTCACGTGAAGTTGCTAGTCCTGAGACGGTGTGTCTACGAGGACTTTATGGAAGCAACATACAAAGAAAAACTAAAATATATGATTCTATTCTAATAATCTAATGGAAATGACTAATATACCAATTATAACAACTATACAATTTTTTAACAAGTTGTACTTTTTCAATGGATCGCCCACAACAAAATATTTTATGAACCCACGCTGTTCTTTATACAAATCGATAATATAATTAGTTTTTATTACATTTCCTCCCTGAGTATAGTAAATTGTAGCTCGTCAATACCTAATTTATTGATTAATAAACTAATTGTGTATTAGCAAGAGCAGACTCCCGTGTGTTATATGAAATTGGTATAAAGACACTAGGGTAAAATTACTTTGAAGTTAAGGCTTCTGTTCTACTAGATTGCATTATACTATACTATGTTAGTTATGTGCATTGGGGATCTTAAGCAAGCCATTGCCGTACATGTCGTTAGTATTAAGGCAGTGGAGAAACGAATAAGAACAATGCAGGGAAACTAATTAATAATGGTAGAGGAATATCACACTACAATACAATATCGCACTATAGTAAGTTATATTTACAGATATATTCAATAAAACAACCAACAAGTATAGACAACCGTTACATAAAAGAAAAGCTGTTTAAAATCCTACAGAGAAAAAAACAAAACAACTAGGAAAACAATGCGAAGTTTTAAATTCCATAAAAATCAGGAAATTGAAATACTTGGGGCACATCATGAGAGGTGAAAAGTAAGAACTACTAAAGAATATAATGCAGGGTAAAATCAAAGGTAGAAGAAGAGTAGGAAGACGTAAAATCTCGTGGCTTCGCAATCTCCGTGAATGGTTTGGATGCAGTTCAATTGAACTATTCAGGTGAGTAACCAATAAAATTATAATTGCCAGAATGATTTCCAATCTCCGATAGGAGTGGAACTTGAAGAAGAAGAAGAAAAAAAAGGAATTCTGATAGTGCCGTCCACCTATAGTGCGTAGGAGAATTATCTTAAGGCAATACGTCTGTCTTTTGCGGCATTCAAAAGATCGCCATTTTTAGTAATCAATAATAATTGTCCTAGTTCAAAGTGTCCTAGTTAGGTTGTAGATTATAAAGCCCAACGGCCATTTTGGTGCCACAGAAACAAGAACTGGATTTAAATCTTTTTTAAGCTCTGATTTTAAAAAATTTGTCTTTTCGTAGTAGTTCTAGTCTTGTAACGCTAATAAAAATAGAGCGATAAAAAGCTGATCTTTGACCAAGACTTAACCAAGGGCACGTTGCTCAAGTCAGGAGCTTCATTGGGAATTGGTAAGGATATAGATTATAAAAAAGTACAGGAAAAAGGCAGCCAGAACAACTATAGATAATAATTAGATAAAAATTTGGCAAAAAACGAACTGCCTTTAACACTTCATCTAGGATTAGGACTGGCAAGCAATAAAATTATTTTTGTTGATTTTATTTTTTGTTTTTTTCTATATCTAGTCACAGTTTTATATTCAAATTTTGTAATAAAACCAAATATTTTTAAACACCTTTTCACGTCTTTCGTACTATCAAAAATAAGATGGGTCTTTTTAATCTTTGCATCTAATTGTATATATTTCGTTTTTCTTCCTTTATTATCGAAATTTAATTCGTTCTATTTAAAAAAAAGTAAAGCAAACTCTGCCTCTTGACTAGTTCTTTGATCTTGGGTGTATTTTTTTAAGATCTGAGACTTTTACATCTATATTGGAATCAAGAAGCTTCTATTCTGGTAGACAGTAAAGAAACATACAAAGTTTGTATTTAAAGAGGTGTTAAACAGAGTTGTGTGTTGTCCCCAAATTTGTTCAACGTTTACTCAGAAATAATTTTTAACGAAGCCTTGTTCTATGCAAAATAAACTATCAGTTCTCAGCAGCCTCTTATATAATTGGCAATATTAAACAAGATATTGCAATTAAGTGTTTTCAATGCTCTCCTTCGAATGCACGTACTTTTTCAATGATGCCAGCTTCTTTTCCTCTTGCCAAACTTAATCTCTCGTTTCGAAATAAACAGCGATACGTAGAATACAAGGAAAAGTTTACTTACAAAGTTGTACCAGATCAGCTACCGTCAGACACACTTACTTCACCAACTCACAACTTATTCTTTATCACTTGCTACCCCTGGAGACCACCTCGAAAACCAACCATTCACTTTAAGAAACTAGAACTAACTAACTATCTCATCTCATCTATCCATATATACAACCTCTCATTATACACACCCATCTCACCACTTTCCAAATTTTTGCCCAATCAGAAATTTGCATACAACTCCCCACATAAAATCAGAAATATCTACAAACTTTCCTAATTCATATTATTTCTACAAGGGCACTTAATTTCTACTGGGTATTTACAGATTCCGTTTAGGCATTTATTGATAATTATTGTTAGATGCCTAAATGGACATCCTGTTTCAGAAGACTTGAAAACAGCTTATATATCATCCATTCATAAAAAAGGAAATAAACTGGACTGTAACAACTATCGAAGCATGTCAATCACGAGTACACTGAGCGGACTATACACTAGAATACTGCGAGATCTAATTGAAGAAGACTATAAAGAGAAATAAGAAGAAGATCAAAGCGGCTTTAGAGCAGGTAGATCGTGTACCGACAACGGATTTTGTCTAAAACAAGTCATAGAGAAGAGATCTGCTAGACATCTGAAAACCGATCTAACATTTGTGGACCTACAAAAAGCATATGATACAATAAGGGACTACGTCAGGCATGTCCTATCTCTCCTACACTATTCAAAATATATGTAGCACCGGCACTTAAGAACTGGAAAAGGAAAATACACGAAATGGGTATAGAGATAGATGCCAGATACCTGTTTACTCTTCAGTTTGCAGATGATCAGGTCATAGTGGCCAATGACAAAGACGACATGCAATATATGATTCGAAAGCTGATAGAAGAGTATGAGGAACGAGGGCTTGACAGTTAACGTAAATAAAACGAAATATCTATGTGTAGGCTTTTAGAGGGAAAATTTGGAGTTGGACAACGGTCAAGAAATTCTGCAATGTCAAGATTATGAATATTTAGGTATCACATTCGACAATACCAGAACAGATGTGAAAGAGATAGAAAAACGAAAAGTTACAGCTAAAAAGATAATAGGATGTCTGAATGGCATCTTGTGGAGGAAGTAGATAACAAAATGGAGAAAATTTAATATATACGAGACAATGGTTAAGAGCAGCCTATTGTATGGAGCGGAAACATGGAGAATTCCAGACAGACAAAAAAAGAAGGTAGAGGCAGTCGAAATGGACGCGATAAAAAGATCTATGCGAGTCCCACGAAGAGAAAGAATGAGGAATGACCATATAAAACAACGAATGGGAATAGAAGGTACGATAATTCGGGATATCGAAAAGAAACAACTTACCTGGTACGTACACGTAGAGCGAATGCAAAATACTAGATAGCCCAAAAAAATACTGAACTGGACCTTAATAGGGAATAGAAAGCGACGAAGACCCAAACTAGAGTGGCAGCAAAATATAAAAAAGTGAATGAGCCAACGGAATCTATCAACGGAAGATTGCCACGATAGAAGAGGATGGAAGTTATGTGTCGGACAATGGAGAAGGACGTTCGAAACCGGCATATATATATTTACAGATTCCGAAAAACTATTTACTTTATTAATCATTACCTATGGTTAATTCCAGACAGTTCGGAGTATTTTTACTTTCTATTATCTCTGAAATATTGATTTCATCATACACTTAATATTTTTACCCTTTAATTTTGAATACTATAACAATACTTTGATTTTTTTATTTATTGCGGATAATCACAAATTTTATTAATATTACAGCAAAATTTATTTAAAATATCTTTATCGCACGTTTATACGTTATTTCCTCCTTATCTATATACTTCCAGGAAAATAGGTGCCATTTCAAGAAACCTTTTTATACGCCCCTAATAAAAAGTTTTATGTAGGTACCTACCCCGATCGATTCCATTTGATGATTCTCCGCGTGTTTCTTGGTCAGAATCCATCATCTATCTGTCTTTAAGTCTTCATCTTGCGATAATCCCGATCCGGAAAAATTTGGGGCCCGTGCGGTGGCGGAAAAGGCCTTTTTATTCATGTTTTTATAGTTGGTGGCAATAAAGTAATAATCGATAGATATATTTTCCAGTCACGAATGGGATGCCGCTAAACTTTACCTCGTAAAGAAAATATCCAGCCTGAATTAAACATGAAACATTTGAAAAGGACGCGCATCAACCGGGCAATTCGACGAGAGATTTATTTCGAAAAATCCTCGAGATTTATAAGTTTACTGAGTCATTCGCCGTTTCTAAGACAAGGCATATTTATATTTTTATCTCCGTAACAAACGGCTGGAGAAGTAGAGAAAAATATGGGTTATCTGTCGAAATGTGGACGACTCTAAGCTTCCTGATTTATTTTATACTATTTGTCTGGATGTACTTTTATGAACGATCTTATTTTATTCCTACATTACGTAGTAGGTATCGTTTCGGTTGCATATTTCAGTGTATTCACGTGCTAATATCATTATTTTTTTTTAACTGTACATTAAAGTAAAAACTTCTGTTGTTATTGGTACATAGGGGAACTTGGCCTAAAATGAAATACTACTTTTTTGTCGTCCAATAACTTTTTTATTTTTTTAATAAAAATTTAAAAAACAATAAATGTTGTTGATTGTTTGGAACTAAAACAGATCATGGAACATAAAACTCTAACAACACAATATTTTTTAATTAAAAAAAGGAAATAAAATAAACGTTGCTATGTCATTTTATCCAAGTATATTCGGCTAAAACGACACACTCACATGGATAAAATGTCATATAAACTAAATTAGCAAAGTTCACAAATAAATTTTTTGCACGATTTTAAGATACCAGCACAATCACTGTGTGCCCATTTTGAGCATTTTTGGCACCTAATCCAGAATTCTTTGGACCTTGAATGGGAGTACAAACTGTTACAATATAAACATGGAGGATTATTTTCCTCGTCGTCATCATCTGACACAATGGTCTTTGTTTCCTCCTCGCGATCTTGTGTCATTAAAGTCATATTCTTAATTGCTCGCTTTGCAGCTTGACGTTTTTCTGTAGCTCGCTTCTCGAGTGCTTTGGCTTTTTGTTCTTTCATATTTGGGGTAGCCGTTAGAACTTTTGTTCCTTCTGATTTTCTTTTTTTGGAGCGTGACTGGACACCTGAACACGACGGAAGAGGTGAAATGTCAAGTGGACGAATACCAGGATTAATTGAAGAACAACTTTCAAGTGAGTTTGGTCTAGGTGTAGAAAATGGTTTGTTTCCTTGATCTGGAAAATCTTGATGTCGCAAAACATTATCATTCTCTTCTTTTGACTCTGTTAGGGGTTGAATTGCAACTTCTTCTTGAATATCTGTTATTT